>CAEMYA010000106.1:1818883-1847423 GCA_903131615.1 Diplodus sargus
AAAAAAAAAAAAGAAACTGTTCAGTTTCATAAAATGAAAATATTTATTTTCTTAATTTTTCTTTTTTCATTAAAACACTAAATCATTTTACCATTTCTAAAATGTATTCAAATGCAATAATCTACAGTTATAAGAGAAAATATATCTATGGTGGGAATGTTCACCATTCATAGGCATAATCAACCTGTGACAAAGAGGTCTCCAGCTTAAAGATACCACAGGTCAGATTTTATTGAAGCTCTGGTCATGTTGGTGCAGCAGGAATGTGCTCACTCCTGATGACAGAGCAGGGGAGGGCTGCTACAACAACAAGGCTCTTATAGAGAGGCTGCTGCCAAGTCAGGCTGCAGTGGGTCATGTGTTCCTACACAAAAGATTTATGAGGTGATCTGGACTCTGAACTGGTCTGGCAAGCACGTGGCGAGACACAGCCAGTGTTCACACTACAGATCCAAAACTATGATGAATACCTGAGTCACATCTGAAAATACTATTAACTGACAGGGATGACCAAAACACTTGCGTGTGTAGAGTAACAATAAAGACTGTCACAAGCACGTCTGTGTCTCAGCTTCTCCTGCTTCTGTCTTTGTTTTAACTACTCAGCAAACTGTCACCGGACATGGGGTCACTCTGAATTTATCTAAATTCTATTGAGCTAGTCAGAATTACAAAACTGCAAACTGACTCAATCTAATCAGAGAAACATCAAAGTCCAGCCTGGTTGAATGTATCCCCTCCACACTGTAGGCTGAATTGAGTGGAACCACATGATTCAATTTAAAACACAAAGCAATGTTTGAATTAAGGAACTCAGTTTTCTGATACTATAAACCAACATTTCCATAACAGAATTCAGGGTGTAAAATGGGCAGACAATGATTTTCTTTTTAAAAGAGCATGAGCCTACCATGAGGGAATTTTTTGTAAACATCAGGCTTCGAGAATGGACTATCAAGAACTATTGAAAACCTGAGATATTTGGAGGATAGTTTCATCACTGGACTGAAGGAAAAAAATCCACTCCACTTTGATCCACAGCAATTCCAACAAGTACAAAATCAGAATAACCTTTAATTGTACTTTACCGATTAATATGAACCAATATGGAATTCAAGAACCACAGTCACAGTATATTAGATTTTCCTGTTCCCTCTCTTTGCCGTAAAATGTTTCAAAGCAGCTGGATGTGATGCCTGATCCACAGAGAGCAAATACAAACTTACGGAAACATGAGTATACATATACAGGTTTGGAAAGAAAATTTTCAGGGCAACAATAATGCACACTTCTCCTATTAAATGACCATTTCACACTTAAATGAAAAGTGTGATGGGTGCAAATCATATTTTCCATTGATTAGGACGTGTGATTTGTTTGTTTACACATTAAATTCCCATTAAAAAGCATGATTGCGTGACCATCTTAAAAGTGTGAACTGCATGGGTTTAATTCTGATCTGTACGAGTGCCAACTAAAGCCAGTTCAGTTGACACTTCTTGTGTAAGGATCCCATGATTCTGCAAGATGGAGGAAAGGATCAAACAAAAAAGAAAAAGCCTTAAACATCAGCAGGAAAGCACAAATGGAGCAGAAATAATTTAATCAATTATTAATGCTAAATTTAAAATCATTATGATGATGAAGAAAAGTATTGGGCAGGCCTCATAAGCAGCACTGAAATTTAAAGGGACATGCTCACTCCCATGTGCGATGATTGATCTACTGCAGTATGAATATGAATGAAAGTAATATGTGATTCCTGAGAGTCTTACTGCATTATATTATATTTTTAGTCGTCACCAGAATTTTGTGTTTTCCTTTACATAAAGATATTTAAACCATTGACTGATGATAAGAAGTTACAAACTGACACATAACAAAGATAACCTTCTGCAACGATTGCAGGCTCTTTGGTGGAGCTTTGAATGAAGTTCCATCGTGACAAATGAATGGACTACTTGCAGAGTGACATGAAGACATGAATCAGAGGCACAAAAAACGTTGACAGCAGTCATTATGTTTACCAATACCCGACCTTGCGACATATTTTGTGTGACTCACAAGAGGATGATCTTGCTGTTGATGTCTGGTCTGATGGGGAAGGGCGAGGGGAAGGCTTCCTGGCCAAGCAGGCTTTCACTTTGGTTCAGGGGTGTCTCCTTGACATCCTCACCCAGCTGCTGCTGCCAAGTGGGGAGAGTCTGGACGTCAATGAACTGAGAGCGAGCACCCAGAGGATCCATCCCCTCTGCTACTACACAGCGACGCTGGATCTACAAGCAGGCTCACTGCAAGCAGATGAGACAGAGGGAGAGAGAGAGAATAGAGAGAAAAAGAGAGAGAAATATAAAGAGAGAGAGACTTGGATCACAACCAGGCCAAGTCATTTCCTTAAAACAATTCATCACTTAATCAGAAGAATTTTGATACAGTCTCATTATCAGTTAATCTACCTCTACGTTGTTTGGTCAACTAAAATGTTTGCAAAATAGAAAATATATTTTAAAAATGATTTGTTAATTGACAACCACAATGACATCCTCAACTGCCTTGTTTTGTCCACAATCCAAAAATATTTTGTTTACTGTCATATAGGAGTAAAGAAAACAAAACATATTCACATTTAACAAACTGAAATCATTTCAGAATTTTCCTGACAAATTACTCAAATTGTTTAATTGATTGACAAAATAGTTGTCAATTAATATAATACTTGGCAACTAAGTGATGGATCATGGTAGCTCTACTGCCAAGTGTGTCCTCAGTTAGCCAATTCATCATTTTTTCTGTAAAGATCACAAAACAGTGAGTATAATTAAGAGAGAACAGGGACATTTTCAAATACTTGGTTATATTCTTCACCACGAGTTCAAAGCACAGAGACATTCAATTTTTTTATTAGAGACGACAAAGAAAAGCAGATTACATTCATTATTTGTTGACGGACTAATGAATTAAGCAATTAATAGTTTCAGCTCTGTAATTTGATCCGTTAATCTTAAAATTATTCATGAGGCAAAAATACCAAAGCACTTGCAGCTGCCAGTTCGACACATATTGGGATCTTTTTAATTAAAATACGTGTTAGCTTCAAGCCAGAATCAATTAATGTCAACCCATATTTATGTTCAGTTATTTTACTTGCATGTAGTGAATAGGAGATGTATTTCACCCCCTTTTTTCTCAACTTCCTCTGTCTAATTCTACTTCACTATATGATTTTCATGTTTACCAGACTCCCTGTTGACCCTGACTCAGATTGCAACCTGTGCTGTTGCTTGTTGCTCAGGAGGTAGAGTGGTCGCACAATAATTGTAAGGTTGGCAGTTCAATGCCCTGCCCCCATAGTCTCATAGTCAAAGTGCTCCTGGGCAAGATACAGTAATCCAAATTGCTCCAGAAGACATAGCCATCGGTGTATCAGTGTGTGTGAATGGTTACCTCTGCTGATGAGCAGGAGGCACTTTGCATGATAGCCTCTGCCTCTTGAATGGTTGATAAGACAAGACAAGAGCCACATAAACGCAGTCCATTTACCATGCATGCTTCCTGCTGCCTCTGAGGATAAATTGCAGCAGGTTGTTGTAAAAAGCTGTTGCCATTAGATTCTGCAGAAACCTTCATGGCTGCCATTTGAGATTGCTGAAACATTTTGTAACATCGCAATTGTGATTGCCGGAAAGCTCTATTTTTGTTTCGGCAGGTATGCACAGGGCTGAAATAAAGCTTAAATAATTGACAATAATTGACCCTAGAAAGCCTCAAACCCAAAATGAAATGGCACGTTACCCCTCCGATGGCAAAGTGCCATGTCTGTGTTCTAATGTGGATAAATCTAGGACTGTAGCCACTGAATACTGTCAATTTCAATAAATCCATGAATTTTAGAGGCATCACAATTTTTTCAAATAAACAATTTGATTCAGTTTTCAATTTAAACCTTTTCCTTTTGGCATTTACGGCTGTCATTCCTCAACTTTTCTTGATTTGTAAAGACCAAGGAGTCATTGGCTTTAAGCCATTTCAATTTTCAATTTTCTTTACAAAGATTAGCTAAATAATATCAAGTGTGATGTAACCACCATGCCATTTTGGAATGTATCAAACTAAAGCAATAAGGTCAAATTTAAATCATCTATTTAAATGTCGAAACAATAATTCAACAGACAATTAGGAATAAACTGAAACTGAAAGACAGAGGGAAGAATCACTAGATGATGTACTTTAAAGCTTTAAAGCATGTGTGCTAATAGGCAAAGGCAGAGACAAGAAATAAAAGGGTGAACAGCAGGTTCTGCATCTTATTCTGTTAATCAAAATCAATTTGGTGCAAATTGTAGATTGTAGATTCTTTTTTTTTTTTGATCAACTGATTTCTTTGTCCATTATATTGCCAGAAAATCAGTTCCTCAAGCCCACACCAACATCTTCAGATTGCTTGTGTTGTCTAAAAACAGTCTTTAATCCAGTATCAAATATTCCAATATATAATCAATATAAAATAGTATAAAATATTGAGAATTTGGAACATGTATGTGTATGTTTAATTGTTTTGCTTGATAGAAAGCTTAAATGACTGAATGATAGTAAAAATGGCTGCAGATTTACTTTCTCTGACTGCTGTTGTGTGCCACAGTTTCATGTCTCAAGGTTTAAAATGTTGTTCAAAGAAGAAAATTCAGAGGAACCACTGAATATTTGTCTTTGTCAGCATGAAATTGCTAAAATCTGCAACAGATCAGCATGAAATACTGGTTAACAACTGCTAAATGAGAGGATCTGCTGCTTTTCTCTGTACATCTTTGTTGGTTGGACAAAAAAAGTGCTAAAACAATTTGTCTGTCAAAGAAAATTAATCAACAACTATTCGGACATTATATTAAATCAGCCCAACCGTTAAATTCAATCAAGCAAAAATGCCTGACATTTTCTACTGCCAGTTTCTCAAAGGTGAAGACTTCTTGCTTTCCTCTGCTTCACATCAGAGTTTTAAAATGTTGCTCAGAGGAGAAAAATCTGAGGAACCACTGCATATTTGTCTTTGTCAGCATGAAATTGCTCAAATCTGCTACAGATCAGTTAACAGCAACTTCACTGTGATAAACCTAAAAACATCAGTGCTGTCAGTGTACGAAAAAACCCCAGCACTGATCAAACTACAGTACATCTAGGACTATCTTCAGTCTGACTGCAGCCAGATAAACCTTTACTGATTTCAAGCAGCAAATCTACTGAGAACCCCGCATGTGATAAAATGATCAGCAGATTAGAGAAGATGAGCTCCAGGTTTCATTACATTAGCATGACAGCAGCCTCTGTTCATGAATCAGACATGATTTCACAGTTACATGACAACTGGTTCTGTTACTCACACAGCTGGGTAGTTCAGAGAATATTACTCAACACCAAGTTTGAGTAACTTATCGATCAGGTAAAACAAACAAACTTCCCAGCTGTTAAATTAGAGAATCTGTTGCTTTTCTCAGTACATCTTTGCTGATTGGACAAAAAAAGTGCTATAACAATTTGTCTGTTAAATTCAATCAAGCAAAAATGCCTGACACTACTGCCAGTTTCTCAAAGGTGAAGATGTCTTGCTTTTCTCTGCTTCACATCAGACTGACTATCATTAAGCTTTGGGTCATTTCAACAGGGGTAAAAGACACATTCATCAACAGTGAACGTAATTGTTAGTTAGTCTTCAAGATGAGGAAAACACGATGCTTTCCTCGAAGATCTGGGTTTGTTTTTGGTATGTTTGTTGGTTTGCTTATACTGGTTGTGAAATGACAACCAGGATATTCCTGTGACATATTCACCCCCGTGTCACTGCTTCATATCTGAAGGCAGGGCTCCAAAACAGCTGCATCTCATTAAATTAACCAAAACACTGGGGGACTGTGACAAAGTCAGAGGCAGCAGTGGTCCGAACAGTCACGTTCCTGTCAAAAAAAATAAAAAATAAAAAAAATAAAAAAGAATTTCCACGTGACAACTGAACTCTATTTACCTCTTAAAAACATTTATGACAGCCTCTAAGAGAAATACTGTCTATATAAACCATTACGTTGGTAGCCAGCCAGCGTCTCTCAACCACACAACCAGCAGTTACCCACCTAGCCAGTTGTATTTCCTCCGGACAGAGGTGATGTCCACACCAGAAAAAAAACCGAAGAATTAATGAAGGTTGACACGACAGTTTACAGTGACAAGGGGTGTTGTCGTCCCTCTTTTCTTCTCATAATAGCGCGCAAAGTAGTCACCAAAGCCGTCAAAAATGAAGTTAACCAGGTTTAACTACACATTTAGCCAGTATGCTAGGTGCGTATTGCTGCAGCGTCATGGTAGCGCCGCCAACACAACATCATCCGGTTAGGACTTTCAAAATAAACCTCCAATCGAGGTTGGCGCTCCAAATATTGATTTTCAATGTTTTAGACTGGCAGCCTAAATGTCACACTGTGTGTAATAATTGCTGGATTGGAGACAAATTCTCATATACACTACGCTTTTATAGAAACAGAAGGACATTTTTATTTTCGTAATCTTCAGATACATGTGTTTTCTACATGAGGATGGACTTTTGTGAAGAAGAAACAGAATATATAACTTTATTAATCCATTTCCAGATAAATTATTTTTTTCCCCCACTCGGGAAGAGACTTTTTTTAGCAGTAAGGGTGGAGGGGAAGATGATGATTAACTGATGTAATTATTTATGTTATTTAACTCGTGTGTGTATAAATTATAACCAGCATCATGGGTAGCTGTTTCTTTGTGCAAAGGAAACCATTATACCGTTATCATTAATGTTCTTTAAAGGTATCATGTCCCACAAAGGTAGGACCACAGTATAGCAAATGTCATTTGATAGACTTTTAATCTACCAGAGTTGTAACGCTTTTATTTTGTTTGAGCATTTAAGACAACGTCCGGCACAGTTCCTGTTATTTCTGTAGAAATTGACGAACCAGTCTGTCGATTCTAAATCAGCTGACCAAGTACAGACAAACACTTCCGCTGTAGCTATTTGGGGTACTGAGAGAAGTCACTTCATAGTTTTTAACTGCAAAACGACTGACTGTAAAACAAACATGTCTGACCACTAATAAAATAATCGAAATGGTTGGCTGCAACGAAAAAAAACGAATATTATTTTGGAGTTTGTTTTCTGAGACAACTCAGAAAAATCTTATCAAGCGTGTTGTGCTTCTTCAGGGAGCGTAGACAAAAGCAACAGATAAAAAACGATCGAGCAGAAAAAGACAGACACAAGCTGTCACTCACAACACACAGTTGTGACTCAACACTGGTCCTAAATACTTTTTTGTAACAGCGTATTATACTTTTGCGGACAAGCTAGTGATACGTGGTGACAACAAGATTGTTTTTCTTTTAGTGTTCGTATCGATATGTGATCGACTGATTGAGTCTGAAAGAGCTGCACAGGAAACACAACACAAGTTTAGCTAGCAGCCGCATTTCAGAGGTAAGAGGAGAAACTAACCAACCACAAAACACTTTACTTTGAAGAAAGAAATATTAGCTTGATGTAAAACATGTACGGGCAGACGTTAGCATTATACCAGATTTCAGGAGCTACATTTATCCAGGAACTTCACCACGTGGGTTCGTGAACAACCGGTCTGCTATGGTCAGGTGTACTCGATTCGTTGTACAGAGGTTGCTAGGCGGACGGGGTTTGTCGCGTGTCTAGTTAATTATCAAGGGTGAACCGCTAAACCCCGACCACGCGGGTGATTATGCGGAAACTAAACAAGCGCTCCGCTAACTGTGCGGACCAGCGTGCTATTCCTCGCTAGAACCGTATTAAAAGTAAAGTTGTAGGTTAGCTGGGCATATTGAAAATCTGGACAAACAGACGCTAGTTACAGTAAACCACCGGGACTCATATAGTGACATTAAAGTGACACCAACGGGGGAGAATACACATTGAAACAGTCAGACTCACTGTGGACCATCAGAGACACATTATAAACCGTTTTAAGGTATGCAGTATGATTACACTAATGATGGCATGTAGCATAAGAAGGTCCGTCATTAATGTAAACGTTTAGAGCCTTATGCTTGAATGTTGTGAGGGGACTTCTTGCATTATGATATAAACATACATTATTCATCAGAATAGAAATATGAATCGCAATGCACAGATAAATGCTTTGTAACTACAAAAAATTACAATATTACAATACATTTTCAAAAATATCATGACTATAACCATTTATATATTGCCTCAGACACACTGTAGATTCCCATGGGAGTAGTTTAGGAATATTACAGTGTTTTTTCTCACAAACCTGTGTGGTCTGAATCTGTGTGCTCCAGGATGCCTTGGACCTGAAGTGTTTTCTTGTCACTGCAGTGTATTCCCCTGATCAATCAGAGTCTCTTCTGTGTTTTTGTGAAACAGTAATCACCACCACTTGAGGCTGCCGGTCATGGGGTTGACCAAGCAGTACCTGCGCTATGCCGCCAGCGCAGTGTTCGGAGTCATCGGCAGCCAGAAAGCCAACATTGCCTATGTGACCCTCAGAGGGGGAGAGAAGGGGCGCTACGTTGCTGTGGCTGCATGTGAACAGGTGTTCATCTGGGATGTCCGAAAGGGGGAGAAGGTGAGATTGTGAAGTAGATGCAACAGCAATGGAGCAAAGGTCCAGGAAACGTCCTCCAACTCCAGTCGTCTCTAGATTTTAACCAGCCACCCACTCTCCTGTCCAGGTCCTCATCCTGCAGGGACTGAAACATGAGGTGAGCTTCCTCTGCCCTTCACCTGATGGCATCCATATCGCTGTGGGATACGAAGATGGCGCTGTGAGAATCTTTAGCTTGCTGAATGGTGAGAGCAACGTCTCCTTCAATGGCCACAAGTCTGCTGTCAGCGTCATACGCTATGACAAGCTCGGAGCTCGGCTTGTCACTGGTTCCAAGGTAAGTCAGGACGGGTTTTTCATGATTTTTGTTAAGGGGATTTTCACACTGTTTCAAAATTGTACACAGGGTCGGAGTGTTAAGTGTTACAATCAGTAGAAGATAAAGTGGGTTGAGGGAATCCTTTTTGTTGTGTCCTGAAATCAAATCAAATCAGTCAAATTCCAGTCTGGATTCAGGGCTACTGGTTTGTTGCCAATTTGTCACAGCATGTGTTACATATGTTATCACATTTTCCTCCTCCCTTTAGGACACAGACGTGATCGTGTGGGACATCATCAACGAGTGTGGGTTGTACAGGCTCAGGGGCCACAAAGACGTCATCACTGAGGCCTTGTTCCTCAAAGAGAAGAACCTCCTGGTCACGAGGTAACACAGCTTTTACCTGCTGCCTTCGCCGATTCATCGATAACATGTAGATTCTTAAAACAGCACATTATTACAGTAATGTCAATTACGCTGTTTTTTTATTGAGGATCATTGAGGACTAGAGGTTGAAAGATAGTTGTTTTATTTAATAACAAAACACTGAGATACACTGCCCGGCCAAGAAGAAGATACTCACAAAAAGCTGAAATACAACATTTCCATTGGACCGTCTTTGGCTTTGGTTATGGCGCACATTTGCTGTGGCACCATTTAATCAGCTTATGCAATGTCACAACATTTATTTCCGTCCAGAGTTGCATTCATTTTTCGCCAAGCTCGAGTACTGACAATGGGAGATTCGGGCTGCTGCCTGACGTCTTCTGCAGCACATCCCAAAGGTTCTCAGTGGGGTTAAGGTCTGGTCACTGTGGCGGCCAGTCCATGTGTGAAAATGATGTCTCATGCTCAGTGAACCACTGTTTCACAATTTGAGCCCAATTAATGGTGGCATTGTCATCTTGGATAAGCCTGTGCCATCAGGGAGAAAAAGTCCATTGATGGAAAAACCTGGTCATTCAGTATATTCACGTAGTCAGAGCTGACAGCATGTTTTGGGCAGATAACGATGCTGAACCTAGACCTGACCAACTGAATCAACCCCAGATTATAACACTGCCCCCACAGACTTGCACGGTAGGCACTAGGCATGATGGGTGCATCACTTCATCTGCCTCTCTTCTTACCCTGATGCACCGATTCCTGAGGTACAGGGCAAGTCTGGACTCATCAGACCACATGACCTTTTACCATCATTCCAGAGTCCAATCTCTGCGCTGCCTAGCAAATTGATGCCTTTTTTCCCCATTAGCCTCACTGATAAGTGGTTTTCTTAAGGCCAGACAGCTGTTTAGTCCCAATGTGGGAATGCTCTTACTTTCACTGTTAAACATGGCTGTGAGCTCTACTAGTGTTTTTTACCATTTCATTTGATCTCCACTGAAGATGTAGAAGAGTCAAACGTTGGTCCACTCTGTCCTCAGTGGTGACAGAGGTCAAGCATATTTGTTAAAAAACAAACTGAACAAAAATCAGTTTTTTTTTACTTTGTATGTACAGTAAATACAACAAGCATACAGGTTTGAGCCACACTACACGACTTCACACTGTCGTTTAAGCAACCAGACAGCCGTATGACCTGCATGTGGATTTCATTAGTGCTACTGTGTTTCAAATGATATGATCCTAAATCGAATTGTTTTTTTTTAAGCTAATAACCTTTTTAAACATTATATTTAATAGCATCAATAACATCCTCATAGGCTGTTCACTGATCAGAACAAGATTTGCACTGCTTTGAACATATGTGTGTGTCTATGTGTGTGTGTGTGTGTGTGTGTGTGCGCTCTGCCTCTGTACAGCTCTAAGGACAGTTTCGTGAAGTGGTGGGATCTGGACACACAGCACTGCTTCCAGACCATGGTGGGCCATCGCAGTGAGGTGAGGGGCTTCTGACTCTGCAGTGATTCACACAAACGGAGTGACGTCCTGACAGAGGAAGAGCAGCTCAAAGTACACAGCACATGAGCCAGACTGGCTGAGTGAAAATGTACAGCTGTCACTGGAGTGGTTACTAAACACATGTAAACATAACTGGTGTTGTCAGAGAACTCGGAGCAGGTTTCACTTTTGATTGCTCTTCCTCTGACTTTTCAGTCCTGCTTTTTGCCAAAGCCGAGCTAATTTCCTTTCAGTCTCTTTGAGTTTTGCCTGAAAACACAATTTGATTGTATTACTGCTGTTGGCATTAGGCCAGCGAGACAGGATTGACAAATGTAACCTAATAGAGTGATGATTAGATCACTGCGGCTCCTCTTTGTGAAACAATATTCTCCATTACACTCTTCTGTTACATCTCTATTTATTGTCAGCAAGACCTTGGACTTCATCTCAAACTGTAAAAAAAATAATAAGCTAAGAGTTTTGAATTGTCCAGATGTTTACATGACATTTTTAGCATTGTATATTTCCGTGCATAGTCACTGGTTTAAGTAGTCTGGAAGCTATTTGTTGAACGGCAGCAATTTGTGTGTGTGTGTGTGTGTGTGTGTGTGTGTGTGTGTGTGTGTGTGTGTGCGCGTGTGTGTGTGCGCGTGTGTGTGTGCGCGTGTGTGTGTGCATGTGTGTGTGTGTGTATGTGTGTGTGTGTGTGTTAGGTGTGGGGCATGGCGCTGCTGAACCAGGAGAACAGGCTGTTAACAGGATCAGCAGACAGTGAACTTCGAGCGTGGGACATCAACTACCTGGAGGAGGTGAGGAAGAACACAGCTGGTTACATGCCAGCTGCTCTGCTCGCTGTAACCGCCTGATACTAAGAACATCTGGGAAGTTAGCTTGAGCTCTGATTGCCACCACGGCTAACTCCCAACTATAAACCTTACCAAAAGAGAATGAAGGAGACCGAAAAGCTTTTAATTGCTTGAGTGAACAGAATATAGTCCTGTGGGCAAAATGAAATGTCATTATCGAAAAGCTGATAAATAGGTTTAGTACCACAACAGTGACTTACCAGATATAATGATGACTGTATATCTGTGTTTAAATAAATCAACATACACTACTCAACATGAGTTAGGGATATTGGGATATGGGTGCATAAAAGCATGCGCATGGATAAGCGATCAAAGGTCAAATGAAATGTGTTGCGTTATTTTGGGCACCCAAAATATTCACAAAACACAAAATAAAAATCCAGATATGTCCCAGAATATATATTATATATAATATAACATTAAAGGTCCAGTGTGTAGGATGCAGAGGGATTTAGGAGGATCTTTTGACAAAGATGTAATATGATAATTACATTTTCGTTGGTAAAACTAAGAACTTTTGTGTTTTTGTTACCTCAGTCTGAGGTTTTATATCAACAGAGGGAGTGGGTCCTCTCCACCATGTTGCACCGCCATGTTTCGACAGTAGCCCCAAATGAACAAACCAGACACTGGCTCCAGAGAGAGCCTTTCAGGTTTTTAGCAGGCAGTGTAGTAGAGGGTGAAATGGGGGGTGGTCAGCTGGTTTGATTTGCAGCCTTACTGCAAGATACCACTAGATCCTACACACTTGACCTTTTAAAGCAGCCAGACAAAGAAAAACTGATGTTCTCTCACAATGTGCTGTAACGACTCTGTCTGTCTGTCTGTCTGTCTGTCTGTCTGTCTGTTTGCTTCCTGCTCAGGAGAAAGCTGAGGGTGAGCCCAAAGTGAAGAAGGGGAAATCTCTGCTGGATGATGACGATGATGAAGACAGTGAGGATGGCGTGGATGATAGTCTTGAGGAGGTACGACAAGAGTCGGTCATTTATATTTATATTCTTCAGAGAAAAAACTGTATTTTGATATAAGCTGTTTCAGTCCTCATCAAGTAATGGAGGTATAAAGACTACATTTCTGGATCATAGCACCATGGAACACAGTACCATTAGTCTCTCAGAACTGTTAACAGCGTCTGTTCAAATGTGATTTATTAAGTGTGCCACATTTACACTTCTCACTGATGAATTGTGTTTTAATGGTGAGGCTTCAGCTCCAGCGACAGCAGTGCTCCATCTTAAGCTCAAATAAATCTCCTCTTTGTGTACGCGGTGTAAGCTTTGTCCTCGCTCTGTCTTTCCTTTCTCTCTCAGCGGATTTTGAGTTGTAAGAAAGCCGGCTCTATCCTGAGAGAGGCCCGAGACAGAGTCGTCTCACTGACAGCAGACGCCAAGGCCAGAGTCATCGCCTGCCACGTGAGTATCTAAGACTGTTCTGGTTCTCTGACAGGTTGAAAAATATCTTGGACACACAGGCGTCAGATTGTCACAACATAAATGGTATCAACATACTGAGATATTCTGAATGTTTTTAGATTATAAGCATGCATCATGGTGGATATGGAAAATACATCAGAGACACTAGAAAACAAAGCACTGGCTTAGAATCATTTTGAAATCTCAGGAGGAGGAGTTGGAGGAGTACGGCCGGATCAGGACTACCATTAGTTTTTGGGGTTTTCCCAGCACTGTTAAATCCTCATCAGTGGCTGTGTGGCTGGTTTAGCACACTAAATCCATTCACACGGCCCTTTCAGTGCAGGAATCATGCGCCGATACACCGCCTCGCCATCTGTGTCAAAGTTACAATTACAAAAAATTATTTCATTTGTGAAAATGAAAGAGCATGGCACAGGTGTGTGTCGGTCTGATGATGTTCACAGTCTGAAAGCTAAACAGATCCTTTACTCAGCAGATAAAACAGAAATGTCTAACAAAGCGATGTTACAGGACCAAACAACAGTATTGTGGTAACTGGTAGTGTCCTTGGCAACTTGTGTAAGAAAAGTAAAATATTTGGATTTTGACAAACAGCGTCTGTCTCAGGCAGTTGATCCGCAGTGATTATGTGAGCAAAAGCATTATTTCGTTGTTGTTGTTGTTGTTACTGTCTCTGGCAACTTGTATTGAAAAAAAATCACTGTGAGGGTCAGCCCTCCTGACCGAGACTTCAGTGAACTTTCCCTCAGAAAACATCATCCCTCCCCGAGTGAATTATTGTTGCGGCGAGTCTCTGTGTGAAAAGTTCTCTTGATCAGTGTTGAGGGCAGTCAGACTCTTCAGCCTGGTGATACAGAGACTTTGCTCATTCACCGCGGTTTCCCGTTAATTGTGTTATTTTCTATTTGCACAAGCATGAAACCACTCCCTGACACCATATCAATCAGAGACGTTTAAATACCGTCCACTGTGGCGTGAAAGTTGTTTGTCTCCTTGTTGGTTTCGTTTGTCTTTCCTTAATGTTTGTTGGATTAGGAACGCTGTTTACTGGCAAGTTATTTCCTGTCACGCAGGGAGAGGCAGGATGAATGTGCCCGGCTGCGTTCAGCTGGCTGTCAGATGTAGTTTTTGTTGTGTTCTGTTTAAATGGATCAGTGTGTGGTAGCTGTTGGTAATTGTCTCTGTTAGTTACAGGAAGTTTGTCTGGACCCGAAAACTGGAAATACAGACAGATTTTTACATTATTCTTTGTAGTTTTATATGGAATCAATGCACTTTGTGTTTATCAGAATATGTGACTATTGATGGGATGTAACGATACACAGAAGTCGCGGTTCACTACATACCTCGATTTTGAGTTCTCCTTCTCTTCCTTCTCCTTCTCCTCTTTCTCTTTCTCCTTCTTCCCTCTGCTTCTTATTTTTCTTCTTCTACTGCTGCTGCTGTTCCTCCTTCTTCTTCTTCTTCTTCTTCTTCTTCTTCTTCTTCTTCTGGTTATACTCTGGCACATTAACATGTGCTTTGCCACAGTGTTACAGTCACACTCATTCTTCCTATGACTGTATGCACTTGAGCCAAGACATCCAACACATGATGGTTAGGGACGAATTAATGTACCGATGCACCTCCAAATATATGATATTTATAGGCAGTAATACCTCTGTACATGTGTCTCCCCTCTCCATCAGGGCAATGATTCTGTCCTGGAGCTCTTCACTGTGCTGTCAGAGGAGGAAGTGCAGAAGAAAATGACAAAGAAGCTGAAGAAAGCCAAAAAGAAGGCAGCCAAGTAAGTTCAGGAAACACCATTATTTCTGCTTGGTTACCACTGATCCGAATCATATTACCCCTGATTACAACGTGCAGTGTAAAACCTTCTGCTGCCTCTCATATAACTGTGTCTTCTACCCACTTGCATGTCTTCATTTGCTAAGTTTAGCAGGTTTTTATTATTTTTTTTTACAGTACTGCACACCTGCTGCTACAACTGCTCGTCCTTATACTGCTATTTTACTCACTTCCCCTACCTTTGCAAGCTCTTCTACAGTTTCTGACACTGCTGCACTTGTATGTATGCAGTAGTTCCACAGTTGTGGGGTTTTGACTTTAATGCTTGTTGAACGCCTGCCCCCTGCTGCAGAGCTCAGGAAGCTGCAGACGAGGAGGCAGCAGAGCCGGTGGTGGAGAGGATGCTGAAGGACGAGATCATCAGACTGACAAACATCAAGGCCTCGGCCAAGATCAGGTCAGTGTGGAGCTCAGGAGCTCCGAGGTGACAGAAGGGAGCTGGTTTTAAAGCCGGTTGGTCAAAAATGTACTTCGACCAAACTAACAGACACTGAAGAAAGCCAGCAATCTAATCTTTATCTCCTAACCTCGTACACACCTCTCCTCCATCTTCTCTCAGATGGGCGGAGTGCCTGTCCTGTGCAGGTGGCGAGCTGAAGGTGGCGCTGCTGCTGCAGAACAACACCATTGAGACCTACAGCCTGAAGACTTTAGACAAGACCCCCGCGGCCAATAAGACGGCTCGCCTCACGCTCGGAGGCCACCGCACCGACGTGCGCACGCTGGCCTTCAGCTCGGACAACCTGGCCATCCTCTCCGCCTCTGGGGACACCGTCAAAGTTTGGAACAGGTGAAACCGTCTCAGTCCCAGCTTGTCTTAGAGATGTCTTTGAAGTGTTACTGAGTGGTGGTCTAACAGGATGTCTCCCCCCCCCAACGTTACAGGTCGACTCTGCAAGTGGTTCGCACGATGGCCTGTGAATACGCCCTCTGCTCCCTCTTTGTGCCTGGAGACAGACAGATCATCCTGGGAACAAAGGTAATGGACACACACCAACTCACTGAGACACTGAGGAGCCAAACTATTATTTTCCTTGTAGAAAAAGTTTCAGTGGTTGATTAATCTGTGTAATTTCCATCTTTATATAAATGTGCTGCTGTGTGGCAGCCAGTTTGTTGTTTCAATGGAGAACTTCTGTGTGACAGAAGGACCGTGTTGCTGCTGAAGCTACAGACATTCAGACCTTCGAGGAAAAACCTTCTGTTGTTAATGTTTTGCGTTTATTCCATCTGTCAGAGTGGGAAGCTGCAGATCTTTGAGTTGGCCTCAGGAAGCCTGCTGGAGACTGTGGACGCCCACGATGGAGCCCTGTGGTCTCTGTGTCTCGCCCCAGACCAGGTAAACATGACCCATCTGCCTGTGTGTCTGCAGTCACGCCCGGCTTTTCTTACTGTTTCTTACCTTGTCATCATCAGATTTCAGCAGCTGGCTTCTCTCGCTTTTTCATTTGTTGTCTGTCATTTCCTGTAGAGGGGGATTGTGACAGGAAGTGCAGATAAGACGGTGAGGTTCTGGGACTTTGAGCTGATAAAGGACCAAGGGACTGGCCAGAAGTAAGTCACCACCTTGTTCACCGGTCAAGTATCATCAGTATGGTGCATTTAGGATGAACTCATACTTCCTTACATCTAGTTTAAGTACTCAACTGTAACAGAAACCTTTCTTTACATTCTGCGACAAAACCTTTGTTAAAGGTTGTTTTTATATTAGACTGCACGATTAATCCAAATATCATCAAGATCACAATATTTCCAGTTGCAATACTCAGTTTGCAGAAGCTACAATTTTTTGATGAAGGTAAAGAGTACATGACAAAACAGCATTATAAGCATTATAGTTACACAGCAGGAAGTACAGCTGTGCTGCAGAGATGCCCTGGCCAACAAATGTGGTTCTCCATGTGTAAGAAAACATGTTTGTTTGGTACTGACTCCAACAAATACCACATCACTTGGATTTTAATAGTTTTTTCAGTGAAGATGAAAATTGTGATGGTAAAATGATCTTTTACCTGTATTTTTTTTAAAGGTGGACTAAAGTCTTGTTAAACTACTTATAATTGTAATTATAGATGATTTTGACTGTATTTGGTCAACGTTTTATTTACACAGGTAACATTTTCAACAGTAGGACATGTAATCTGTACTAAATATAAAGTGGACTTTATTTTTATTGATGTAAAAAAATGACTGTGTGTGTGTGTGTGTGTGTGTGTGTGTGTGTGTGTGTGTGTGTGTGTGATACAGGAGGCTGACGGTGAAACACACACGCACCCTGCAGCTGGAGGAAGACGTTCTGTGTGTGAAGTTCTCCCCTGACCACAGGCTGCTGGCTGTGTCTCTGCTGGACTGCACCGTCAAGATCTTCTACACAGACACACTCAAGGTACATAAATACATGTTGTACATAACATTGCACAAAGAGTAGGACTGCCCTTCAGTCAATACAATGGCTCGTTAACCTGCTTCATTTCTAGTGTGATAGGTTCTGTTCATATCTCTCGTCCTTCTTTCTCTGCTCCAGTTCTTCTTGTCTCTGTATGGACACAAGCTGCCTGTACTCTGTCTGGACATCTCACACGTGAGTACTCTCAAGCTGCAAAATCAGCTGCTTTTAGGCCTCAATAATAAGGTGTTGATGTGGTTTATTTTGCAAGATGATGAATCAACAACTCAGAAAATATCTCTGTCATTAAAACCTTATTGTAAACAGAATGTATCGTAGGGTCATATTAGCAGCTGGCTCAGGGTCAGTTCATGACGGCCACATCCCAGCTGGACTGAAGCTGTTTTGATTGGTGTTGAATGAGATGCTTTTTGATATTGTTGATGTTGTTGTCAGTGCAGTTTGTTTAACCGACTTCAGGCTCAGGTGGTATCTATTTCCTTCATGATTTATTTTTTACTTAATTGAGAGAATTATTTAAATGTATATAAATGTATTTGATTTATTATTAACTTCTCCTGCAGTGTAAACTCTGCTGCTCATAGTGGCCATCTTTCTCCCCTAAGCTACCTGTTCCACCCAAGGAGCCTAAAAAAGAAGGAAGGGTCATTCTGTCACTGAATCTTTCTTTGGGGCCAGACTGTGCTGACAGCTGTGTTGATTTCAACTACATCATATGATTTCTGATTAAGAAATGCCTCCATAAAATGAAAGAACACACTAAAGAGAGTTGGTTAACCACTATGATTGACAGGGCTGATAATATTGTGATCAAACGGGGCAGGTCTGACCCGCTTCCTCTGATAAGACTACAGTTACACTGTGAACAGCAGCCTTTCCTGCACAAATCAGGAGGGGAACAACGTCTTAACCTCCTCTCTGAAGTGTGTTCTTTAATTTTTATGGAGGCATTTCTCCATCAGAAGTCGTACGATGTAGATATGTTGGTTTTAGTGTGTTTTTCATGCATTTCCTTTTGACTCGAACACAGCTGACACCAGAGTCTGACCCCAAAGCGAGATTCAGTGAGATGATGACCCTTTCTTTTTTAAGTTCCTTGGATCTGTATCAGTTTAATTGAAAAACGAGCAGCTGTATTTTTGACTGTATTGAAAATCATACCTTACCTCTAAATACCCAGATACACCACGATACCTTGATACCAGCCAAGCCTAACTGACTTAGTCTGAAGTAAGGTGATGTTGACCCATCCTGGCTCACGGTCTCTGATCTTGTGTTCGTGTTAACCAGGATAGCACGCTCATCGCCACCGGCTCGGCTGACAGGAACGTGAAGATCTGGGGTTTGGACTTCGGCGACTGTCACCGCTCCATGTTCGCTCATGACGACAGGTAACGCCCAGCGACGAGGACCCAAACCAAACAGTCCGTGTGTTCACTGGAACAGAAACGGTGTCTATCAAATATGTGGTGGTGAAGTCACTTCTAGGCTCTCGAGTTTCCAGCTCTGACTTCATGTGTTGTGTTCAGGGACTCTGATCCGTGTCCTGTTAAACTCACGCTGCACGGTGACTTCACACCAGCTGCTCTTTCATCTCTCCGCTCATCTGTTCTCTCGTGGATCATCTCACTTTGTCCTTGGTGTATTTTTCCTTGTTCTGCATTTCTTATTTTCAGCCTCCCTGCGTTCATTTAGTTTTCTTTCAACCTCATTCTTTGTTACTTCTGAGCTTTTTTCTGTTGTCGTTCTTCCCTACTTTTGATTTATTCTGTATATCATCTTTTCTCTCGGCTGACTTTCTCTTTCCACTCTCTATCTGTTTGCTGTCCACAGTGTCATGTTCCTCCAGTTCGTCCCAAAGACTCATCTCTTCTACACAGCCGGGAAGGACAAGAAGATTAAACAGTGGGACGCTGACAAGTTTGAGCACATCCAGACGCTGGAGGTGACATGTTTCTCCATACTCTTGATATTTGGGGTCGTCTGGCTTAGCCTGAGGACCACACCTCATTTGTCAGCTGTGAACCAGATTTGTCGAACAGAGTCCAAAACTAGATACGGTGCAATTGCTGATTTGTGGGTGACCACTCGTGTGCAGGTGTTAGCAGTTGAACGATGATTTGCATTTGAAAGACGGTTCATAGGAAGGATGTGACGCCATTTACACAACAGAAATGTGTTATTCTTCATCACTAAGACGACTAAACCCTTCCAGGCTGACATTTGGCCCTTCTCTCTGCCTCACAGGGCCATCATCGGGAGGTCTGGTGTCTGACCATCAGCCCAAACGGTGACCACATAGTGTCGTCATCACACGACAAATCCCTGCGCCTGTGGGAGAGGACCAGGGAGCCCATCATCTTGGAGGAGGAACGGGAGATGGTGAGGTGGCGGACAGGGCAGACACAGACGATTACACAACACACAGTTTCTCTGTATTTATTAAATGAGCCTGTTTTTATCCTGACAGGAGAGAGAAGCAGAGTTTGAGGAGAGCCTGGCCAAAGGAGACGCGCCTGTGGTGAGTGCTCACTTTTCAACTTCCTGTCATCATCAGCATCTTTCTATTTTCACCATGATGATGATGATGATGATGATGATGATTGCTATTTGTTCAGAAAAACAACCCCATGTGGGTCATGTATTATAATTTGTTCAGCCCTAAAAGATAAACAACAGCTCGCTTGGTTGTTATATTAACTAACACTGAACTAAAAACTCCAGCTAGGAGTGAAAAAAACAAGTGAAAACAATATTGTGCGGGGGCACTGATGTACAGATGTGTGCAGCGGCCCCGGGTTTAAGTTTGGCTGCGTGTCATCCCCCCTCCTTCTCATCCTGTTTCCTGTCATCTCTGAAGCTGTCCTGTCAATAACAAGCCATACAAAGCCCCCCCCCCAAAAAAAACAAACAAACAAACAAACCAACAATATTGTACACTCTCAAAACACACCAAAATAAAATCAATCCAGGAAAATGTCTTTAGTCTTTGTCAGTTTGGTTGAATCTGTCCAAACATCAAGCACCAAAAGGCATCGTAGTCTCAATATGTTTATTGAGACTACGATGCCTACACCACTGTGAGTCAGTAGAGTGTTGTAATGAATCCAACCCTAACACATTCTGCACTTCTCCCTCATCTCAATGTCCCAGTTTTCAAATTCGTTTTTGTGTTAATGCCTGAAATAAAGTGTGTGGTTACCACAGGCTGAAGATATTTACATGTTGTTGTTTTTTTCCAACATAAAATACATCATTGAATGTCCCACAGTTTAATTATAAAACTCTTAGGTGTGATAAAAATGTTGTTTGCTACCAAGTGTCTAAACAAGACTGTCCACTGTAGTCTCACACTATTCTAACTCTAACTTCACAACTTGTACATTGATCAGTTTATAGAAAACCTGCTTTTTACTTGAAAGCAAACGGACGTGATGTTTGATGCTCAGGCAGTCACAGTTTGAATGGAGTCACCTGTCCAATTAACTGAACTGAAGGAATTTACAAATGATATCACCACTAAAACTCCAGTTGGACTTCC
The DNA here is from genome assembly GCA_903131615.1 of Diplodus sargus. Taxonomy (NCBI): domain Eukaryota; kingdom Metazoa; phylum Chordata; class Actinopteri; order Spariformes; family Sparidae; genus Diplodus; species Diplodus sargus. The sequence continues at coordinate 1,839,806 of CAEMYA010000106.1, forward strand.
TGTTAAAATCAAAGCAGATCAGTCCTGCTGATGTATACGATGGATGTTAGTGATGAAGGATGTTAATGATGATAGTTGTTAGTGATGATGGATGTTAGTGATGCATCAACTCTTGTTTCCACAGGTACCTGGAGAGACGGAAGGAGAGGCAGCACCAGCTGGCAAGAAGACCGTAGAGACAGTCAAAGCTGTGAGCTGACTTCACCTCTTGTAGCATGAATATCTTTCCCAGTCTTGTTAGATCTTAGTAATCTTAAATGATGTCACTGAGATCGAAATACATCTGAATGAGTAAGTTTGTGTTATTATTAAGTCTTTGGTGATGTTCGTGTTATTTCTTTGCAGGCTGAGCAAATCATGGAGGCTCTGGAACTTTACAAAGAGGAAACCAGGAAGCTGGAGGAGCATAAATATGCTTGTGCGAACGCAGGCAAAGAGGTAGAGGCATGATCCAGAAGTGACACTTTTAGACATCTCTGGAATTTGGTGTGGAGCATCAAACATTTCAAACATCCTGTTTTAACAAAGCTGAGCAAATGTAGCGAGGGGTCGCCTGGTCCAGCAGCCACAAAGATCACAGACAGATGAAACATAACCTTCAGATTCATTTCTGTTGTTTATTGGTGTGAGATGTTAAACACACTCTCAGGTTCTTCATGTTATGATGTCAGGATTCTGATTTATCTATTAAATGTGACAAACAGCTGATGTTGTTTTGCAGCTGCCTCCACCAAAACCCAATCCTATCCTCGTGGCTTATGGAAACGTTTCGGTGAGTAGAACAATGATGAACAACAACAACTGAACATTGATAAACCTACATATTGTTATTAGCTGTAGGTAACTGAGTCTGTCTCTGTTCTCTCAGCCGTCCCGCCACGTTTTAGATGTCATAAAGAAGGTCAGATCGAGGTGAGATGTGAGCGCTGGGTGACAACACCAAACCCACATGATATCTTAGTCTGACCATACCCATAAATATAATGATCACCTGCAGTGCTCTGTGCATATAAACAGTCTGTGGCTTTCCCTTCTCCTTTGTGCTGCGATCACCAGTGAGCTGGAGGTGTCTCTGCTGGTCTTACCGTTCCCTTACGTCCCTGAACTGTTGAGGCTGTTCAGCAGCTACATCAAGGAGGGCCTGGAGGTGGAGCTGGTCTGCCGCTGCCTCTTCTTCCTTCTCAAGTAGGTACTCTCTACATGAATGTGTGTGTGTGTGAAAGGGAAAACAAAACAACAAAGCAGAAACTGGATGAACTGTTTTTTAATACTTTTTTTTGAATACCATGTTGCCCAAAAGCTAAATTAGCTAACCCAGCTAATTAGCTAATTAGCTAACCCATTATCAGCAACCACGTCACAATTATTATTAGTTTTTTTTTCTCTGAATATATTTCATTGAAAAAAAACACAGAACTGGGGATCATAAAATCCTTTCCTAATACTCGATTTCATATCAAAATTTCAATTAATGTTTCCTTTCAAAACACAAGTTCATTCATTTATTTCCATCTTGGATAGTGGAAAAAGAACTTTAAAAACAAAATGATTAACTCCTCGTTGTCCAGATCAGGTTCAGTGCAAAAAAAACCAATGTGTATGCAGCATTCTCTCAGATATCTGAAGTAGCTGGGGGGAAAAAAACAACATAAACCGGCTTCCAAAATGATTTCAAAAGACTTAACTTACACCCTTTTTAAGCCAAAATCTTCACGGTAGCTGCTAAACTTAAAACACTAGGGCACACCCAATTTTAAATGGATGCAAAAGCTCGACTGCACATATACACAAGGGTGTAAATAACATCTCTTCAGATCAGTTTGGTCTATCAGGGCTTAGGTAGACTTGGATTATACCCAAGCCCCCAGGAGGAGCGCCAGGCTCTGAATCTAGTCTTTGTTGAGGCCAAACTGTGTAATTACATCGTCATGTGACGCACAGCGGACCAAAAAAACTTTTCCCACAAGCTTAAATTGTGAAAGAAGGGTCTGTAAAACACTGGATACATTATTTGCGAAGTGAATTGTTTCACTATCATAATTTGGGCCCTTCGGTCTCTGCCGCCCTGATCTCCTTTAACCAACCCACTCTTTACCACTAACATTATACCTGGTTTACCATCGACTGCCTGCCTAAATCCATGTGAAGCAGCATTAAAAGACCTCTTTTCCTTTAACTAACAATAAGAAGAACACGAAGAAGAAAACCTTGGAACGAGTATTCAGGGTAATTAAGATACTAGTTTCCAGTTAGACCAATATAAGTGTTACTGTTCTGAAAGTAGAATGTTAGAAGAGGAGTCTTTATTTATGCCACATATCTTACAATGTACATCATGGTGAAGAAGGGGACTCGTACAGCGTGTTCCCCACAGTGACCGGGAACTCTTGTTTGTCGCATTTCCAGAGCTGGTGGAGCAAATGTAACTGCAAATGTAGATCTGCACAAGCGGCAGGTGCCTGCAGCATGCAGAGCTGGGCTGAGCTGACGCTGTTTTCTGTTTCTTTCAAGGATCCACTTTGGTCAGATCTCCAGTAACCAGATGCTGCTGTCTGTCATAGATGAGCTACGGACCAACACTCTTTCCAAAGTGTGCGAAATCAGAGTAAGTAACATCTGGGAAAGAGATTCGGTCACCAGGAAAGTCTTTTGTCATCCTGACCAACGTGCTCATCACACCCTCCCTTCCTCATTTCCTCATCACTTCTGCTCTCTGTGTGTCTCAGGACGTGATGGGCTTCAACAGCGCCGCGCTGCAGTTCCTCCAGCGCGAGATCGAGAGCAAAGAGGACGTGATGTTCTTCGCTGAAGCCACGGGCCAGCTGAAGGACAAGAAGAAGAGGAGGAGGAAGAGGGAGCGGGCCATCCTGACCATCGCCTGAATCCTTCTGGACATTCTGGACTGTTTGTGTATAAACATCCTCTCCCCGTCTCCTCCCAGCTGTCTCCAGAGGCTTCACGCTGTTGGTTTTCGTATGTTATGAATTTCTGGTCGGATGTAACACAGTGTTATTCGGTGACACGCTTCATTTCCCAAATAAACTGCGTCTGACTTTTTCTCACACTACTTCAGGTTTTATGGGGGGCTTTTAAAACAAATCAATCCTCCGCTGCAGAGAGAAATGTAGTGTGTATACACAGCAGCTCCCTCTGCTGCCCCAGCTCTCTATAAAATACATTCATATACGGCTAAGCTCTGAATACATTTCATGTTTAAATCAGTACCAGCGCTCCCACCGTGATCACCACACACAGAGGACAGCTGTGATTTAAGCTGCTCTCTGTCCTACAGGCCCAAAGGGAGCGATTCAGGTCCGGAGCCAACCGGGCTAAAGATGGTTTGGACATGAAACCTGTCAAGAGTACCTGAGCTCCAGACCACCTGGGTGTCCCACCGAGCAAGTCTCAGGCTAGACGCTGAGAAAAAACGACCCTGATCCCCTTTGGCCTCGCCACAGCCATCCACCACTGAAGTCAGGGAGATGTAGCTTGACTTTACAGCCCTGTTAACTGTGCCTGAATTTATAGTCCCGAGGCCTGCTAGATGTGGTAAACATATTTCATAGCGGGGGAGAAAATCTCCGTTTTCAGCTCCGCGTTTCACCCAGAAGTGAACGGTGGACGTTTTGGAGTGCCCGGCCCACTTATCGTGTGACCTTTACAAAAGTTTCACACCCACATCAGACACTTCATTTTCCACGAGTGTGTTTATTTCCTGACCGTGGGGCGCTTAGGAATAATGAAATGAACCCTTTAAAACACCTCACGCTCACTATTCGTGTTTTAATCTCACGGCGGACAAAAAAACAAATTAACTCTATATTTACAGGGTTGTTAAAAAAAAAAGGGGCCAGCCGCTCTTTATGGGGCTGGATTTGGTCTCTTGGCTGTAAATGTCACACCTACCAAAATTAAAAATTCTTCAGGAAAATCCCAGACCGCAACTCTCACACTCGCACAGCACTTACAGCGTATTAGCACCCATAACTGCAGTTTAAATTAATAATCACATACTGTGTTTAAAAGAGGGAAAATGCAACGCAGAAGTGAAGGTGTTTCACCTTAATTTGTGCCAAACGTGTAAATAATCCTGTGACATTTCATTGAGGTGGCGTCGCTGTACAAGACACAGTTCAGGAATTTCAAATGGCTCAAAATCTGAACATGAAGTCCCACAGCAATATCTGCTGGGTGTTGTGCTCTGTTGCACAACACGAGCAGTGTAAATGAAATGTTGACAACATTTCTGGCCATTCTGCAATCAGTCCTGAATGTATTGTTCATCTGAGTGTTTTCTTACAGTCTCAGGACGCCAGTGTGCCGAGCGAGCGAGGCATTGCAGAAAGTTTGATCACTTTCAGTTTGTGCTCTCAACCACTGGCCACAGAATGAGTCCGACCTCAAATAACTTCAAGGATAACTACTAATTTTACACATTAAAGTGTGTTTACAAGTCTTTGGGAGGAAGTTGCTAAGTTGCATTGTGGGAAATGTGTGGAATACAAAAGGAGATATCTCTGGTTCTGCTGTTTCAATTCTGATTTTCATTTGTTTTTTTTAATTGTCCATAATAACTCCCAACAGTGTTACAGGAGTGACATGTTAGACCAGTGGACTGCTTTTCTAAACCTGGTGTTTACATTACCCACAATGCAACCTATCCACTGAGTGACATCACTGAGACTAATTTATCAGATTACAGTCAGCGTCCTCTGGAGCCACAAAAAGGTTTATACTACTTTTTTTCACATACACAGTGGTACTCCCTGGGACCTGTACACGGACTTTAATGAGGAAAAGTGGAGTTACCCTTTAAAAGTTCCTATTCAGCAGCTTGATGTTGGATTTTTTTTCAGTTATTAACACATGTAAACTAGGCACATATGATCACCTAAAAACCCAGTGTGCTTACAGTACGGTTACAGTTTTAGGTTCAGTTTATGAGTAGGCTTGCACTTATAGGTGATTAGAAAAGTGTTAATTTATGACTGAAGGTCTTTAGAAGAATTTTCATTATATTTGAATTCTACATGTTCAGCATTGTGTTGTTCAGGCACGACACAGTCCAGTCACACACATTAACAATATACTGTCAAAAGGCAACAGGTGTTCCATTGTTTTTGTTCTTAATGGCAGTGTTGTTTAAAGTAAGACTCATACTTGACCAACAGTATCTGATTTAGGGCGATAAATGAACTTAATTATTGAAAGTAAATTATACATATATTTCACTCTATTCATACACTGTGTAACAACACCGACTATTAGATTTGATATGAAGTATTTGACCTATTATCAGAATCAGTGTTTGTAGTGTCTAATAAACTTAATAATGTACTTAAGTATAGTATTCGAGCAAATGTAGTTGGTTGCATTCCAGTGCTGCTTCATAGTGAAATAGCTAAGGGTATGAATAACCATCAGGACATTAAACAGTCTGCTGTTGAGTCACTGGATGGCAGTCTTGCCTTTTCTTAAACTGGTTCCAGTCTGACCCCTCTGGTGTCTGGACTCCGTGTTCGGTGCTAACACACCACCTGCTGCAGCGCTCAGCCACATGATGGCAGAGAGTCCAGCACTGGCTGCTGGCCACACGTCAGAGATACTCTGGCAGGATAGTCCTCTCTGCACTGATACCCACTGATGGCATCACAGGCACTTCTAGTGCTGGTGGGCTTTGGGCCATGTGTGAGCGCTCCTACAACACAGTCTGTCTTTCACAGTGATCTTCTGTCACTGACGCTAAAGTTTGGAGTTTTAAAGGTGGTGCTCTTTACTTATTGTTGAACCAGTGCATACTGCCCATGATAATGATACAATACAATACAATAATAGTTATGAAATAGTTTACTCCGGTTCGGAAGGTAGGAGTAACCAGGCAGTGAGTGTTAGTTCCTAGAATGTGCTGTGCCTCTACCACACAGTATGATGTTTATGTCACAGCCGGCATTTACATTACATCTTGATGGACAGGAGATAGTGTTGCTTTATGTGGTCTCCACTACTACAGTCTGTCATCATATGGTCTGCATGACATTATATACGATGGTCTCACGGCTGCTGACTTGATTTGGTGGTGTCTATAGCCAGTGAATGTGATACGAGCTATAAATGTGTATGACCCATACTTGAGATAGATGTTGCTGGCAGTGACAGGCCTCCTGTTACAGCAGCACTCTGCACAACAGCTCTTACACATGCTGGCCGAAGCTGAGTGATAGAGGAACCCATAGGTGTGTTGGTATGTGTCCATGCTATATCAATGAATATCACTTTACCCATGGCCGACGTGGAACATGTCCAATAAAAATAGAAATCTCATTGTGTGGGTTTTAAAATTATAACCACATTAAAGTCAGGGCTGGTGAATTATAAATTCAGCTCTGCCAGAATATTAGACAGCAGAATATTGAAAACGTTTTAAAACATTTTTTGAACAAGTTTTAAACAAATACAAATTAATATAATAAAAAATCACATTGTTTCAATAATATGGTCACATCTATAGGAACGTATGTGGGAGACATATTAAAAAAAATAATAAAAAAATGAAATATATATATATATATATATATATATATATATATATATTATATACTTTTTTTTTCTTCACACACATCAGATTAATGTAAGTTGAGCCACTGGGACGAGGCCTGTAGACCGCTGTGTCCTGCAGGCTGCTAGTTGACCTGACCTGGAAAAAGTCCCAAACTCATCTTTTCTCGACTCCACGGCTGTAACTCCCTCCTTCCTGGTATACACCATCTCCCTCCCACCTCCGACTCATCCACAATGCAGCAACTTGGCTTCTTTTCTGGTTCTAACTGATGACATCGCATCACTGCTGTCCACTGTCCTGTCCTTCTTTTCACTGGCTCCCCTGTCCGAATAAGAATTGGTTTTAAGATTTTACTGATCATTTTTAAAGCTCGTCTGGAGAAATGTTGACCCCATATGAGCCTGTTCGCAGCCGGAGGTCCTCAGGAGGCCTTCCAGTCGTTCTAAAAGTCGAAGCTCAAATGTAACTGTGACGTGCCTTCACCAAAGCTCGGAGAATCAGTGACTTCCTCTCTGTCCCTGCTCATCTGATCTGTTTCTAATTCCTCTTCTGTGATCATCCTCTGCTTATTCTGACTTTTTAAAATCACTTTTATTCCTTTTATTTGTCTTATTGAAAAACCGACTTTTTGTGTTTTGCATTTAGTCTGGGCTTCTTTCTGTTTGGTTTGACTGTTTATTCTGTGATATGTTCTTAATGAGTAACATGCTTTGTTATTTTGCTTTGTCTGTCAAAGCACTTTGTAAACTCTGTGTTCTATAAATAAAGTGAATTTCATTATTATTATTATTATTATTATTATTATTATTATTATTATTATTACTACTGTTCTTATTGTTGTTATTATTATTACTGTTATTACTATTATTATTATTATTATTATTATTATCAATAATAATACTGATTTAGTGTTTACTGTGTTAGAATATAACGCAAATTAAGTCAAATTAAAAATAAAGAATATTACAATATTACTACTACTACAATAGAAATACACAGTAGCACAGCATGTAGGAACACTTATTGATTGTGAATAATCAAGTTTTAATCCACAGATGA
>CAEMYA010000106.1:1848194-1953571 GCA_903131615.1 Diplodus sargus
ATGTTTCCTTTCTCTGCGTTCTCTGGGCTTTTTTCCAGCCCTCAGCTGTCCTCAGACTTTTCACACTTCATTCCTTGATGCTTGTTTGTCCTCTCTTGCAGCTGATTTCTTCATACACAGGTAGTCCGAATGCAGATGCAGGAGACTTGTACTGAAACGGTCAACATCTAAAGATACGGTGTGAGGACTTTAATGTGGTTAATTGTTTATTTTGCACTGGGGAAAAATAACTAAAAACGCTTGACTGCATTTAGGTGAGACATTTGAAGGTCTTTGTTGCTTAGTGAAAACACCCTCTCAATTAAATTCCAGAGGTGCAATCAATCCGGAAAGAAACCGATCAAATCAATCAATAAAAAATAATTTAGTCTTTTTCCTGTGTAACCTATATCCTTTCCATGTCAGGTTTTAAAGGCGCTGCCGGCTAAAAAAGTGTTCGCAGCACGTGTTGAGGGGGTCAGCAGCTCACCTCCTCTCATCTCAGCGGAAGAGCGAAACATGTTTTAATAACCAGAGTCTGCAGAGATCAGGGGAGAGGAAACCAGTTTTTTCCTCCCGCGCTGCACCGAGGTCAGCCCTCTGTGGGCTGTTACCAAGCCACACACACATACGTGTGCACATGTGCACAACACACGTAGGCTCGTAATACCACAGCACACACAGAGGCATGAAGTTAACCGAGCAAACGGACCAAAATATTCACTTTGACATGAGACAGCCAAAAAGGGTACAAAAACTAGACATATTAGTCTCTACAAGCCCAGACACACACTCACACACACACACTCAGAGCCACCAATACCCCTTTTAAGAGCTCTCACCAGAAATCCACATAGCTGATGTAATTAGTGATTTTAGAGCTCCGCACTTCATATTACAAGTCATAAACAGACATTCAATACTGGGCTTTGAGAGACCTGTTTATTCTAGAGTTTTATAGTCCACGCAGGACCCTTCTGTGTTTATTCTCCGAGAACAATAATGCCACTATGCTCCCCGGCTGGCATGCTATTCATTTGTCCAATTAAACACAGAAAATAAATACAAGATCGAGCCGACCCGTTCTGCCCCAGCTTTGCTCCAAAAACACTTTAACAACGGCACTCTGCTGGGGGATTTACAGGGTGGTGCTGGCTCAACGATGAAATGACATGGAACCCAATGTGTGCCGGAGCTGTAATCTGTGTTATTATGTTATTAATACACGGTGGTATAAATGAGGATTAGCAAAGTTAAACACAGATTGTTAAACTGGAAAATCTTGGAATTGTAATTTGTATTCAAGTTCGAATAAAAAAAACAAAAAAAACAATGGAACTTAAGGCCAATAAACATTCAACCCATTGAGAGTCTGAAATGTCCGATTCATCGGAGATCATTAAACAGAGAAATAAAGTCAGTTTGCAGAAGTAAAGAGAAGTCAGCCTTGGGTAATGTGAAAGTTGCTGGAAACGAGTTTAGGGACTTTTTAAAAAAATCAAATGTGGCACAATTTGCCCAAAAATAACAGTTTGTCTAACAACAAATTAAAGGGAGAAGAAGCATTTCATGTAGCATGAAAAGTTAGTGCGTGGTCACAGTTAGAGCCCTGATTTATGAGCAGGAGGCTGACCCACAATCCTCCTGACAGACTTGCAATTTCCTGTGTGAGAAAACACTAACTTAATCCATACTGCAAAGAAAGCCATGGACAGAAACTATTTGTTCATGAATAATAGTGTAAACCACGGGCAGAGAGCGCCAGGCGAGACCGTTCCACTGTCACTGCTGGAGAGTTTCAACTCACATTTTCCTCTGAAAACCTCCGACTATTTACTTTTACGGTATTTCCTGTGAAAATCCATAAACACCGACAGCACAATTGGCCTGCAGAGTTTACTTACTTCATGTAATTCCACAAATCTGGAGGCACACATCATAAATATTCTGCACACACATCAAACCAGTCAAAAGTTTCATCCACGCACTGACATTATCATAAATCTTCCAGTAATCATTTAAAAATACTCAAGAGTTTTTGAGCAGTGTGGTTAAAAAAAAATCGTGTGTCAGAGTCGAGATGGAAAGACGCAAGTTTGGACCATTAATATTTTAAATGATCACAGAAATGCATTTTATGAAAACAAATAGGGGGAACAGGGTTGTTCTCACAAACTGGAAATTACATTTGAATGTTTTGTGTTACAAAGATGTTTGAGCTCAGCTCACAGCTGGTCTAGCTGCAGTTTTTGAGCACCGAATGCAAATCAGAGTCACCTTTTAAGGCCAAAAGAAGTACTGCAAATCTTCTTTACCTGAAACATCTAGTTTTAAGGAAAATACCAGGCTCCCCTTATGGAACATGAAACTAACACACTTATTTAATGCACCAAAGTAGTGACGTTTTGGTAGTAACACTCTTGAGGGATGCTCAACAACGGCATCCTACACACACGAAAACAGTCTCACTATAACAGCTTGGTGTGTGTTTAGATTTTTTTTTTTATCTGTGCCCCCCTCAGCCTTTAGATTCTTCTTTTCTTTTTTTTCTTCATTGTGTGTTCCCTTGTGTAGCCTAAATGTTATAGGATGTCTTTAGATCAAATTAGTCAAGGGCCATTCTCTTGTATCTGGTTTACAGTTAATGCTGTAAATGTATTAAATCTTTATGGTAAGCAATAAAGAAAACACACATTAAAACAGTCACATGATCAGACGAGTGAATGTTTCTCTGATGAGGTGAACTAGTGGAAAATGACAATAATATGTGCACACACACACACACACACACACACACACACACACACACACACACACACACACACACAAACAGTTTGAGTCTCCATACCTAATTCCCTCGCTCATGACTGTGTGGGGGGGTAACTTTTTATAAAATTCACTTTGAATCACTTTTGTATTATATCAAGGCTTCTTTGAGTGACAGCTAGCTGGGAGCTGTCAGCTCGACTTCACCTCAGCTAATTCCAGTCACTGAACCTGACTTGACAAGCGCCGGTGTTTTGGATTAATGAGATAACCTGTTAATGTCAACCGGCAGAGAGCTGCTGGAGCTGGTGAGCTCCGGAAGAGACAACAGTGGACAGAGCCCACAGCCTCTGGAGGAATAAACACCCGCAGTCAAGGACAGTTCAGAGGCTGTATTTTAAACTTTTGGTATTAAAATTTACTTCACTCCCACTTCTTAACCTGTCTGCAATAACGAAAAAAAAGACACTTGAAGACAACAGAAAAAAAAATGTGTGATTGCTACACTGGTCAGAACCAAAGCTGAACACAGACACAGGCCTGAACAGCCTAATTTGAACCTCATTCTGGCTCTTGAAAAACTATGGGTGACTTCTCGGTGGCTCTAACCACTGTTTTTTTCAGTTAATGGGCAAAGAGTGTCCATACGACGCTCAATACATATCATAAAAACAAGACATAATAGCAAAATTGATGTATATACACACAAGAATACATATCACAGAGGGAAGACACTCAATGGTGTCTACGTAACCACCATCAGGCTACAATATTGGCAATTTAGCAAAAATGATCCATGTGCCACAGAAAACTGGCATCCTGCTTGGTTTCCATTCCATGCAAAAATACTGTTTTCAAAAACCCACCTGTCTTTAAAACTCAGATACCCACACTGCCTCTCTCTTTGTCTCTCTGCCGACTGGACTAAGTGTGGTTGCTCCTTGGTGGTACAACAGAAACCCAAACAAACAGCCAATTACTGCCTTCAGTGGGGAGGTCTTCTCATCCTGTTGACCCAAACATCCTACTGAACATTCAGGCAGACATGATCAGTAGTTCATCCCTGCAGCCGTGTCCAAGGCTCTGTGTTTTGTCTAGCATTGGATCAAGGTGTCAAAACTACTGTGGACTAGGAATCACAGACAAAATGAGAAGCACTCTGAAGAATGCCTGTGAAGTCTGGTTGGTGGTAAAGACCTACATCTGGATGAGGTGTGACACTTAAAGGTCAGCAGGTCAATGACTGTTTTAAGCCTTTAGCAGCGACACGGTTATTAGCCTGCAGCAAGACGTGAGCTTGAGGTGAGATGGTTGCCAGTTAAAACTGATGATAAAGTCGAGGACATATGGAAGGAGAAAGTTTAACTCTCTGCTCTCTCAGCAACCACAGCCAAGGATGTCCTATCATGATTCCGATACAACACAAACGAAAAGATGCATTGCAACAAATTGAAAACATCTCAACTCGAGTGAAAGGTTAGCTCATTGATTCAAATTACAACCAAAACTTTTGGGCCCAGGCAAAACCACGATGTCTCCTTCGGGGTGACAGTGGGTCAGGTGGTAGAGTGGGTCGGCCTATGTTCCGAGGGTTGGCGGTTCGATCCCGGCCCCTGCCAATTGTGTCATGGTCGTTGTGTCCTTGGGCAAGACACTTCACCCACCTTGCCTCGTGGGAATGTGTATGACTGCTGTATGTTTGAGGTGGTGGTTGGAGGGGCTGCTGGCGCTGAATGGCAGCCACGCTTCCTTCAGTCCGCCCCAGGTCAGCTGTGGCTACTATCGTAGTTTACCACCACCGGTATGACGTGAAAGAATGGAACCTGGAACCCTGTCAGAGAGCTTTGAGTATCTAGAAAAGTGCAATACAAATCTCCCCGTAGCATGACTTAGAGTCAGCTTAAAGTAACGGTTCTTCCAACAATGTAAATTCAGTCATTGTCTCGTCACCCCCATGTAAGTTGAAATTTGGATGAAGTTTCATATTCTACAAAACATTTATAAAGCTTCACATCAAAACAGCTTTGCAGCGTTAACCTGCAGTGAAGTAGCTCGAGACTTTTTAAAACAACCACAAACATAAAATGGCTCCATGTAGTCCAACTCTCAGGAGGCCCTCACACTACAGGACCCTCGGCCAGATTTCACCTGATTCGCCCTTGTGACAATCAGAGAAATCTGGGTGCAGAGCTGGGTCGTTCCCGGTCAACCCGGATTAATCAGTTAATACAGATTGACAGTTTACCTATGATAAATATCAAATGTGATTGATATCTAGTATTTAAAATCTGGTGAACACGATTGTCAGTCTGTCACTTTTTTCCCATTTAGCCAATAAGAAAGACATCCTGGAGCAGCTGACCTACAGCAGCCTCCTGTAGTGTGAGCCCAGTTTTAACAGTTACAGTGAATATATTGGATTTAAAGAGGGCGTAAATAACATATTCTAAAATCAATTTGGGATCTCTGGGCTTCGCAAAATGTAGTTAGCGCCATAGAATATTCCAAGTCCCTATGTGGCAAATAGGGACTTGGGACTTGAAGTTGCTGATACAACACTTCTGCTGTTGCCATATTGTTAGATAAAACAAAAGGTGCCTATGACCAAGTTCAGGTTTTAACCCACATTTTTCTAACAACACCACAACAATCCTTAATCCTAAATAATCTGGAAACTCAAAGAATCACCCATAAAATGTATTACAAACCCGATGAATGTGGCGTTAAAGCCTTCAGCCTTCTTAGTTTTTTAAGATATTCTTCAATAATGGGCTCAGAGCCAAGCAGGGTCGCCTGTGACTCCAGGGTGAACCATGTTAAAACCTGTCATAATATCCCACAGAGGAAAGGAGTGAAATCTTTAAAGAGGGCAGCGTGTCTCTTAAAGGAGTTAGATTCTGAACATGTGAGAATCGCCTCTGGGGCTGAAGAACAGACACATGACATCGGTCATGTGGCTGCTCTCTTTAAAGTTCTGTGTGGGGAAAAAACGAGGGATGAAAAATAGTTGGGGGGGTTAACATCGAGCCTGTCAGCCCCCTCACCCCCACTACTGGAACCACCACCACCGTCTGGAGACCACCCAGAAAGAATAGTGAGCTGTCAATCATTTCATTTAGGAGAATAAACACTGCAGTATTTTGTTTCTCAGTGAAGTATCACTCTATATTGCTCTTTAACTCATATACCAATATCTTGGCATGGTTTACCACAATTTATGTGTATGTGAGAGCAGAGGTTCACTTTTGCTAGCAGTGAACCTCACGCATTTTCCCACCAAGTCGGCTCAAATTCATTGAGACTAAATAAATCCCACTGGTTTTCTAACAGCAATTCTCATGTTAGAGATTACATTTGGAGACTTAAGAAAGCAATTCCTGCTGACATTTTTTGCAGGATCCATTTTGATTTCACACAGACTGGCCTTTCAAGCCTGACCCAATGCTGAAAAGGCCCCTCTATGGATATCAGGATTTATAGGCACATCTTAACATTAACTTAACTCCATAGACGCGGTGTGCATCTCCAGAGGCCTGTGGCATGATCGCTGCAGTTACTTGATGTCATCGAATTACAATGGGACATTGATAAACTTGTTAAAAGCAGCCCTGAAGTGCTGCCCCACCATCACCTGGATAAAAACACACACATCAGTGTCAGCGAGGGCGCAGGCAGAGTGTGTCTCCAGAGTGTGTGTTGACTCTCTGGGGCAAGTTGTCTGTCAGCACAGAGGCTTGAACTCCCGAGCTCGCCGTAATCCCTCTGTCAATAACTGGACCTCCTGCCAGTTACACACACACACACACACACACACACACACACACACACACACACACACACCACTGACCAACCAATCAACCCGCCCAGTCTTTTAACATCAGTCCAAACATAACCTGCTGCCTTAGTCCACACCGCCAAACAGCCTCCTGGCATCTGGCTAATCTAGGGAGATTTAAGAGAAGTTGATGTAAACGGCGTTCCTTTCATGTAATGACAGACAAAGTGATATACGATTACGCACTGAAAAACACTGAGCACCGCTCGTGATTGATTTGTGAGACAGGCACTATGTGAACCTGATAGGAGCCTTTGTCAAAGTGGCAGCGGATGGTGGAACCTCTCCGTGATGCACCGACACTGAAGGGTCCTCTGAGCAAATTCAACAAGAACAAAACAACAGTGTGAAGCAACAGAAAGTTGTCCTCTCATAAATGAAGGAGACCTGTGAATACGTTACTATTCACAAAAAACTGTTGATTATTCTGGAAAATACTCGAAAATGAAAATAACTGCTGCAGCCCAAATTCTGATTCATCCCACACAGCTCTTTGCTATCTGGCCAAAAGTATGTAGACATGTGAACATTTCATGCATTGTTGAACATCTGGATGCAAGGTCCTCTGCTGCTATCAGTCTTCTGATTTCAGGATTTGTTCCCCACTCAGCCATAAGAACCTTTTGATTCCAAAACTGATGTTGGGTGATGAAGTCTGGCTCTCAGATGGCGTGCCAGTTTATCCCTAAAGCGTTGGACAGGGCTGAGGTCAGGTTTCTGTGCAGGCCAGTAAAAACTGTGAAAATCACTTCTTCAAGGACCGTTCTTTCTCTACAGAGCCCCTTACATGTATGGTAGGAGTTCCATCCGATGTCCACATGCTTTTGAACATATAGTGTATGCCTTTGTGTATGAGAGAGTTAGAGCGTTTACGCCAACTTCACTAGTGTTAAAATGTCTGAATGCATCACATTGTTTTACATTTGATTTGACGTCGAATATCATAAATGTGTTTTTCAAAATGTTTTTTCCCTCATAAAATACATTTTCCTTACTTGGGCTCAGCTACACACATACACACACACACACGCAAACCCTGTGGCCTCTGACTAATCCTATCAGACTAATGTTATCAAAACACACACTCACACACAGCACCACACACACACACACACACACACACACACACACACACACACACACACACACACACACACACACACACACTAATCTTTCTATCCTCATCTAATAACACCTCTGACTTGGCCAGTATTGGAGACTCCAGGGGGGTCCAAGCTCACAAACTCCAAACTTCACCTCCAGCCAGACACACACACACACACACACACACACACACACACACACACACACACGCACACACACACACACACACAAACACACACACACACACAATTCACGCACACATGAAAGCCCCCTTGAAAAGACAAGGGGGAGAGGCACTGACTGCTTCATATTAGCGTTTAATTAAGTTAAAACCTCTCTCGCTCTGCAGTCCAATAACTCAATTGAAGTTGTCTATTCTTTCATGGCTGTGAGCTGGCGTTCCTGCGGCCTGGAATCACAGGCCACAAAAAGCAGATTGTGGCATCGCCGCCTCTGGCCATAGCTGATGTCTCACTCATGATTAACTCAATAAAACTATTACACAGACCTCCCTCTATCCACAAACCTTCCTCTTGCTTTGTCTTTGGTGCCCCCTCTTTTTGTTTTCTTTTCATACTACCTGCTCTCTCTCATCTCTGATCAGCGCTCTCCTCTCTGGCAGCGTCCAAACTTCTTACTTTCTGAGGTTCAGGTTTTACCCTCCGGCTAAAAGTTCGGCCTGGCCGCTGCCAAAGAAAGCAGGTGGGATTCTTTTATCTCTACTGACATTCTAAATACTGTACGAGGAAGCAGGCAGCCAGAAAATCCGATTTGTTTATCTAATCTGATCTTTAAGGCCGACTCTCCAAATGTTAATGTGCAGAACAATATACAGTGGAATATCTGGCGCTTATTTTATCTTCAGCTGTCCAACAACTGACAAACACAATCATACATGTATTGATATAATGCTGCTGATATGAACATTTTTCAAGATAGTCAAGCACCCTGACACTGACTCCTTACTCTCCTGATATGTTCATCACCTCAAATAATGTACAGGGGAAAGCTGATATTTACCATGTTGTCTGTCCAGGCTGAACTATATTGTATTCTCTTGCAGATGCCCCAGCTGGTCGATCCTTCACATTTAGATACATTTTTGTTTTTATAAATATAAATAATCTTTTGGCTTCTGTCTTTAACAGACATATTGCCTATGGCAGAACAAAAACAGAAACCATCAGCACTGTAGGAGAAAGCACAGGTTTTGGATTAAGAGCAGCGGATTTAGAGATGATCACTGTCCACGTCATCTTTCGACCATCCATCCACGGAGGGAGAGAGTCGGGAGAATGCTGTTTCAGCTCGGTGTAAGAGCTGCTCCTGGCTGATGTCCTGTCGCAGTAAAATGAAATGGATAAAATGGGAATCAGGCTGGACAAACAACGTTAAAGCAGAGACTGTTTTGCCCACATCGTTAATGAGATGTCCAGGATCGAGCTGTTGAACTCGGGTGGACCATGTTATAAGCCGGCAGAGCCCAGAACTATAGCAGGACCAGGAGAGGTGGACTGCATGGTGATCAAATGCAGAGAAAGTGGATGGATAGTGTGTACCTGATGCCAAACCTTTAACGCTTAATGTCAAGATGAAAACCATATTATTTCCTAGATATATACGTGGTTATGTATATATGTTTAGAGCCTAAATAACTGTATATAACATTGGTGTAGCGTGAGGGAACCTTATGTACTACATGCAACCTTTCAGTATTTTCTAAATGTCATTTCAGAGGCTTTGCTTTCATGTCTATTCACAAAGAGTGTGATGTATGTTCTAGTCAGAGACATAAGATAAGATCAAGGAATTTGCCATGATTAGCATATGCTCACAGTTAGATTGGCGGAAAGCACTCTGCTGTCTAACACCTTCTTATTAAACACACATCTTGGTCAAATCAACAATATGAAATACCACATAAGGGGGAGGCCGAGGTGACAGAGAGAGCTGCGGCAGCACATGGTGTTAGCTCGAGCTCAGTCAGCAGTTTAACTGTGAGAGTGTCCTGTTATGATGTCCGTGCTGAACACCTGTATGAATATGAACCGGAAACAGCTGACACCAACGAGCCAACAGAAACGAGACTTTAGCGCTCTGCCTTAACTACAACCCTAGCTTGGGGGAAGGAAGACTACCAGCTGCTTTTGTCCCCACTTTGTGTCTTATTTTCAATGTTTTTTTGGTGTTTTGGCTTTATTGACAGAGAAGCTGAAGACGTGACAGGAAACAGGTTGAGAGAGAGGGGGAGTGTCATGCAGCAAAGGTCCCCAGGCCGGGACTCGAACCCGGGGCCGCTGCAGCCTCAGTCTGCTGAGTAATAGCTCACTGATGATGTTGACTGCTTCTGTCAGTTGGGTGACCCTCATTTTGCAGGTGCACTCAGTGGTCAGAGTAAGAAATACATTTTGCATCACGTGACTTGTTCACATTCCTCTCCTCCCTCGCTTCAGTGTTTTCCCACCTCGTCTTCCGCCTATACATCCTGTCTTTTTCATCACCTCTCCGCTCCTGCACCACAACACCCTCCCTCTTGCACCCGCTCATTAGCTCTTTCCTCCCCGTCCTCCTCCACAACGACAGATCTCCGCTTAGCACCTTCATACATTGCAGATAACCTTCTTTAGCGCCGAATAAACACCGCCAGGCCTCGTCTCCAGAGGCTGCCGCTGAGGTTCCGATCGGATGTCAGGGAGGGAAAGAGAAAACAGATGAAATCTCTTTGAAAAATCCTCTCCATTCCTCACTTGTTTTATCAGCCTGTGGAGAGGAGAGGAGAAGGCTTCTCAGCTGCTGCGGAGATAAGATGAGCAGCATGTGTGAGAGATCATTAGATAGGAGGGCTAGGGATTTCTTTCTGGTTGCACTTTCTCTCCTCGACTTAATTTTTCCCTCTCCGTGTCATTTTATACCTCTTTATCCGTCAACATCTCTCAGTCTTGCTATCTCGCCCCCAGCCGCTCCGAGCCCGCGGCTCATTTTCAAACACGGACCTCTTTAACGTCTCTCCAGTAACATTTTATCTGGCTAACATGCCGCTGCACGGGCGATAAATCATCCCCCGCGCTCACTGCGACTCCCACGGTTCGATTACACCGCTTTGGCAGCACGTTTTATTTCATATCCCCAAATTACCGTGTCAGAAAAAATCTACGAAGCTGTATAAAATCCTTCATTCATCACACTACTGTTAAAGTCCAGTGAAAGTCCGTGTTGATTCAAGCCCTCGGTATTTCATCCCTGGCCTTAGCTGAAAAAGCAAAAAGAGCCGGCAATATAACTGCTGTGTTGAGGGTTGTGTTTAGCCTCAGATAAATCAAAGCCTTGGAAATGAAGCGATTTGAGATGAGGCTGCTCCTGAATTCTGCTGCCGTGGGGTGTTGAGAGGGTTAAGGACCACTATCCGCCGCTGGTAGAGGTGGTGGGGGTCTCCCGGGCAGAGTGCCATCGACCAGCGGGGGGTCTGGTACTGAAGCTGCCTCATTCCCTGCTTGAATAGAATATAAATTTACACCACGGGGAGATTAACCACCCATATCGTATGAGAGCGTCGTGTGTCGGAATTGTAAAAATAAAGTGCGTGTGACACCACCGCTGCTTTCACTTCCTCTCACTGCACACTTGTGGCACATTTTTGGTTGGTTGGGTAAGAGTATCTTATTCGGCGCCCCAGAGATACTGGCAATGGATACATCTACTTGTTGCACAATTGGGACAGGAAGGAGGAGGGAGGGAAGGCAGGAGACAGGGAGAGGCAGGAGGTGATAGACGTGGATGTCCAGTCCTAACGAGAGGTGGTAACTCATGTCATGGAGGAGAGTCGTGAGTTATGACCTTTAAAGCCATAGTGGGGTCAAGTGTTTTCATTCCCAAACCAGCTGACACTCGACCTGAGGAGTGCGTGGACAGCTTGATGTGTCTGCGGCACAATTTATGGCCACGATCATTGTCTTTGTTATTTTTTGCCTTCTGAACCCCTCGTTACCACGCGCCTGCCCCCCACCTCATCTCTAAACTGTGCATTTCTGCCTTGCTAGCTAGCTCGATAGTCTCGGATCTTCCTCTGCGTATTCTGGTGTCAGGCAAGAAATGTAGGATGTCAGGACGAAAGGATGGGCAGAAATGCCGGGGAACTGGAGCGAACCAGGCTCTTGGCTGACATTTGGGATTTTAATTAGCCTAAGAGTGACCCTTTGACACGCGAACCCTCGTCTGCAGGAGTGGGTTTCGCTTTGACGTAATGAACCCGGGAGTTGGGTTGTTTCTGATTCGGCCGATAACACGCTCATGTGTTGCTTGTGCGGCTATTTTTTCCCTTCCCTCATCCATCTCCTACTATGAAACAGTCGCACGTCCTGGCAGAGCTTCAGCCATTTGCTCTAGTGACACTTTTTCCATGAGCTGTCAATGTGGCTTGACACTCGGTCAGGACGCCCAAGTTTCCACCAGGCTCTCCTGCAAAAAAAATTGATCTCATCACCAAGTAAATAAATGTGGTGATGGATGGTGGAGGTAATTTTTTCTGTTGCCCGGACCCTCTACTTTGTGCGAATCCATCTGTCTTTGAAGACATTATGCGGTGGCTGTCTGACAGACTTGGGCAAAACATGACTTTAAGCCTCTCAAATATGTAGGAAAAATATAAGGTTCAGAGGATTTGTGCTTATGTGGCAAGCAGGGTTTCCATTCACTGATGTCTGAGTGGTTGAGTTTAAGGATGTAGCTGACGGTGACTCTGTTTACTTTGACTTTGTTTGTGGAATTTACAGCTTTTAGACACTCATAAATCAAGGGGTGCTATCTTGATCTTGCTCAAAGCGCTACACGGGACAGCTAGAGTGTTGCCGCTAGTTTCCAGCCAAAGCAGGTGTCATTCTCCCACCCATCACCCATATGTTGTGTAAGCAGCAAATTAAGTTGCACTCATCTGCTCTCTCATGAACGTATAGGTCTCACAATGTGGTGTGGTCATTGATGATGCATTGCTAATTGTGGTAAGTGAAAGTGACAGCGCCATTGACCCAAAAACAGCTGGTTTGAAGTCAACAGACTGTTTCCTGTTGATTGAAGGGGCACATTAGTCAGACAGTTAGATGGTCCTACATATGCGAGTTCAACACCTTACACTGCTTGTTACTAGGGATGCGCCGATCCACTATCCGGTATTGCTATTGGTCTGGGGGGGGTTTATTATGAAGAGGTTATTGTAAATGAAACTGTGTTTGTAACTGAATTAGCAGAGCCACTTTGTTAGTGCTGAGTCTTTGATAGTCCTGCGGAGAAAAATAGATCGGAATGACTTCGGTATTTGCAGTTACTCAGTGTTGTCTTAACTGGTATTGAGCTATCCTTACTTGTTATATGCTGGTGAATTCCAGTGATGCTCTGGCATCATCCACATCAGCAAGTGCATTTTCACCTGCCTGTCATCCAGCCAGGCGAATGATTATTTCCTCTGTTTAGAGACCCACATCCACAAGAATATTTCACTCCACCTCTACCAGTCCCTGTTGGCTTTAATCCATTTGAAATGACGCCAAGCGCGGCAATATTCCGCAGCGTCTTGCCAGATGATGACACTGCACCAAAGCTGCATCGATAGATTTTCCTTATTTGAATAAACACAGAGGTTAGAGAGGTTTGATCGAGCAACATGACATTTTTTCAGTTCAGTTTGTTAATAACTTGGCAGCTCTAAAAACAAAAAAACCCTTCAGTTTCTTCTCCCCAGTTGACCCAAATGATAAATGCAATCCGATCAGTCCTGGCTTCATTGTCTGTGACATCCATTCCAGCTGAATTTGAAACATGTGTTGTGAACGATAAGAAAATATAGGAATAAATGAACCCCCAGAAACTGCGTTTTGCACTTTGACTCCATGTTAAACACATGCGCACAGCCT
This sequence comes from Diplodus sargus, assembly GCA_903131615.1. Lineage (NCBI taxonomy): Eukaryota > Metazoa > Chordata > Actinopteri > Spariformes > Sparidae > Diplodus > Diplodus sargus. Next base: position 1,861,782 of record CAEMYA010000106.1, read on the forward strand.
CTTCCTCATTTTCCACCTCTTTTACATTGTTTTATTCATTCCTTTTTCTTATCACACACTCCCTTTCTCTCCACCAATTAGTGCTTCTCTACATCTTTGTGCCGTCCCTCTCTCTCTTTCTGCACGTCTTTCTCTGAAACCCTTTACGTCTCAGCAGGAGAGCAGAGATGCTGAGTGCCGAGCTCCATAAATTTTGCCTGGTGTGAAACAGAAGATGGATTCCCCGGACGGCTGGGAGGTTTTTCATCACCAGAGCCTTTTTAGTGGCGTCCACTGCCACCACCACATGTCACCAAACCCATGCTGGGCTACGTGTTTATGTGTATGTATTTGGGACTTGGAGGTCTAACTGCATGGTAACATCTAAGATGCCAAAAGTGAGGAGTCGAGGGAAAAATGCCAGATGCAAAAGATGGGTCGACGAGGAGCGGAGTGGTGAAGTTCATAGACTTATTAAGAGGTTGAAGTGGTGGTTTGTAAAAGAAAAGGGCACAAAGAAACATAGGGTCATTTAGTGACAAGATTAACATGCAGTTGATGGGAAGGTTTTCACGACAGGGTGCCAACAAATAAACACAATTCAGGGATGACACCTCCCCCGTGTGGTGGGCACCGTGGAGGGACAGCGCCATTCCCCAAATTCCACATGGGTGATCTGGTGTCAGATGGTCCCAGCCATTCTGTCTTGGCCCCCGAGGGACCGAAAGGTTATCCTGTTCTGCGAGAAACACGAATATGGAGGCACGATAAGGTTCACTGGGACAGCTGTGGCCTAATTTCAAATCCTCACCAGCCGCTACACGGCGCTGGCAGATCACAGTCAGTTATCTGATAGCAGTGTGAAAATGAGACAATGCGTTTTAAGATACATACAAATCAATTTTCTTGCACTTGTGGTGCCTGATTACATCTACCAGGGCTGATAATCTGCCTGAACTCAAGACAGAAAGTGCAGGTGGAAATGTACTCACCAACTGCAAAATTGTGCATGTTTTATCAAAACTTTAACCGAAATGTCTCAAGTTCATTCTTCATTGCTGTCAATCAAACATATGTCTCATCCTCGTGAAGGGATCATTTGTGATCTGAGACATGATTTTATGTTGCAGGCCTGAGCTGGTGGTGAGGTGCCACTGGATGGTGGTGAAGATAAGTTAAAACACTCTCTTATGCCTCCGGACCAGTACAGTTATTATACTACCTGCTTATAGGATCCATGTACACACATTGGAGCAAGAAGTTATAAAAAGTTAAGAGGAGGGAAAAAGACAAAACAGTAATGTGTTGTCATCTTTTTCACGGACCTGTTGCCATTCTGGTCGTCTTAAAAATGTTTTAAAAAAATAAAAATAAACCTTGAAAACTTCCACAGACCCATGGAGACAAAATCTCAACAGTGGTGGCTACAGAGCTATAAGAAATCTATATTCAAATGAAAGTACAATTGCTCCCATAAAGGAAAAGAATCTAGTCAAAGTAGAAATGACCATTTGAAAATCTTACTCAAGTAAAAGGTGAAGAAGTACCTGCTTAATGACTCAAGTTACTTTACATTTTAATATTTTTTATAAAAGCTTTCATTTCATTTAATTCAAATTATTAAAGTAACGTTAATGTTACGTTTGCTGCTTACTAAATCACACAATTCATACTAGCCATGAGATCAGTTAATGTCATTATCATAACTTACATAACTCATAATTTTACAATGATAAATGGACATATCAAACATCAGCTGGCTGGACTTTCACCCGCAGTTTATGCAGCAAACTTCAATGTTCTTGTGTTGCTTAGAAGAGGAGTTTCTAACAGCAAGCATCATCTTGTAACTATCGAGCAGCAGTCGCAATAAAGATATAAATGGCAAATGTAGCGAAGTAAAGAGTAGATTAGTATACAAAATATCAAAAATATACAAGAAGTCCAGTTATATAAAAGGAATATGAAAAGTCCTTGCATGAATTTGTTCTGAAGCTAATATGAGGCTTCAGCAGTCTGATGTAAGCAAATCCAGAGGCTATCTTACAAAGTATTTTAAATAGAATTTCCTATTTGTGTGGATGTCCCCGCAAGGAAACACAGTTAAGTAAGACATTTGTATGAAAAAGACGCTACTTAAACATAGAACTCAGCCAGAATAAGGTTTGACGCCACAGTCCTGACTCAAGGTGTATTAGCTTTTCCCCCCGAGCTTTCAAATGCACTTCGTAATCGTGATCATTGGATGGTATGGTGAAGGCCATGAGATATGGCCAAAAGCTGCACATAATCTGGCGAGTAGACCTTGAGTCAAAATCATTTAGTCAAACTATTATTTCCAAGGTCACTAATGACACATACGGGCGTATGTGATATTTAAAGCGTAGCCTCCATAAGCAACTGAAGGCACTAATTTGAGAAACAAGAGGAAGCAGAACTTGATGCAGGAGAGGCAATGATCCCTCTCTGGGGATACAAAGTGTCCCGCTTCATCAGCTTGTCCTGTCCTGCGCCAAGCTAAATCTTTACCCTCCCTCGTCTCGTCTGTTACCATCTCAGCATGCTCTAGGCTTACTGGGGGAGTGTGATGGAAATAACATGCAAGAACAGATGGTCTTCGCACTAGACACATGCTCAGGACTGTACAACAAATGTTTAGGACTGACGAAGCAAATGTTCAAATCTGGCCCTCTATTTTTTTCATCATTAACTTTGGGAGTGGCGGACAGGTGCGCTGCTTTTATTCTCGCACGTCCTCCAAAGATGCTGAACACTAATTACTAAGCCACTCAAGCACCCACTTAGACTTGTGTACATGTGAGTGGGAGTAAAAGACAGATGGAGTGAGAGTGGACACAGAGGGAGAAATGCAAACAGACGCCTCCTGCTGAAGAACAGACAGAACGTAATGCCAGCCGTCCGCCTCAAGGGGTCTGCGTGTTTGTGTGCCCCGTGTTATTTATGTGCGACAGCGGTCGATGTCTTTTCTTTAGCACGTTTACGGACAAATTCAAATGAAAAGAGTCATGACCTTCTCATCAGTGCGGACGCCAAAGAACAGCATAGAGTCCCGATTACATCATGTATGTGCTCTAATGTCACTTCCAGATGTGTTCAAGCTAATTGTTGTATTATAAGAGTATAAAGGAAACATTACTTGTATTTTAGTGTGAATGTATGGAAGAGTGATCTCTGTCTGTGCCTTCTCTGAGGTATGAACAGGTTACCAAGTTGCCAGGTTGTGTCAAATGCTCCAAATGGTCGCTGTGGTCCGTCAGAGTTTTCTCCAGGTGTGTGTTTAAGGAGTGTGGAAAAGGACGAATGGCTAGATTGCTGTAGTGTACGCTTTGTGCTTAACTGTTATACAGGATTGTCGCATTATGCTGTTGCTGAAGTTTTGCAAACGTTATGTCGGAGACCTAATCTTCCCGTTGCACTATGGACTAAAAAAAAATCACAACTTGAGTTTACCAAAGCTGCCAATTGGTCCGACTGGTGGTGAGATACCAAACATGCTAGCAAGGCAACACATCGCATGAAATAGGCACAGCAGAAACATCAGATCGGTCAGACCTCTGTGTGTTATTCACACCATTAAAAGACATTAAACTTTTTTTCAAAACAGAGGATCCATTATTAATGGAATGTGAACAAACAACAATGTTGACGTTCTGTCAAAGATGTCTTTGTACTGTTTTGCAGAGATGTCTACTGAAGATAGCATGCTAACCAGCTAGCCCTGTCCCATCCTGTCTTGTAATGCCAGGAGAGTTTCTGGAGGAGAGCTGCCAGTCACAGTCACTATGTTTTACAAGTTCATGTCGATTTTAGTAAAAACAATTAACAAAATAAACTGACATCTCCCATCGCCTCCATTTCCTCTTACCAAAACAGAACAATACGACTGTACGCCCTCTGAGTTTCTCTTTTTTACAAACTCGTTTACTCATCGTAAACACACTTCCTATACAACTCAGTACAAGTACTGTGAGATGTGACATTTTTGTTCTGGCTCTTCACGTCATCCTCGCATGCTGCTGATGTCTGACTCTCTCTCTCGCTCCTCTAGCACAATTGGCTCCACGGCTAACTGAACCAGGAGCTAACTAGCTAACAGTAGCTAGCTGTAGCCAAGGATAGCTGGCAAAGCGCAGCAGTGAGTCAGTTACTCTGGCTATACGCCTCTCCTGACATTCATGCTAATTCTGTCCGGATTCCTTCAAATTACATCACATTATGTTTTAAAATATAAACATCACAGTTACAGCTGAAAATGACTTCCAGCCCCTGTTGTCTCCTCAGAGGAAGACTGTCCACAGTGTGGATGGTGAAACATGGTATGCGTGTTCATTACTGGGTCACCTTGTTTGAAGCAACAGCTCATTGTGGAGAGCCTGCTCCAACTCACTTACACAACCAGCAAACACAAGGCTGTTTTGTTGTAAAGGGATATAATCTGCTCACATTACAGATCTTCCTTTCCCTGATGGAGAAAGTAAGTTCATTATATACAGACACACACAAAAACACAGGATAGCCTACAGCAGTGGCAGGTCCGGGACAATCCTCAGATTTAAATTTAACTCGGAGGTGGAGGGAGTGGACGAGGCCCGAGGCTGTCAGAGTTGTCACCGTCCTCCTGCCCTTCTCTCTGTCTCTTCTTCCTCCCTCTCCTCACTCCTTCCACTTGTCCAATCATTCATCATCCCCGGAGAGCCTCCTCCATCTCCTCTTCATCTCCTCACATAGCGATGTCTCTTCCTCCCACACGCGGCATTCGGCTGATACTTTTATCCCGAGTTCCTTGCAGTATGATGGCGGTGTACATTTTTAGCGTGGTTTTTCTCAGTAGGAAATGGACCGATGGCAACTGGTGGAGTCCGGGTGCAAACAGCCACCCAACTCCAAGCCAACCTTTGAATCTGAGGGTGGTGTGCGTCTGTCTCCACTCTACCCGACACTCAACATGTCTCCCCTGCTTTCCTCTGTTCGTGCTTCTACTATTGAATTGGTTTTCTCATTGCAATCATATTGTTAGCATCAGAGTGAAAACCCTTATTATCTACTGCAGCACTTCCTACAAGAACTTAGAGGTGCAACATGTAAGAATTTTAGTTTAAAACATTCCAAAATTAACGAGAATTATCAAAAGAAACTAAAGAAATAATGGTGAGGACATCATGCCAAAGTCTCCTTTATATATTGTTTCAGAGGTATCTCCTGAAGTTAGCATGCTAACCAGCTAGCCCCAGACCATGAAACATCTTTCTCACAGCGGTCCAAAAGTCTCGTGCTAGCAGTGTAAACACCAACTCTCTAGCTAGCTGCATGGCTACCTAAGCCAACACGCTAACAGTAGCTACAGGCATACACAGAATGCAGTTAGCAGCATTTAGCTACTCTGGTGATATTTGTTGAAGTTCAACAAGTGGCTATTTCGTAAAACATCTGAATAAAATTTAGTGTGATTTTAATTAGGTTCTCTTCCTCCGGAACAGTAGCTGTGGGTGTCCTGCGTGACAGGTTGATGCTGACAGCTCGTCTTCATCAAGGCTATCGCTGTGAGCAGTCAGCAACAGTGTCACTTCCTGTGCCAAGAACACACCGAGCATGCTGGGAGATGTAAATGATCTGTCGCTCAACCTGTCTGCCCTGTGACCAGCACCCAATAACCCCCAGCAGGCCGCCGCTGACCCCTCGGGCTCAGCAGTCACGTAAGAACACACACGCTGTCACGCCGTGAATACAAGTTCATTCAAACTCACACATTTTAACAAACTAACCTATGCATTTACACACATACAAACACACACACACACACACACACACACACACACACACACACAGCATGCATCAGAATCCTGAGTTTGTCATTTTTATGCCTATACATCATGTCTTTCAGCAAGAGTGTTTAAGTCTTGTCTGTCCTCTGTCCACACACACACACACACACACACACACACACACACACACACACACACACACCTGCTAGCGCAGCAAACTGCTAACAGCCAAGGATCACAGAGTCCTTTTGTCAAACAGGGAAATTAGCGCTGGCTCTCACTCGTTAGAGACCCATTGTAGCATTAGCACATTGTCCTGGCCACTGAGCCTCTTCACTTTAGCACCGTGGCACTCCGGCTCAAACAGTTTTCCCTCCAGGGGAAACACATTTGCTCATAAAACATCTTTGATGTCTCCAAAAGGTGATGGTTGTATGAGTTTCCTCTGACTGGAGACTGGCGAGTAAGCTTGCTAAAACAAGCTGGCAAAATGAAAGGATGAAACGTTTTTGTCATGTATTCTGCTCTCAGTCCTCAACTAAACATTAAGAAAGAGTGACTGGTACAGAAAATGCTGGTCAGAACATCCAGAGGAGAACGTACAAGTACGTGTGAAAGCTAAAGTCTCCTCTCTGGCTCAGCCATTTCACTAACAACCAGTATGCTTCTTTACAGAGGATTCATGAAGTCAATATTTCAAATAATACCCCTTACTCACTTTATTTACTATCCTGTGTCACCAGGATATGATGTAAGTAGTTTCTATAAAACACAGATACTTTCAAGACTGACATTTGTAGCTAACACATTTCCAACCAGTTTTCTGGTGACCAATACTGCCTGTTTTTCACGGTCAGTCGGACCATCTTCACCTGTGATGGTGTTTCTCTAACCCTAACTAAGTGTTTTTTGTGCCTAAACCTAAGCAGAGCATAAGCACTGTATTGTGACAAGAGATGAATAAATAAGTCCAACTAAACAGACATAAAGTTACAACACTAAGAAAACAGCCAGTTTAAAATTATGTGTGGTTTTGCTGACATGTATTCTGTCGGAGTGCCTGTTGACCACACAAGTACACACCTTAAGCATCATTCTGGGTGAGCAAAGCCGTTCTGGTAGAGGAGAGAGCAGGGAAGGTTTTCCTCTATGGTCTAAAAGATTTAGATTTAGAGTTGAAGAAAGGAACTTATGGATGACCTCTAATGCAATTGTTAAGATAAGATAAATAAATAAAATAAAAACTTCTCTGCACTACAAAACTTTTGAGAACTTCACAGTTAGTTCTAAAATAATTACCTGCAAGTTGAGCTGAACCGGGTTTGACTCAGGTTTTGTTAGAAGGCAGATAGAAACTGCATACACACACACTGAAGGCAAAGATGTGAATACACGTAAGCCATGTAAAACCAGTTAAAGGGTCAATAGCCCGCGGCTGAGGATGTGAGTTAGCTAACTTTTGTATATGTGTATATGTGCATGTGGCAATGTGTTGAGTATAATGTTCAGCATTAGTTTCAAGGTCACAGGCCCGGATACCCCCCCACACCCACCCATCCACACACACACACACACACACACACACACACACACACACACACACACTTGCACACACACGGAGGATGGTAATAGCAGTGCTGACAGACATGTGCGACCAGCTGAGCTGGAAGTCTCAGCGGCAGTTGAAAGCTCTGAAAAGGCCGTCCGGACACTTTTAAACATCAGCGACTTACAGCAGCAAAGAGAGAGACATCTGTAAACAAGAGCCGGGAACAGACGAGGGATTACTGGAAATGTCGAGGACTAGCTGTCGATCTATCTCTCTGCCTGACAAATGACCTGTTCATTAACTTCACTGTAAATATCAATTCATTATTTACCTCATAGGAAAAATGTAGCTTTTTTCCCTGATAATAGTAAAGATGTGAGTACACTTATAATATTGCAATTATAACATACTTTAGTTTTTAGATACATTTCTGTGAAATACACTCAACATATTAAAAATATAAACATAAAAAATGTTGAGTTCTGTGATAAAACTTTCTTTGTGTGTATTTTCTTACACACGAAGAAAGTTCATATTTAAGAAGCCCTTCACAGTATAATGATTCTGACATGATAGCAATTTGCAGATTATCTGAATTTTTTAATACCATTTTGACAAATGTACACATACTCCTTGTTTAATTAAAACATTAGGAAAATGAAGTAATTTGGCGTAAATCAAGCAATTTTAAAAATAGAAGAAATTCCCTATATTTCTATTTTTATGAATATACATTTTTAACTTTTACCTCTCTGTGAATGGGATTCATATTATATGGTTTTTTTTAACACACATCATGGTATCTTAAATTTGTCATTAAATCAACACACTTATAGAAAGCTAATTTAACATAAAGTTTAACTCAATATGTAGTCATTAATATAAATATAGATATATATATAAATTATTATATCCTTCGCTTAAAATACTTATAAAATACACAATAATTACATAATATATATATTATTCAACTAGATATATCTTAAATTGACATACAATATGTAAATAGTTTTTTAGAATATACACACATGTCTGTGTTGATATGACACTCAGGAGACCTCGCTGCTTCTTTTCAGCACAAATCGATGCTTGTGGACTCTGCTGGCTCGCTGTCTCCTACCTTGTAAGACGAGCGTCGGTGTTCGTCACGGTCATGCGCCAAATTCCACGTAACATCCAGCACCTGGCTGTTGACAGTCATGGGCCTCCTGCCATTATAATTGGTGCGCGCGGACACACACACACAGATCAAAGTCTTTACTAGTGGCGAACAACACTATAAATACCTTCTGTGACGAGCATGAGACATGGCTGATGTATGATAATGTTCTCATTACAACAGGCTTTGTGTGTGCATGTGTGTACAGGAATGTGTGTGTTTATATGCGGTATGGGTATGTGTGTACACCCTGCCACTGTTTAAAGTATGTGTGTGTGTGTGTGTGTGTATGGTGCAAATGGATCAAATGGATGTGTTTGATTTTGTCTGATTGAGTGCAGAACTGTTCATCTCTACGTGTGTGTGTCCGTTTGAATTTTCATGCCTGTGTATGTGTGTGTGTGCGTGTGCCCGTCAGTGACAGCGTGAGTGTGAAGCCGACAGGTTTCACCACCTCGCAGATCCACGGGTCGGCTCGATTCTCTCCTCTGGAGAATCCTGTTTCTGGTCGTCAGTTCCTGTGACTCTGTCGCCTCGAAGGCGATGGTAAACAACGTTCAGGATGTTTATCACACTGCAGCTCGCTCACATGACACGACACTGAAATTACACTTCAACCTGGGGGATGAACACTAACTACTTTATTCTGTATTACTGCTGAAGAAAAGCTTTTCCAATACTGTAGGCAGACACGAATATTTTGCTACACAGGGTTTTCATGAGTAATAGCAAATGTCTGACAGATGCAAGTTTGATGGTGGATTGCAGAAGTTGTGTAGCCTGTTGCTCGTGATATTTCACTTTAATTTGGAGAACCAACACCTATTAGCATACCTTAGTCTATGTGTGCACTTCCACTGACTCCACTACATTGTGTATCTACTCCACGGCAGCTCTGAAAGACTGGACCTTTCACTAGCAGACACACAAGGCTTCCATTTTTGCCGGAATGCCGGAGCACGGTGCATCGATTCAGACGACTTCAGCGCAGAGCAGATCGAGCGAGACAGGAAGTCAGACACTGAGAGAACGTTAACACATCTGGTTGAGTTTCAGATTAAAACACTCACACACCAATCCTTTGGTTGGAAACAATAACCTTTTGTCTGTATGTTGTGTTGAAAACACATACATGTATAACTAAATCTGTAATTACCACTGGAACTCCTCGGCCTCTCCGCTCCAGCTGTCCGGCAGTGGTGCGCCGTGCTGCACTCTGGACAGAGCCGGTGGGTGTTGAAGGACGAGGGAACGACTGCAGCGGAGCCCTTCAGCAACGTACATGCAACCTGGTGTAAGTCTCTTTGTTTGGAGAAATCTGGGGAAGGACACCTGCTGCTTAGCTTGCCATAGCACCAGCGGCTAGCTTGAGTTATTTGCCAGTGTGGGGTAGGCATCATGGTGATGTGACATATAAAAAGCCTGTGAACACATTTAAAAGTTAAGATAAAAAAACAAGAATCTTTCCATTAGTGATTTGTCAAATAGGCCGGCCATTTTGAAATGAATTGGCAACAATGAAGCTCATGGCAGCTTTAACCCATTACAGCGAATTTCAGCTTAATCAAATCAACTCCTATGTTCCTGGATTTTTCTCTAAAAGGGCTAATTCTTTGTACGACTACTGTTACCAACAATAATAATCCTAAAAAGGAAATCCAGAGAAAGCAGGGTAAACAGGGTTTGGGCCCATCCTGCGGGTCTCCTGGCAAAGAGAGCCGGTTGTTCTGATCCGAGAGCAGCTGGAGAAACACAAGGTCACATGGGATCAGGCTTTCCCTCCAAACAGCTGGGAAAACAAACCCAGCCTGACCAGACACATACACACTGAGACACACACAGAGTCAGACACACGTTGACACACATATTGTACCCAGTGCACAAAGGCTGCGAACATGCTGTACATGCACACACACACAAAACTCTTGTCACTGCTCACCAGTCAGTGCGCAAAAACCATGTTAGTATAACACACACCGTGTGAAAAAGTTTCCAGACGGGAAGAAAATGATAAATGGGCATTCATCACTCTTCCATCTCCCCACGTGTGAACATTTCAGATGCAGAGGGAAAAGTGACCGCCGCGCATTTTTGAGTTTACTGTCAAGTGTTTAATTACGGCATCATATGTATTCATATAAAAACCTATAAAAACATGGAAATCACAACAATAAAAGCTTGCCAGTTTCTTTTTACATACCAACAGCAATTTGTGAGCAAGTTATGAATGAATATTTCAATAAAGGATTTTTTTTTTCTTTTTTAAATATATTTGCAGATGCACTCAAACACATCTGCCCTTCCTGGCTTCTTTCAACTTCGTCCTCGTTTGTCTTTGTCGTGCAGTCAGACTGGTCTGAATCACAGCACAGGCCAACCCTCACAGTCTGCGCAGTTTCGAAAAAAAAAAGAGAGAAGTTGTGTGTGAAGATTAATGAATCATGACAACCCCGAATCCATCAGTACAAACAGTTCTGTTTTTTTGTCTATAAATAAATATGAACAGGCAGGCAGAACACTAGGCAGAAAGTGAAGCGCCGTCAGTGTGACCTGACATCAGGCCTGTTTTATTACTGCTGTTTATTGTATTTACTATAGAATGTTGTTGATAGTTCTACTAATGATCACGATAAGACAGGTTTGGTTATTATGGTTTTAAAGTAACTATTTTATGATTTTGATCAGTATCTGCAACAATTCTGGTGGGAAAAAAATGGACAATAATGAGGTACGATAATCAATGTACCATTTTTTTCAATCTCAAATACAAACCTGCACAAAATACAGCCTGTCCTCATCAGAAAACGATAAACAGCCTGGTACCAAAAAACGGTTTTGGTACCTGTACCTAAATGATGCCTTCAGGACAACTGTAGGTGGAGGTAAATTTCCATCAAACTCACTCATTTATATTATATTAAGACAAAAAAAATATGCACAATTAAGGGGGGAGGCTTCTTTGAGTGACAGCTAATGGCTTGGATTCACCTCAGTTAATTCAAGTCAGTGAAGTCTTGGATGTATTTGTGGTGTTGGTGCCTTTGGGAGAATTCTAATGCAAATATCAGACGCATAATATGTATTCCTGTGCGATTAATCAGACTGACAGACCGGTCAGTAACACGTGTCTCTCCTCCCTCTGCTGATGCAGTGAAAGAGAACAGATATTTTACGGTATCCCTGCCCACTTCATCCAATCAGGACAGAGAACTCCATAAGGAGGCGGTCCGGTCTGCTCATGAACACGCTGACATCAGGATCCTCCTGCTTGCTGCTGTCTGGAGATAACTGCAGCACATCTATGTGGTGATGTAGAGAGGAGGAGGGGCCATCACTGACAAAACAGACAGGAAGTTAGCTCAAATGATGACAGCGCTTATAGCAGCTTTGAGTTGTGTCAGATACATTATGCAACTGAAGTTTGTTAGTAACTTGAGATATATTTAAGTAACTTTATCATTTTACACCACACCAGGATGTTCTCCTAAACCTGACCAAACTGTGAGCATACATCTGTTACTGGTACACTGCAACGCTCATGTTGTTTGGTGATAATATATGTGAAGTTTCACTGACAATCGACCTATTCTGTTTGTTAAGGTGTGTTGACAAATTGCATACAGTATATGACAAGTTAGTTTTTAGCATATGATAACTTGCTACAAGTTGTTATGAGCAGCCGTATGCCAAGGTGTGATTTCTGAATCACGACAACATTGCTGTTGTACACTTAAGTGTTAGAATTGAGCATCAAAGCCAACTACATATTATGGACACGCTTGTTATTGACTGAAAAACAGAAAGAAAATCTCCTGTTAAATAAATTAAGATTCATTAAATAGCTGAAGTTTATCTGCTAAGTCCAGTTCCAAAATGAAAAAAAACGTTTATGAACTCTTTATGTTTACAGTGCGGGGCTGAGAGAGCGGGCTGTTCCAGCATTCGTCCTGTGTAGGTGTGAGCGCGTGGCCGTGCTTGTTGGAGGCACATTTGCCGGGTTTTTACATCATGTTTCCAGGCGGGATCATTAACGTGTAACAACATTGTTCACAGCTTATCAGAACATTTACGTCTCACCATGAGATGTCTGCGCCCAGACGGATCACCCTGCCGTCCCTGACAGAGATGGATTGAGTCGAAAGAATGAGTAGGAGTGGTTGCCCTAAATACACAATCTAAATTTAGGGGGACACGGAGCGGAGGAGATGAGCTGGGGGACAAAGGGTGGGGGTTGGAGGGTCATTGGACGATTTTTTAAGCTCCCAGAGCCCTCAGCTTTATTCCTCGCGGCTCTTTCTCTCCACCTGATCTCTTACTGGCAGAACCAACAAAGAGCAAAGCTTTTGCAGATGAATGCTGTCTATGTGCGATGTGAAAAGTGTCTCCTTTTAGGGATTACAGGAGATAAACTGGCTTTGCAGTTATACAAATGTCTCCCTAAAGTCAACTGATAAACCTCAGCGCTGTAAGTGGACCCAAGGAACCAGACTTTTTCTGCTGCGAAGGCTCTGAGAACATACATCAGCATAATTGAAAACAGTTCTTTGAAGTCGTAATGCAAGAAACACATCTGAATGTAATAAGAACAACAAATATGACCAAACATTGAGCGATCTGATTTACTCTCATGTCAGCTCCCCTATGTGCTTTACTATCTTTGATGTTGTGCTGATACACACGTATGTACCTGTAGAAGCTATACAATGTCTTTGAGTGGCTTGTCGCTGTCTTCCATGACATCATTTTCACTACAACCACTAGGAGCCGCCAAAGACAAACTTTCACAAAGAAGGGGTTCAGAGGTTCACCAACCAGAGAATGGCTCAGATTTATCAAGTCACACTCGTTCCATTAAAACCATGTAACTTGGCCAGGTTTGCCCACAGAGGTCGAACTCAACTAGTCAGAATTATTTCAGCTCGAAGGCTGGTCACTGAAATGTGCCATCAGCGAACACTTGACCTTTCTCAACCTGCACCAAACGGGTGAGTGGCATTTTCCTGTGCACAGGATCTGATGTAAGTAGCGTTGTGCCTGGGGAGAGATTAAACTGGGATCTGCTGCATCTACGGCGAACTGTCTGTGCTGACTGATGGAGCGTTTATGCCGTAAAAAGGAGACCTCAAAGAGAGCAGCATGTCAGCATGGCAAGTCAATTTATAGCAATCCGTCTACCAGCTCCTCAGTCACAGATTCACTGTGTAACCCTATCTGTTCAGCCTGGACACACACACACACACACACACACACACACACACACACACACACACACACACACACATTTTTCTCTCTATGGAGGATTTAATGGCCATTGGACCATCACTGACACAATGAACACATTTAAGGTAACTGAAACCCAAATCTTATACAGTTTGCAATAAATACATAGGAAATCACACGAGCCACTACTTTTGAAAGTGCTCTCAAGTTAAAAAGGTACAAACATAAATCATGTTACATTTTACACAACAATATACTTGGCTCTACATTATTTCAAAGAACCTTAATGATCCAGCTGATTCCCCCCAAAATCAAACATGTCAACAAATCAACATATTGGTGATGTTCCTCGACAATCAGAATTAATGTTGCACCCGGGCACAAACACAACAAAGTCCATATCATAAGTAAGTGAGTCCATAAGTGAGTCACCGTGGCAGGATGGGTTGAGGTTACTGCTCTCTCCCAGGAGAATAGGGCTTATATCCTGTTAGGAACACTTTGCAATACCTGTCACTTCTTTGTTTCTTTTCAGTGTTATGTTGCTGTTTGGTTAAGTTTAGGTAGCATAAATGCTTTGTTAGGTTTTGGAAAGCATGGTTTATCTTTCCACCATGTTTAACACATACATGAAAGGATAACTTCTCCCACATATGTATTTTTCTGTGGTTTTTCCAAAGTCATAGATAGGATTTTACAAAAACACTGTTGTAAAGTGATTATGTGTCATCCGTGTTGAGTAAAGTAAAGATTGCTGCTTGACTTTTCATCACTTGGGAACCCAGCAATGCTCAGAATAATGAACAGTTTCAGTGTGGATTAGCAAACCTCATCTGTTGATGAAGACTGTCAAAAACTACAGAAGAAGCAAGTGAGTGGACCACAAGTGGAGATTTGAGTTTTGACAGCTGCTGTTTGCCAAGGTCAAAATGGTCAAATATGTATGATGTTTTGATAACAAACGCACCAAAAAATCTTAAAATTATCAATAAAAAAATAGTAATTTATGAATGCATACTTAGCAACATACTGAATTAATGACCAATTATTGTTAAGGGTACCAACTGATATAATATAATATAATATTAAGTCTATTATAAGATGTAAACATTGATTGACCAATGCTTTATTGGCACTACATTAGTATCAACATGCATTTAAAGGCCAATATTACATTTTCTCTAAATGTGCCTAATAAAAAATGATCATTGACAGTGCGTTAACTGTTAATGTTAGGAAGCTATGGATCCTGGGGTTTTTGTTGAAAATCATCATGAATGGCAGCTTTCTCTCTGCTGTTATTGCAGCGTACCCCCTCCTGCTCCCAGGGGCTGCGAGAGCTTTCACCAAGTTTAAATGATTTACATTTTCATTGACACTAACGTTTGTTTTCTGTCAGTCTGTACGTTTAAACGTTCGGCGACACCCAGACATGCTTCCTGGGGCAAAGGTCAAAGAGTTTGAAATCCATTACAAGCTAAAGCTGTGGGCCTCATTTTCTCAGAGTCGAAGGAATGTAACAATAGAACTTAATGCAAACGGATACCATTTTACCATTTAAAAGAGGAAATGCTGTGGAAAACAAAAACAAAACAATACGTGACATTTTCATCTTTCATTTTGATTCTCTCATGAAAACCTTTGGATTGGCTCCTGTGTCATGTTGCTCTTCCTCAGGAACACAAGAATAATGATGACTTCAATTAGTATTTACCTTGTTTTTAAGGTAAAACAAATGCCTTAATATACCATAAATTACTACTTAGTTCACCTTGGTATTCATTGAAAAGTATATACAATGTAAATTGTGTCCCTAGCAATAAAAAGCCTCTAATTAACCCATTCACAGTACAGGACTTCAGAGATCATTTGAATTTTGATTTGATCATTACTGAGGCCTGTGCCGGGTGCTGAGCTGAAGGTTAGATGATGTGAGCTGACGAGCAGCAGAGTGTGAGCTGCAGGGAAGAGGTGGTCTGCTGGACTCTGACAGGGTGTCGCTGCTGTCTTCCAGATGTGCTGCAGAGGGAACGTCTCACCTCTGGAGCTGACAGTTGCTGTCGAAATTTGCAAAATGTGATTTTCCTGCAGTGAAAATCAGAAAGAGAATCTCCCCTCTACTGTCCGGGGCTGGAGGCTAACAGAAGGGATCTTAAAACCTGGCCAAATGAAACCAGAACTACCTGTTTGGATAGAAAACACTGATGGTAGGGTTAGGTAGGTAGTTAAGTAATTTGGTGAGCCAGCTCTTTTCATAGGTACTCGTCATGGCGTGCATATGCAGCACCAGGTTGAATATAAATGTATAGGAACCATCAAAACTCATGGAGTTCATTTGCTGTGAACCTAAAAGCCATTTTTCCAAGTTGCATGACAACACTTCACTTGTACCGCAGGCCAGAGAGAAGCGCAACAAGCTGTCAGCTGAAAGTCATAAATATTCTGTGAACGCAGACGTGATGATAGCCATTACCAGAAATTAATTTTGGAAAATATTGTGAATTTCACTAACGTGGATGGGACGTTGCCGCCCTGCTGTGTGATTCATGCCACTATGACTGTCTTCTTTTTTCTTTTTTGCACAAAAATGTTTCCCAGCTACACTGCCTCCCCCTCCCCATTTCTCCCTCTGGAAGTCTGAGTGCTCGGAGCTCATCCACAAAGCGAGGGGGTTATATTTACTGCATGTAGACACGTGAAGGTCAGACGCGTAAAGAGCTCCTGATGGCTTTGCCAAATGGCAGCTCTCGCCGTCCCCGCCAGACTTCTGCGGGGAGCAAATGTCATTTCCACCATCCGGGACTTGTATACGCCTCCGCAGAAACAGCCACGGTGAGAATCCAGAGCAACTTTGGGAGGTGACAAAGAGTGGTCTGTGCTGACATCTCAGGAGTGAAAATAAAAAACGAGCAAGGCGGCTGGATCGAACGGCATCGGCCTGGTAGGCTGCACTGCAACGCAGACAAAAAAGAACAGGGAGTATTCTGAAGGCAGGAGCCAGGCTGTAAAGGGACGTCTGAGGCCCCCGAGTCGTGTCCAGTGAATAATTCACGTTGAAAAGTTTTTTCCTCCTTAATTTTCAGTCTGGCAGCCCTTTTCCCCTTCAAATAATTTAGGGCTTGTTCCTTGGGAGCAGCGGGCACCGGGCATTAATCACCAGCCGTCCACCGAAGCCTTGCTCAAGAGCATAAATGTCCGACAATCAGCAGTGTCTTGCTGTGTGTGTAAATAGCACCTTCATAACCACTGTGTTCTCATGGAAACACTGTTAACTCCATGGCTCCTTAAAATTCATTTCCACGTGGCCTCAAAATGGATGGAAAGTTCCAGAAACACTGAATGTGCTCTGTGGTCTGCGAGACATTTCGCCTCAGATTCTGATTTCTACGTTTCTTTATTGGGCTATTATTTCATATCTTAATGGACAGGTGCTGAAAATGACGGTAGGAGTAGCAGGGCGATGGTCTCTTTAGCGCCACCTGCCTCCAGACTTGTAAAAGTTACGAGGTTCCACGGCTCACGCTCACCTGCTGTAAGAGGTGTGTGGTCCGTCTGACCTCAGAGACAGAGGGGTCAGAGGTGAAGGCATCAGGTTTGGATATCAGAGAGGTTGTGTCTGACTTTGACCTTGGGTTAACGACTCCGAAGGACAAACTGACCTGACCGCACACGCTCACTGTGGACGAGGAGTCAGACAGTTTTTAACCTGTGGGCCTATGTGAATAATAACATCAGTAGAAACAAGAAGACTTTATAACAACATTTGTATTTCATTTATTTTGGGACTGCATGGCGTAAATGGGATTCTTAAACATACCACATGGTGCTTTTAACTGGGTTTGAAACAGTCTCAGTTATAGTGGTGCCTCTATGAACTGCATGAGCACACAAGACCATCAGCGAGAAGATTGTCTGTTTCTATATAGGTATTATAGTTTTTCTTAATGCCTGTCACTGGGTCAGATTCCAACTTATCCCAGTTCGATAAGTCATTATTAAATGAAAAAAAAAATATATTGCATAGTGCTGAGAATCAGCAGAGGAGAGAAGCTGCTTTTATGTTCACACTTTCATTTTGGGTGTGAACCACGACAGTAAAGTTAAACGCTGGGGAAAAAAAGAGCTGATAGATGATGAAAAGCTCTTCAGAGTCAAAGGAAACAGCAGTGATGGGTGATAATTCTGTGTGGGTTCATCACTACCCAGCAGTTTTCACATTCTAATAGTCATATTATCCATTTCTAACATAAGAATGTGTATATAAAGGTGGTCCCGCACAGATCCCAAGTTCCTCGGTACCTCTGTTAGAATAGAGGAGTGTTTTACGGGGTGATCACATCCTTGTGAAGGACAGGCCACAGTGAGCGGAGAGGCTCATCACATCTTTTTCCATCTCCCACATTGTCTCTGACACCGGCCAGGGACTTTGTCACGAGGAGGATAAAGATGATGGAAAGGTGAAGCTCAGTGGTTTAGCTATGGACTGCAAGTACTGCCGGCACCTGATACGAACCGTCACGCAGAGCTCATTCGCTTGTATGTATACATGCGCACAGCCATGCGCGCTGATGGCTTTAACATCTGAAGTCCAGCTTTGGTTTTAACAGTCTTGGCTTGGCCGGCAGGATTCCTGAAATAGATATCACAGAGCAAAAAGTGGGTGAGACTACAATGTCAAAGGCAATCTTTCAGCTTCTCTGTTTGCTTCAATCACTGACTCGGATTTTATCACTGGAGGCTACAGACGCTGGTGAGGCCACAAGGAGCTGAGCCATAGCTGTAAATATTTCCTTTGTGACCCAGAAAGCGGTGTGGTAACAGACCAGGGTACCGCTCGCTGTGATTCTCCCTCATCTTTCCTCTGATCTCTGACTGCTGTTTGTTGACCTGTAAATCTAGTATTGGGGTGTATTTATAGCAGAAGTGGAGAGCCTAAGACTCTCACATCAACAACAAGCTGATGGGCTCAGCTCGCTGCACAATAAAGCCTGTCTGTTTTCATCGGCCTCACAGCGCGACACTAAGTGGTGTCACTCACCAACGCCGAGTCCATTTAACAATGTCACAGCATCGGCCACAGCGTCACACTTCAGTTGCTGAATACAGCTGCTGGGGCGACACCGTGTCACCTCTTTGTGCGTCCCGCATTGTGGCGGCGATGACAACGTAGCACCCTGTCTGCCCAATGTCGTCTCCTCCTCCTTCCTGTTCTGACAGCATCGCACCCAGCAGCTGTCACCTGCCTCAAGACTCTGTGACATCACCGATAGATGGAGGAGCAGCGTCGGGCAATGTCACATCCTGCTGCAGCGCAGTGTTTAAGTGCGCATCGTGGCTGAACAAGCCAGCGCTAAGCTCTGGGCATGTAGCACCAGATAATGTCATCATTTCCTGAAAATGGAATTGAATTTGCACATTATTGGATAGAAAATATAATAAAAGTCGAGAATGCAGTAATGTAATAAAATGCCCTGGCTGATGTTGTGTCATTGCAGCATCAGCCAGGGCATTTTATTCTTACCAACACGAAATGTAATTACTCTGTATGGGTCATTGTTCTACACAAAATGCAGAACTTTGAACTGAAAATGGACACACTGTAGTGCTGCATCATCTGTAAAGAAGAATACATTATGGGGCAGTTCATGTACAGAGGCAGTGTCCAGGATCCCCCGGTGTCATATACTCCCTCAATCTCACCTGTTTCCTGATTCTGCATCTATCTTGTCAAATAAGCCGAAAAGGCCCATATAATAACAATTAAAAAATTCATCATCGGGTTTAAAAAATAGGATCCATCTTAAAATAGAATAAGTTTCCAACAATGGCTAAAAATGTGACATCAATATTAGTCACCAGCCTTTTTACATTATTGTTTTTTTTTTTTTACATTATTGGGTTTAATTAGACTTTAAATCCTGTTCGTGTGCTAATTCTATTACATTATCTAGTTGCTATATTGGACGGCTGTTCTGCCAAATAATCACAAAAGGCAGACGTTGCTCTACATAAAACTAAGAAGCTAAAATGTTCTTCCTCGATCATCCAGGCTGCCACAACGCTGAATGATATTACACTTCCTCATGTTTCGATGGATGAACCTGCAGTGGTCACTAAGCGCTGATCACCAGACCTCTGTTATAGATGTGAAATGCTGCTTTTTTGCATCCAGCCAACTGGTGAAGTGTGTGTGTATGTGTGTGTGTGTGTGTGTTTATGCAAAAGTAACAAATTGTACCGCAAACCGTGTGTAAATTAGTGAATCCAGTGGAGTGTATGATTTTATTTCTCATGTGGTTTTTGCAGTCCTTCCACACAGTGTACACTTCTGTAGAGACTGATGAACCAAGGCACATTTACATGAATTCTTTTTGATAAACAAATAAAAGAAAGAATAACAAAATGCAGCTATATTTTGGAGGGAGGGGGACTCCACTGATTACAGGTGAGAAATGCCTCACCTGCCCCTCAAGTCTGGAAGCAAATGTGCACACGTGTCATATAAAGATATTTCTTTTATACTTGTACTTGCGTTGCGTGTAACATGTATCGTTTTTTTCCTTTTCGATCAGCTGGCTTAACACTCCGGTCCACAAGACTTGTGGTTGAAATTTGTAAAGGTTTCTGCGCTGGCATCTTTTCCCTGTGACACCCCTGTCTGTGTGGGTTCACAGGGATGTTTACATGCATCTTCAGAGAACCACAGTTCCAGTCTTGGACGACTCTTCCAGGCTGGTGCACCTGCTTGATAAATAAAACACGTCTCTGGTTGCAGAATGTGTCTAAGACAAAGTGTAAAAGCTTAGTTAATCTGTTCCTCTGTATCCTCTGGCTCAGCAGGCGTGATAAAAGCTCCACAATAGAGCCACTGTATCATCTGCCAGCACAGACACACAGCACAGCTGCACCCACTGCTCTGTACCACACGGCCCCGACACAGCTGACCCATACTGTACAAAATACACTCTGCCGCCCCCCAAAACACACATGTAAGCATTTACACACACACACGCATGCACCTACACACACACACACACACACACACACACACACACACACACACACACACACACACACACACACACATTTAAACCTTCATTAAAGCAGCCCTGCTGCGGCGGACACTTATTTCACCTGGGCAGAAACATGAAAGTTATTGATCACTTTAGCATCGAGGTGTGAAGACAAACATGCTTAAAAACACACACATGTTCAAACAAACATAAATAACTGACAACACACACACGGTTTCATTGATGCAAGTGGTCATGCATGCAAACACACACACACACACACACACACACCATGCAACATTGATTACCCCCGCTGCATTAGAGCCAGACATTAAGCTCCGAGCTCCACGGCATCCAGAAGCGACACCTTAGCCCAGGATTTAATTTTGTGTGGCTGCGGGCGTTAGAAAAACACATGATGTAGCCAGTTGTTTTGGAGGGCAAATGGAGCAGCCATCATAAAGGCCGGTTTTATTAGCTGTTGCTTGATTTGTTCCTGCAGCCTGCGGAGCGAGCCGCTAAATCAATGCGTCCAGCTGTTCTCTGAGCTCGCCGGGGCTCTCTGGACGCGCAGCAGGTGTATGGCCCCCTCGGCCCAGTCACACACACCCGCTCACATAACAAATAATAACGGCCTCCACACACGGCCCATCCATCACTAATATGGCCCGGCCCGGGAGACCGCCGCTCGTACACTCACGCACGCTGAGGGACTGCTGGTGTGTGTGAGCCTGGAGCACACTCATATGCTCATACACAGTCGTGGAAACACACTGACAGGAATTCCTGCACGTATAGTACATATTATATGTGCACACACACGCTGGGGTTGCTATACTTGTGAGAACCCTTGGTGATGACGATGGAATCCTTCTAACTTTTACCTCAAACACTACATGCCTGGTCCATCTTAGCTGACCGTCCTAGCTTCAGTCCGGTTTGGTCCGTTGAGATGTATTAATACGTTAAAACACCAAAGTTATAAAACAAGCTAATCATTCTATGCAGCAGTAGATCTGCCAGCTTTATCTATTTCTATTATAAAATAGACCACATTGATTTTGGTGGACAAAGAGATAAAGTGTTTTTTTCAACATTTTTGTTAATTTCTCCGATAATATTGCAATGTAATCATTGATGGTGGTGAAAAAGAACAGGCCTATGATGCTGGTATCTGTGTGGTTGAGGTCAATTTGACACGAAACCTTATACATTTCCAGATCTAGTGGATTTAAATGTCATTTTTTAGCTGCTATATGAAAAAAAATTGTAAATTAAATTAAAGGCGACTGTTGGGCCTTGGCAGAGGTATGCACTCTACTGAGTGTCATTCTAGTTGTCACAGTCGTCTGGCGGATTTGAAGAGAGCACAGACGGATATAACAGCTTTAGTTCCCCGTCTGTGAATCCTGCGTATACATCAGTCTGTCTGGACAGTGATCGTCCAAGTCACTGTTGTCACATTGTCTTTATAATTTGGTGTCCTTTGGTGTCACCAAACACAGGCTGATGAGAAACCATTGTCATGAGCCGTGATGTTATGATGCTTTTTGGCCACAATATACTTGATCACTGTGTGAAAGTACTGCTACATAAAAAATACCGACATGTAACTTACTGAGAAACATACGTATATGCACACTTTCACAGACCAAACAACACACAGTGAAACACTCAGGGTAAGCAAAACTGACACACACACACGCACACACACACACACACACACACACACACACACACACACACACACACAGCACTGTATATACACACATGTATAAAGAACAGAGAGACGGAGTGTTTGACATGCAGTAGTCAGGAGTTACACACATACACACATAATAAAATGTGCCATAGTAGTAGAGACATAAACACTGTAGGTACAACACACACACACACACACACACACACACACACACACACACACACACACACACAGGGGGGTGATCTATCATAGTTATGGCTCAGTTCCACTCAGAGCCCACTTTTTTTTTTGAAGTAACTCAGTAAAGGGCTCGAGTGGATGAAGAAAAATGTTCTGTGTGCTTCTGTCACCAAACTGTCCTCTGCTGCTGCTGCTGCATGTTACACAACATGATGAGTTTAAAGGGTCAGTTCACACGAGTTACGAGAAATATGTTTTCTCGCTCACCACTAGTGGTATCACAGGGAGTATTTCTTTGTCCAAATACTTTCAATGAAAAGACCTTCCTGCTGAATCTGTCATTCATTTCTTCATTTTTTGACTTTTATATGTACGGAATGACATCCCATTCGCCTTCAGTGTTTTAGGGAAGGCAGCTTCTCAGAAACTTATGTACACAAATGCATTGTTCGAAGAGGAAGGTAAGAAAGCCTCGTTTGCCAGCAGCTCACAAATACAACAGCTGGATTGCGGTGAAGTAAAATCAATCAGCCTTCCAAACAGCGAGGGTCCACATCTGGCGTAACTCAAAACTAGAGGGGGAGGAGGAGAGGCGATCCAGCAGGTGATGGCAGCAGACTTCACTAAAGAGTGAAACTGAGAGGAGAGACACGAGGGGAGGGAAGGGAAAGGAAAGGAAAGGAAAGGAAAGGAAAGGAAAGGAAAAGAAAGGAAAGGAGAAGAGATGCGAGGGAAGCAGGAGAGGTAACAATGGGATAGGAGAGCTGGGGATAGCAGAGGAAAGGAAAAGGAACAAGGGAAGGTGAGAGGAGAGTAAAGTAGTACAAAAGAAAAAGAGGGAAGAAAAGACAGAGAAAACAAGAGGGAGAGAACAGAAAATAAAAGTAAAGTGAGAAAAGGGAGGAGAAGGGAGAGGAGAGGCAAATAGGGAAGGAAATGAAACAGGGAAAATGATGGAAGTGGAGAGGAGAGGAGAGGAGAGGAGAAAAAGATGGGGAAAAGCAGGGGAGTAGAAGAAAAAAGTGGGAACAGAGAGCAAAGCAGGAGAAAAGAGGAGAGGTGAGGATGGAAAATAAAAGAAAGGAAAAGGTGGGGAGGGACGGGACAGGAGAGCAAATGAAAATGAGAAAGAGAAGAAGCTGAAAGTGAAAAGTTTATGAGAGGGTAGAGTGTGAGGAAATGAGTTGAGAAGAGGAGGCCCAGCAGGAGACAAAGTGATCCTGTGATGTGACTTATCTTCTTCTTCATTTTCAGATATTGCTCCTTATGAAATTGTAGACACGGTCAGCCACTGTGCAACCAATCAGAAGCTCTCCGGGGTAAACGGCAGTCAACACTACGTCAAATACAATGACATTTTATAACGGTACAGGAATGTGTGTGTGCGTATACATTTATATGTGTGTGTGTGTGTGTGACCTAGCTGCAGAAAAGGCAACTGCTCCGGGGAGAGAGGCATATCTGCTTCAGTTCTTATAACAGCTGGTCCCTGCAGTTGCCCTTTTCCACACATGAAAGGGCAGCATTCACAGTGTGTACATGCATGCGTGTGTGTGTGCATGTGTGTGTGTGTGTGTGTGTGTGTGTGTGTGTGTGTGTGTGAAAACATGAAAGACAAAGGCAGCAGCAGGCATCACTGCGAAATATTCAGTGCCTTGTAAACCAGTTGCACTGATGCATGAACAGTTTTAGTGTGTGTTCAGATTGAGTGTGTGGGAAAGTGTGATTCTATACATGCCTGTTTCTGAGCCGCTGGTTCTGATTACATTCGTGGTTAGATGTTTATTTCAGTTCATTTGGCTATTTTGCTATGGATTTTTTTTTTGCTAATAAACTGTATTCTACACAGATGCATGGTTACTGCTATCTAACAGCCACTCATCTATTCTCATTTTTATATGTTTACTTATTTGGGTAAGTATTTATGAGTGTCTGTTCTTATAAGTGTAATTGACACTCGTTGTTTTTTTTGGGTGGAAAAAGATAAATGTCCACTACAGGACATTTAGTGGACAATAAAGTTGTATGTTATGTACTTTCAACAAATTAACTCACTGCCAGGACCTTACGAAACAAATACGAACAACTTCTGACTGGTTAAAATAATGTACCAAAATAATTTCATAATTATTAAGATGTATCTATATTCTGTAGGCATGAATAAGATATAAGCTATAAGTTCACAATACTCAGATTCCCAAACATGGGCAAAACATGAATAAAACAGAATGCAATAATTTGTTAATCCTCAATTGAAAACAGGACAAAGACAATACATTTCATGTTTTACCACATCAGTTTTATTGAGTTTTGTAAATACCTGCTCTCATTATGAATGTGATGCCAGTTTGGACAGTTCCTCAGATAAACAGGTTCACCGGTAACAGCTGACAGTATCATGACAGTATGAGAGGGGCGTCCTCAGAAGGCTCAGTCGCCCACCAGCAAAGTTGGCACGAGGTTCATGACATGATTGTATAAAGGAGATGACTACATGAGCTCAGCAACACTTTATAAAACACAGTTTGCTCGCAAATGACTGCATTCTGTTTTTCATTAGGTTTTCCACAACGTCCCAACTTCTTTTTGGGAATAGGGGCTGTCATTTCAAAGGTTTTCCCCACTTGTGCACATGGTATTAGAAAGTTACGTTACTAATAACTAACATGATTTACAGATGGCAAAAGATCAGACCAAATGTCTTTTTTTTTCAAGATTCATTCATAATTTAATTGTCATTACGCAAAGATTTGGAGGTTGTATAGATTTCATCCCAGGAAGTCCCTGCAACAGCTCATTCTAACTGAACGGGGTCAGGTGTCTTGCCATGTCTCATATTCAGGATCTGACGGTGTCTTTCTTACAGAAAAACAAAACAGACAGTATGACGTTTCAAATGGCACTGACTATAAAGAAAATTAAGATCTGGATCTCATTGTCTTTTTCTGTTTCTGGAGCTTATCAAACAAACTTTACTTACTTACTTTGCTATATCAGAGAATTTGTAAAAAAAAATAAAATATTGAAACTGTTTTGGAAATGCTAACAATTTCAGAGAACAGAGAAAATGTAGAGTTTGGGAGGTAACACAAGGTTCTGAAATCAGCTCCCAAGCAGATTAATTCCTGACCCTGGTACAGAAACCACCAGGTGTTCTGTCACGATGGCTACATTGGACTATTGGTTTTATAAAATGTAATATTATAAATATGAAGTTTACTTTCCAAATACAGAGGGCCCCCAAAACTTAACACAACACCTAACAACAAACAAAGCTTTCTTAATTATCAGCCTGTCCTTCAAGGATTTAAAATCCTCTATCATGTAATGTTCCTGATGTCTTCTAGTCATGCAACTCAGCTCTGTGTTACACTCACGCTACTGTGAAAAGACTTGGGTTGATTGGAGTGAAAGGAGTTCTGGTTTCAGCACAGAGGTCAGCGAGGTCTCACATTACCACCAAGGAAAGTTAACTGTATTGTCACTGCTGTCTTGACCTCGTTCACTTTAAGGTACATACATAGAACATAAAAGCTCCATTTCAGTGTCAGGCGGTTGTGGTGTCAATTACTGACCTTCTAGAACAACTTTATTAACACTGGCACACCCATGTATGGAAAAAAACCCTGAGCTCGGCTCTCAGGTGAATTACTGTTGCAGTCTACATCTCAACATTATTGTAACGACAACTTTCTCTGCAGGGAAATCCTTGGCGACCCCATCGACCGGCTCTGCACTCCAACAGATTTGGGATGTCACATGACCCCAGTGTCTTTTTTTATTCTTAATCCAAATAACTGTATTTTAACTGAGTGTTGTGCTAATAAACAGTCAGCGTGTTGCACCTCTGAGCATTAACACATTTCACATGTGACATTTCATTTCCTTAACATAACAATTGGGTGCTGAGCGGACTTCTGTGGCAGCTAGCTTTACAGGGTGATATATTATCTGGTGTGAACCAGGTCAAGGCTATAATGGCAAAGCAGCAGCAAGCCGGCAGAGGAGGAAGCTGCCGAAGAAAGTATGAAACAGACAAAAATTCAATTAGGACAGGGCCAAACATGGGGAGAAGAGGCAAGGTATACGAGTGTGTGCGAGTAGACTCTGAGCACACTGTTCCACTGTTTTCACTCAATTACACATAAAAACTCTGAACACAAATCGCATAGTTTAACACATCTTACTCACCTGGGAAACTATTAACACCTTCAAAATGCCCTCACCCTGCCGCCACCACTTGGTTCATCTGTTCAAAGTCAAACACTCAACAATATCCTCATCCAGGGACCAGAGCAGCTCATCTACATTGTCATTCTGGATAACAGAAGTTTCACATGTACATACATATGTAACATGATGAAGCACGCATGAAGCCAAGACATGTATAAACAGTAATTTGAAGGTTTTAAATCACTCCTATGTTTATATGATAGCTGTGTGTGCTGTTTCTTTGGAAAGAATCGGGTTTGACAAAAAGGTTAACTGTTTTTTGTTTTGTGTTTAGAGTTTTGAGAAACTGTGTTAAGATAAATATGAACAACAGGTCAAAAACATCTGATCACAAGTATGGATTCTGAACTGAGGACAAATGAGCTATGGGAAGCTGTAACATGTGTCCTATAACAGCTCGGACTACAAGGCAAAACGAGAGACGCTCTGGTCAGAGCAGCAGATTAACACTCAGCTGGTGTTCTCTGTACAGTCCTGCTGACAGTCACATCACTTCACTTCCTCTGTCTCAAAAGCTATCATCACCTTGCTGCTGTAAGCGGCGAGACAGAATAACCCACAAGGCCCAATCATAACAGGGAGCCGGTTGGTCATGACCTGTGCAGTTAGAACAGCGGCACACGGTTGTGTTTTCCCTCCAAACACAAATCCCACCTCGTTTTTCTCCTTTTTTCACCTTTCCGCCCCTGCGACCCCTCAACACCGCAGACCCTCGGCTGATCTGGCGGCTCTGGCCATTAATCACACAGCCGGAGCGGAGGTGAACAAGCAGGAGAGCAGGCGACCCTCCCTCACCACCCTCCTGACCCCATCATCCCCCAAACGCCAGCCCCCCACCCCAATAAATTCACAGCAGGACTCTGACAGAGTCTGTTTGTCGTCCCTCCTCTCACTTCCTGTCTGATGTCATCACTGCGGATGAGGGGTGTCATTAATAAAGGACAACAAGGGGATCTGACATGACATATGAACAGTTGTGGAAAGTAGCTTAATAGATTTGCTCAAGTACTGAGGTTAAGTACAGTTGTGAGGTACTTCTACTTTAGTACTAGTATTTTTTTCGGTTATTTTATACCTCAATTCAGAGGCAAATGTTGTACTTTATACTCAGCTACATGTATTTGATTATATTTTATATAATCAACAACTAGATTAGAATGTAATATTTTCAATTAAGATGTTATTGATCCCTGAGGGTAACTTTACAAGTTGATCAGCAGTTATTTTATATCTCAGTTAAATCACCTTTACTGGTTCAACTCTATAGTGATGAATACACAAATAACCATAATCCAATAATGTAAAAAACATGATTCTGAAATATACATACTGTTTACTTCATTATTTTTCTTTTTTAAGGTGTACTCTTTACAGAGTATTTATACACTGTGGAACTGTGTCTGTGTTAAAGAAACAAAGAGCCTGCAATCGAGCCAGCCAAGAGAATAAACTTTTTTTCTTTTAAATGTCAGGAACAACAAATGGTAATCTGGTATGAAGAGTGTGAAAGGTACTGTATGTATCTGAAGAATATCAAACTTCACACACATTCAGTAGCTGTGCTTCTAAAGTAGGTTTTCAAGATTCGGTGGCATAACATCCTGTCAGTCCCCTCTACTGTACTTACATAAAGGCAGGAGGTGCCCTATTATACAGTGAGGACATTAAAAACTAGGTCACATTACCGTTTGTCCTCCTGGCACAATGCAGGAAGTCACGAGGAACATGCTCAATGATCTTTGGGTTGTGGATTATCAACCCGTGTTTAGTTCATCCACTTCAATGTCAATTAGATTTTCTCACATTTTCCCATAATATCAATTAATTCTGACCAAAATCTCAGACTTGCGTAATCTGTATATCCCTGACAACTTTGGGATGATAATGTGAAGTGTATTGGTGTAGATCATGTGATTGATGTGATTTTTGCAGAAGAGGCTACAATGGGAATAAAAAAATTGGGAATATGTTGATAATGTAAGACTTTGTAATAACCATCATTAATAAATGGTTTATTAATATCAATTAAACTTTAGGTATTCATTATTTCACTGTCAATAAACAATGAGATGCTTTGTGAACCATTTAGTAAATAATAAACAGTCGTTTTGTTTATTGTGAAGTTAAAACTGATGTTCATAATATGATTTTGTCACATTATTTGATGGTCGAAACTGATTTTCAATAACATTTATAATTGCTTCATGAATGTTTTATAAGGCATTATTAAAGTTTAATTACCAATAAATGTACCAGTCATTGGTGATACTTATTATGAAGTGTTTCTATGGACCAGAATAAGACAAAATTGGTACAGTCTGCAGTTTCAGAGCCAAGTACCATGTATTGTTGTTTTGCATGTATTGATAACTTGGTCAATCAGATGGGAACCTTAAATGTGTAGCTGTTTTTCTACCTTCTTTATGTTCAACAGCTCAACATAAAAGCTTTACATAAGAGATACAAGTTATGGCAAATTTGTTTTTTAAAGAGACAAAGAGGTGTTCCTTGAGGATTTAGACAGGGATACACAGTCATCATAGCGACAGTGTTTCTGTTCATCATTGCATTTTGTATGAAAAGGTTAAGTAGGCACCACTAATGGTAGAATATGACAGGAACAAGGCGCAAAGAAAATGTTTTGTCATTTTAAATCACAAGAGTTTGAAAACAAAAAAACAATGTCTGAGACCATTGAGTCCTGCTACATGTATCTTGGAAAATGGAGTGTTGATGATGAATTTAAGACAGGGATTGGTTTGTATTCATCATGCCCTCATGCATCACTTCACTAGTCCTATAGTCTTGTTGATGACGGTTCTCATCCAGGTCATGGTAAATATAGGTGCTGTATCGTCGTTCACTTCTCATTCAAGAGGCTTCCTCAGTTCTTTCTAACTGGAGGGGAGTTGCAGGCTTTTAAACTCTGTGTGGGAGTGTCCCGACAGAGTTGTTTAGGACACATGTGAGCTCTGAGTTTCAGAGTCGTTAGGGCCACTTGTGGGTCGTTGGTCAAACGGCCTTCATGTGGGTTTCTAGGGCTAGATGAGCCCAGGTGTGAATGGTTGTTAAGTTGTCTGGAGAGGGAGCTCAGTACACTATTGTAAGTAGGTGATAGTCCTCGAGTCATCATTTGATCTGTTCCAAATTTGGACAAATGTGTTCATTGGCCAAACCCTAGTACGTACTTATTCATTGTCTAATATTAGGCTTACTCATTCAGGTCATTATGATGCGTACCACCATCTCTCTCTGGCTGACCAATCACTGCTGGGTGAACACATCACCAACTGTGCACCACTTGTGATATTTTCCGGGGACCGTAACCACCAGACACCCAGTGTGCATGTTTGGTATTACAGCAAATGCAAGGGCTTTCATCAGTGGGACATAAGCTCAATCATTGTTATGTGACCTTATTCGGCAATACTGATGACTTAGCATTTATTTGTTTAAATGAAAGTCTTGGAGATTATAACTTTAAGGACATGCTCTCAGTGATCCTTACATATTTAATGAAAGGTTGAATGAATAAAAATGAAAACATACCATTTGATATGAGTGAGATCTCTTACTTCTCTTTGTGTTTACAGTATTTTGATCTGGTCTGGTTAGTTTGTGTAAGTTTCATTTATGCGCCTGTTATAGATATTGAAGCCCTACCTGGTCTCTGTCACGATTCAGTAGGAACTGTTACCTTTGTCTCTACTGACACTGCTTAGATTCAGTTACCTTTACAATACACTGCAGGATTAGCTTGTCCTTTCATCACTCGCCTCTGAATGTATGCTAGCAACAATAGGAGATGAATATATATAACATAATAGGCTGGTGCGCTTCCCATATGTGACACCAATATCAAGCCAAACTCTGCCTATTTCATCTTCATCACACAGTGGATATGATATGTTTGATTGCAATTAGAGAATGTTTGTTTTAACTACAAATTGAACTTTCCTCTTCCAATTGGGGGGCTATTTCATACTATCAGCGATCAGACTACACAACCCCACCTCACAGCTCCAAACGCCTCCTTTCTCCACTGATTTACAAGCCATGTAAGGCGGCAACCAGCACATCAGGAGCAGTGTGGGATTCAGTATCTTTCCTAAGGAACCAACGACCCTCCGATAACAAGACCCCTGAGCCACAGCTAGCTGATTAAGGACTCAATCATGCACTTCACTGTCACAAAGACTGCTTGTTTTTTGTTCTTGTTGTTGTTTATTATCTCAGGAACCCTGCACATTGCACTTGCACAGTCACATTTATTTCATATTGCACACGTCATGTACATTCAAGGACAATATTAAAGTATGTTTATCTTTATTCTAGTAGTTTTCATTATATAATCTTATCTTATTCTTTACAGTATGTCTCTATTATTGTCTGTATTCTTTGGGACTTACTCTTGTGCTGCTACTTATTTCCCTCTGTACTGCTGTGTTACCTGCAAATTTCTCCCCAGGGGGATCAATAAAGGAACGTCTTAATCATAATCTTAATCTATATGTTATCATGACTATTACTATCAAACAAATACTAGGTAAATACAGAGTACAATGGCTGAATCATCAAGTGGGCCACCAAGTGCTTCACTGGATCCAAACTAGGTCATTACTGATGCTGCCGGGGCTCAAACTGGATAGAAAAACCTTTGCACCATTGTATGTGTTGCACAGAAATTCATCTCATGCAGTGTTATGTTCACTTACTTCATCAGGGCTTAGTTATGGGGGGCCATGGAAATCTATATTTTGAAGCACATACAACAAAGGGTAAAGGCCATTGTCTCTGTTTTTCAAGACAGCGTGTTGCTTCAAGTTTCACTTGCTGCCCTTAGGATATAGTCCAGGCTGGAGCTCTCCCACTTAATACAATAGCATTGTTCACAAATAGCAAGGTGCTTGACCTTATTTTCGACCAATCCTAGAGGACACACTTACCTATAAAGACCCCTGAATACAATCTGAAGACTTCAAACAATCAGAGACCATCTACCAGCGTTCATCAGCAGAGTCAACGTTTTACCAGAGAGATTGACAAATTTGAGGCAAAGCTGAAAACCAAAAATGAAGATTTTTTTACTTTTACTCTCCATAATAGTCCGAAGTAGTCAGCTATTGCTGAGTGACTGTGGAACTGAGTTAAGACGGCCACAGGTGACTGACATATCAGTGCAGTGTGGTACTTCATCCATTGGTCTGGCAATTCAAATCTGCCCTGTCGTCTACACCGGCTACAATGAGACTCTGCTCATCCTGAACCATATGATGGACCCGGCCTGTAGAGCAACCATCGATGAATCTGTGACTCCACCTGTTGCTCGCTTTAACTTCCCACTCAATATGACCCATTCTTGTGGAAGCATATTCAGGACCACCAGTGCGGCTGGAACAGGCATATTCTCAGACTTCTCCAACATCCAGACGGTCAACATCAGCGGTGTTGTTCGGTCCATTGATCCCACAACAGGAACCATCACTTACAATGCTGAGCTGAAGTACTACTACTCCTGCGCTTATCCCTTAGAATATCTGATCAACAACACCCAGATCGATGTGTCTGCCTCCTCCATTGCAATTAAGGACAACAACGGGAGTTTCATCAGCACCTTGAACATGGAGCTGTACAGGGATGCCAACTACACGCAACAGCTGGTCATGCCATCGCTTGGGATCGAACTGAGGACCGATGTGTTTGTCAAGGTCAAGGCCACTAACTTGACAGGGCAGTACCACGTCCTGCTCGACCGATGCTATGCCTCTATCTCCCGGCTGCCTTCTAACTCTAGCTTCTTCAACCTGTTCGTCCCATGTTCAAGAGATCAGTTCACCACCATGATTGAGAACGGAGACAGCCAGACTGCCCGCTTCCGCTTCCCAGCCTTTCGCTTCATCGAGCAGCAGAACGAGACCGTGTCTACCTACTACCTGCACTGTATTACCCGGCTGTGTGAAAAGAGCACTTGCAGCACCTTCAAGCAGTGCAGCAACAGAAGGAAGAGGAGCACCCTGGATACCTCTTCACTGGGCACAGACCAGACCTACACCATCTCTTCTCCGGAGATCATCACCAAAACCGAGAGCAACGAGTCCAAAGAGAAGCCTCTTGTGGCCGAAGAAAAAGATGAGTCATCTGTGGGACTCGGTGCGGCTGTTGGGGTCCTTGCCTTTGTTTGTTTCATTGCTCTTTGTGTTGCAGCATTGTTTTACAAAAAGCTCAGGAACTAAGGAGGCATCCATTCGCAGAAATGCAGAATACTGGCCTAAGGGCTAAGGGCCAAACACGTCTTAGGCGTACTTGCTTGTTCATTTTACTTTTCTGGTGGAGGACAGGGCTCATCTCATTACTGCATTTATTGGGAGATCTTTGTATGTCTGTAACTGTAGATCTAACTGTGTATTAGTCCTGGAAAGATAGTTGGGAGAATGGAAGATCTTTAGAGGATTCAGTAGATTTTGTTAGCGTTGCAAATGACTAATTTCCCAAATGTACAAAGACAAGCTTTAAGTGTTAATGCATGTCTGCACTTTATAAGCTTTGAAAAAAAAAAAAAAAAACATAGAGGAGAAAAATGGTAACTGGAGGAAAAAATAATAAAGAACATAACAAAAGTCCCAGTCTTTATGTGAAATGTGAGGTGTGTGGGGTGTTTTGAAAGTGAAGTCAAAGTACCTTTCAAAGTATTATGTCTAATTTATTGAATTCCTCTCATTGCCATTATGCAAATAAAGTTGTCTGAAAATGACACACCTGAATCCAGAATCCATTTTTCTATTTCGTATCCAGAATCCATTTTTCAAAAACGTATCAATTATCAAGTCGACAAAGCACCTTCAGCCCCACCACCCTTGCGTTCATCTCCCACACTCAGGTCGTTTATGGATAAATACAGTACTAAAGTGTCAGAACAATGTGTTGTCTCATCAAGTGCCATTTCAAGAAATTGACTATAGAACAAAATATTTTCCTTGTTTGTTAACCATTGCTGATTTGTCTTAATTGCTCTGCATTCATCTACTAATGTATGTGATAAACTAGTACAAATAAAAATAAATGGATCAAACTTAAGAGTCTGGGTTTTTTCATTAATATACTACATGCATGTAACTGTCAAGACAGGAATGAGGTGTCACAGTATGGAATGCCTTTTTGTGGCAGTAAAAAAAAAGTTTAAAAATTAAATGTATAAACGTTACCTAATTCAGCCAGGTTTAAAACCTCCCTAGGTAGCCTACCTACCTACCTACCTACCTACCTACCTACCTACATACCCAATTCACTAAATTAAAATGGATATTACTGAACAGTGGACAGCACATGGAGGAAACTCACACAGACACAGAAAGAGTATGAAATCTATATATTTAAACTATAGGCACAATAAACTATGTATCCATTTATTTATATATTCATAAAACTCCTCTTAAGTTGCATGCAAGTGTTTATATGTGACAGCATTAAAGCTTCTCCTGGTACGTTAAATGCCAGACAGTATTACCCCCTCATCCTCCTGTGTGATAGTTTCAATTTTCCCAGTGGGCCTCAGGCCCCGAAAGGCCAGTGTATATGTCAGAGGAGGAAGCTGCCTGCCTATCTGGATACACAGGGCAGTATATCTCTGACCCCACTGGGCCACAACTGCCTGGTCTCTCTGTGAAGTGCCCCAAAGGTGAAGGCTGATGAATGGAAGGAAGATGCTGAGCCCCTCATGAGGGTTATTTGCCCTGAAAATGTTCGTCTTTGTGCTTGTTTCGTAGACAGGTAGTTTCCTGCTTCAGGTTCTCAGAAAAGAGTAAAAACTGATGTCAAATCATTTAACGTGATAAAACATAACAAACGTATGAGTAACATGTCTATATGCCTACTTGCAGTGATAAATTGCTGTGGAGATTCAGTCTTTCATCCAAATTTCATTATATTATAACAAGCAGGGACTATTTTAAAATAATAGCCCTCAGGTACAGCAATTATGGAGGGCAAAACTCAACATTTATCAAAATGAAGGAATAAAACAGAAAACACAGTAAAAATACATTCGACAAAGACTGACCTTGTAGAGATCTAATGACATTTTTAAAATATAATACAACTACTACTGCTACTACTAATAACAATAATAAAAAATATATATATAATAAAACTGTGGTGGATTCTCTTTTTCAAGAAATCTATCTTTTGTCCTCGCCAACACATCCTCATACCTAAGCGACTAAATAGGTAGACAGTGACTCCCAAAACAACATGATCGTTTCAATGTACCAGCAACAGACATATTGGACATTCATCAAATGCAGTTTGGTTAGGTTTAGACACTAAAATTACTAGGTTAGGTTAAGATAATGTTTTGGGTTAGAATATACGTTTCTTAAGCAACTTAACTTACATACATTCCTATGTATGCCACATACTTAACCTTGGTTACTTTATTCAGTGTATGTGATGTAAGTTACCTACATTAGCTAAAAGTTAAAATAACACTGATGTCCAAGGTGAAAGTCCAGCGTCTAACCCTGCTTTTTACTTATAAGGACTTTGCCGCTACTATACTTCTTCACCTGACCACCTCTGTTGCTTCAGTTATAATAACTATGGTCATTAGAGGTCGCAGGATGTGAAGGAGAAACTAATCTAAAAATGTGTGCTAGGCTTCAGAAAACACTGTGGAGTAAAGTATAAATAATGAGATATCCAGTTAATAGGCTAAATCATGTAAACTGACAGAGTTAGTAAGTCAATAAATTATTGATCGTTTTGATACTCACAGAGCTTTTTAGTGTTCCAAATCTCATTCATCTTGTTCTCCGGGCACGTTATAACATACTCCAAGGATTTGATTTATACTATAACGTAGGTCTGTAGATAATAGGTCACCCCCTGTTTAAAACTGTTAAAGAGTTGTAAATGAGAGTCCTGTCACAACCGTAGCCTACATGCCTACCACAGGAAAATGCATACAGTAGAGCATAAAATGAGATGGGAATTTTTCCGTAGAAACATTTTACATTGTTGAACGGGGCATACTGTAAGTCTGCCCACACATATGGGTGACTTGCACACTCACCACATGGAGCAAGTTATGCACGGGTTTCATACTACACTCCAAACCCGATCAGATCATTATTTGCTGCAGAGCAGAGTGAATCTGGAACTGAACCGTTTCCCAGAGTCATGCAGGATTTGATCTATGGCAGTTTAGCATCCAGCGAGGTTTGGCGAGGAAACGATAAGAGCCGAAGAGGAGAGCAAGAGGAAGAAAGAGAGAGATGGAGAGAGAGGCAGTAGGAAGGAGGCCCATTTTTTGATTGCTCTCCTGTGTACAAGCATTACATATTCTATGAGATTTATTCTCTGAGGCTTTTTTCGGGGGGAGTTTAGTTTACTGGGAAGTCTATTTGTCTGCCTGACTGTCCCTGACTCCAGCTGGCATGTGTATGTATGCATGCATGTATGCAGCAGATTGAATTTCATTTATAGAGAGATTGGAACTTAAGTCCAGTCTTGCAGGCAGAGCTGCTCTTGAGTCTGAAAATCTCATTGGCCAAGTTAAACCCTGAAGAACCATATCCTCTCTGCCAAATTTAGCCTTAAAGGAACAGCCCACCCCAAAAATCACACAAAACACATGTTTTCCTCTAATATTTATTGCTATTTATCGATCTAAATAGTTTTGGTGCAAGTTGCTCAGTTTTGGAGATATTGAAAGAAAGATATCTGGCTTCTCTTGATTAATGGAACAAGTGAAGGTGTGTGATGTGGGATTGGGATCAATTAATAAAAATTTCTCTCCAGAATCGCTCACCACACCATTAGCTATTCAGCCTCCTTTATCTTTCAAGACCCAGAATCCCTAAATGTAGCAATCAGCAGCCAGTGGCAATTCCTCCCTGCCTCTGGTTGACCAGCATGACTACCTGGGCACCCAGGGGGGTGTGACAGGGGATGCATTCGGCCATTTTTTCTGGCTTGCAAGGACTGGAGGACAAAGCCATTTATGGACAGACGAGTGCAGGATATGTTAGCTCTTAACCCGAGCTGAGGTTTAATGAGGCGGCTAACTTCCACTACAAGAGCAGAGATGCCATTTTCACAGGAGATATTTTGACTTTGTGTTAGTAAGATCATTAACAAAGGCTTTGTTCTAGTCATGTGTCAGTGTGACCATGAGTCAAAAACAACTAAAGATGAAGGAGAGCAGGCACATGTTATTAAGCAATCATCAATTGTTTCAAATGTACCTCTTCCTAGAGTGACATGTCAAAACGTCTCCTAAAAAAGGCCTGTACCTTTTAGTGTTATATTATTATATAGTGTAATATTATTTTCATTATCATTATCATTATCATTATTATTATTATTATTATTATTATTGTTATTATTATTTGATATTTTTGAATATGTCAGAATGTGGCAGCCATGGAGTTGCTGGAGGGCAATATGACTAAAGAGTATTCTAATTTCTACAGCCACTATACACTTTAGTTTCTACTCTTGAAGGTCTGCAAGCGTGATTGTGAAATCTATTTAAATTGCAGGCATATAGTCTGAACATGTAAATACATCATTCTAAGTGGTTAAGTTAACCAATATAATTATATCTGTCCAACGTATGTATGTACTATAAATGAACGTACAGGAGACAGTCAAGGACATTTAAGAGAGAGTAAACAACATATGACATAAAATAAAATGCAACAGTATAATAAAAGTCAGTAATGAAATCAGAAACCACCTGGCTTTCCTAACATTTCAGTACTGATACTTTATATTAGTGTTATGTATCCAGAGATGGCCTTGCCGTGTTCATACGATAGCACTGAGAGGCCTTGAGCAGCGGTAGTGAGATGATCGCAGAGCATGCTAAACATATTACGTGAGTTTACGACCAAGCAGCAGGAGGCAGTCGGGCTGGAAGACGGAGGAAACAGGAGGAGGAAGACCTGCTGTCCATAAACAGAGGAGTGTGTGCATGTGTGAGAACGTGTGGGGATGTGTCTGTGTGAGAAAACCCCAAACTCATTTGTCAGCTTTGTTAAATTTTCACGATTTTGACACACGTTTCAGTCACTGGCTCTTCCAAGCATTTGTTAGGCAGATTCTAATAATAAGAAGAGGAAGGGTGTGTGAGAGAAAAGTATGGTTACCTGTTTTTCTACTGTTTTCTGTCATGTTTGTGTTACACTAGGCACATTTTTCTTCCCCATGTTCCTTGAGCTCTCACTGATTTTTGATTATTAACCTTCCTCACTGGGGGCAAATTGGTCCGAGCTGGAAAAGCATATATACAGGCGTACAGTTTCAGCTCCATAAATCTGGACTTCCCTGCAGAGAGAGATGAAACTGCCTCCTATAGTGCTGGCATGGGCAAACGGAGGGAGCCTCATACATCATATCAGCAGTACATGCACTCCTGCAGTTCAAGTTGGAGATGGACGACCCTGCTACTCTATGTCTATTTCTGTGTAACTGCACTGAGAGTAATGAAAAAACTGGAGTCAAATGCTGTGTTTGTGTGCACATACTTGGCTCGTACAACTGATTCTGATTCTCTGTGTTCATTTGTTTTTTTCTCTGTTTGTTGCCAAATGGGCTCCCTGGCCTACAAATGTTAAGCAGCAGTATTGTCTTTTATTTGTTCGCCATGCCAGCTCTATGAACAGTCTGCGTGTCTTTTGGTCAGTTGGTCCACACTTAAATATATCAACATCGACAAGCCAAGCCCCCCGTGACACCTCGAAGAACTTCACAGAACAAATGCCAAATAATGGCATAATAACGTGAATGGCCAGGTTGTGCATGAACCCATGAAGCCCATGCCAAGTGGAGTGCACGCCACCGTCAACGCATAAGAGGAAAACACATTACACGGCCCTTTCTGGTCCACAGAGGATTAACATCAGGGTCTTTGGTGACATTTATCTTCCTGCAGTGCCAGCAGCAGGTAAACGTTTTTACTTATCCTGTTAATAATTTTAACGTCCATTCGATGGATTTTCATGAAGATTCATGTGATGTATCCTAATGACTTTGGTGATGCCCTGATAGATTTGCCCTCAGAGATAGCTGGAGGAGCTCAGACATCCGCAGGGATCTCGAAATAGAGCCACTGCTAGAGGGATTATGTATCTCATCTGTCCTGGGAACACCTCAGAACCACTTAGGAGGAGCTGGGAAGTGTTGCTGGGAAGGGAAACTTCAGGAATACTCTGCTAAGCCTGCTGCCACCATGACTTGACCCCAGATAACTGGAAAACAATGGATGGATGGATGAATAACTAATTCTTATGTATAGACTGGTATAGAATTTTAAAAAATGTTTTAACGTGTGCAAACATGTGTATATCTATCTATATATATATATATATATGTTGCCCGACACACACACACGCACGCACGCACACACACACACACACACGCACACACACACACACACACACACACTGTAGTGGTAATATATAAAAGCAATGCAGAGAAGAAAATACAGAATATATACATGTATTAAAGCCACATTTCCCTTATTGAGCCAAGCTGTCTGTTGGTCTCACTGTCTGCCAACATGCCAAGTCATCAAGTGTCTAATTTAGACTGTGGACTCCATGAATGTGACCTTCCAAACTGGAGAGAGATTTACGGTTCTGTTAAAAGCTTACATCTGGGATCATGTGTTTCAGATTTCAATCTGAAAGAGGTTTTCATTATTTTCATCATTAAAAAAGACCCCAGGAAACATTTCAACATTGAATGACCCCATCCCTGATCGTACACCAAACAAAGAGTGTCTGAAATTTTACCCGCTGGTGTTTTCCAGTGTAGGCATTACGTGTGTTGGTGTATGTGTGAGTGTGCAAGTGTGTGTGTATGTGTGTGTTAGTGTGTGTCAAAGTTCTCCATCATTCCTTCACAGCTGAGTAAATGTTCCACGACGTCTTACTCAGCAAAAATAAATGAGCTGCAGAGCAATTAGCTGCTCATCCCTCACAAATACAGCTTGAACAAGATTAAACTCGCTGTTGGCCTGTGTATGACCGAGGCATGCCCTGTTTATCTTGTACAGTATGCTGTGAATTTTGACACATCAGTGCATTTTTGACACATTACTAGTAAGAGTAGTTCAGGATGAAATCTAACAGCCCCAATAAAACTATAATGTAGCAATGTGGAGAGCAAGATTAGTAAAGTCAATATTGAACTCACTTCAATCCCAGATGTCTGTGTACACAGCTAAACTGTGAGTCTGCCCAACTAATCCAAAACATATTTTAACCTCATTTGGATTTTGAACCAGACACAATAAGTCTGGGACATTATGAATCAATAGTTAGCCAAGATCATTATTAAATACACTGTCCTGCCTTACTGCATCAGTACTGCTGCTCATGGATCTTGTCACAACAAAATTTTTGCAGGATTGTTTATAGAATGCAGATGCTGTCAAATTCCAGGATTACTTTAAGTGCTTAACCGTCAGTCTGATGCATAACAAAAACAACAACAAGTTCATGGGCGGCATGTGTCGGTTGGGGTTTGGAACATCAGTGGATGTCAGGAATGCCCCTGGATCTTTCACATGTCAATTTCTTACCAACAGGGAATACAAAATAATAGTTGTCTGACAGATCTATCAGCCAAGCGTGGCCGCACAGAGGTCTGCGTGAGGATTTATGTGATGACACAAAAGAGCAAAAAACTCTTGCACACTCTCCTCTTCCAGTTGCCATCAGGAAGACAATGTCAGTACACAGATCCTGGCAGTGAGGAGGCACACGAGTCTCTGAGTTCTTGTTAGCTGGCCAGACCATGTCCTCTCTTAAGAGGAGAGTGTAGTTGGTTGTTTAGATGTTGTCGACCCTTGGTCCACAGTTGTGCAAAGGTTTTGCCAGAAAAGCGTCTCTAAATTCTAAATTTTGACTGATGTCTAAAATTTACTAAAT
This sequence comes from Diplodus sargus, assembly GCA_903131615.1. NCBI lineage: Eukaryota > Metazoa > Chordata > Actinopteri > Spariformes > Sparidae > Diplodus > Diplodus sargus. The sequence continues at coordinate 1,902,534 of CAEMYA010000106.1, forward strand.
TAAAAAATTAGGTTTTACTAGTTAAGCAATCTACGGTACAAGGTAGATATGTGTTCAAAATAACATAGTCATAGGTGTGATGAACTGGTGACGTCCAGGGTGTACCCCGCCACTCACCCAATGTCAGCTGTTACTGGCTCCAGGCCCTTGCAACCCTAACATAGTGATGCCAGTAATTTTGTTTCATGTAACAGTGTTAACTCAGCAGAAACTATGGTTAGCTTGTAATAAACTAAACTTCAACAGATCTATCACATAGATCATGATGAAAAGAGGTGCAACCAATTTAGAAAACCTTGTCATGTTTTCAGAAAAGAAAAGACACTGCCTTGTATTCTGTGACTCCAGTTATTCAGGGTCACATAGATGACCTCCATCATGAGTCAGAGGTCATTCTGCCTAGCCCGGTTGACCTTTCTGCCCTTACCTTGTGAGGCAGCTCATCTCACAAATCTCTCTTGCCAAGTGTTACGCGACCTTTCAACCAATCAGTTTAAAATGATGGAAAAGATGTTTTTGCTCTTCTCTTGACTGTTTGATTTATCAACAGGCTCCCGTGGAAGAGCTCTCCTACAATTGATCCAACTGGTTGAAGTTAGCCTGTGATAGATGGTGATGGATGGTTTCCAGTTTCAAAGGACAACTTACTGTTCTGTGCAACAAACCACCCGACACTTGAGGATATTTTTGTCCTTAGTCGTGGGGTAAACTTCTCAGGCTGGGTACAAATGCTGCATCATGAGTATCAGATACTTAACACCAAATTGCTCCCAATGGCTATTACATCAGTGTGATTGTACAATACAAATACAATGGGATGCCATGGGTAGGAAGAGCTGTATCGCTTCTGATGAGCGGGTCAGAACCTTGCATGGCAGCCTCGGACATCAGTGTACAAACGTGTGAATGAATGGGTGAATGTTACAAGTGTTGTAAAGTGCTTTGGCTGGCCGGTACAACAGAAAGGGATAAATGCAAGTCTATTTACCAAGCTAGTACAGTTTTGGACTCTCTAGAAGTAGCAGCAGGGTTCTACAATGACACAGGTACATGCTGAGATTGCTGGGATACTGTGAGTAAGAAGCTGGCTTAAGCTTAACTTAACCATCTACAGTAAAGACAACAGTATTACACCTACATAAAAAATAAAGCAAGAGCAGCGCAAAGTAATGTTGTGAGGCGCCTTTTCAAGGGTAAAACAGTTTTTTTTTTAGACTTTACCATCCCACAGCACCTACAACAGATAGTATACAAAAACAGCGCATACAAATAAGGCCTTACAGTAGACGACTCGTAATCGCCCCTGCAGGTGTTCCTTGCCTATGTTGAGGTGAATCAATACTGTCACATGCATGTGTCTTGAAAACATATTAAACAACTGACATGAGACAACAGAAGTGATTTGGGTCCGTGCAGGGATTTTCCATTCATTTGTTTTTGAAGATCGATTTATGGGGATCTAAAAACTTCCCCAGCTCCAGAAGGAAAACAAGAATCTGTGAGAAGCCAACTATATCAAAACATCCAGCGAAAGGACGGACACAGTTTGACCCCAAAGTTTGCCAGTTTCGCTTCCTGCACTGTATTTACCCTAAACTCACCTCGCCCTGTCAGCACACACCTCAAACAGCGCTGATATCTGTATGTTGAGGAGAGCAGATGTGTCAGAGCTAAGGGTGAAGAAGTGTGAGCGGAGGGAGACGTGGTGAGTGAGGACTCCATGTTTATTCCTCCATGGGGAGAGGGCTGTCATTGCTGAATTCCTGTGCATGAAGTATGGCGGCCGATTCCTGTGAGCCAGATAATTCACAGTTATAGGTCTGATGTATCCTACGTGGACGTGACACTTCCACAATAGTGTAGAGTATTCACATGAGGCCCGGCGACACGGACTCCCGTGGAGCCACTTATACTGGCAGTTTTAAGAGGGACAATCACCGGCCGATATGACTGACAGGCTGCGAAGGTGTCGAGTTATTTAGATGCCTAATCCGAGCCGTGACAATAGCAGAGGAGGGCGAGGATGAGCTGTCTCACCAGGGAGCTTTCAATAACAAATTAAACTGGATGGATAAAAAATAGCACCTGAGTGATATCAGTGCACAGCTGCTGTGAAACCAAAGGAGAAGCTGATGATATACAGGACCATGAGGGTTAGGTAATGTTCATTAGATAGGATTTTAAATCAAACTCCTGTTTCTTGTGTTTTCTGTAGAAAAGCCAGTCATGTGTTCACGTGTCAGATTCATGTGTTTTTAGTGATATTAATGTGAAAATGCGCTAAACCTTTCTTTGTACATATACTATATTAGTTTTTCAGATAAAATATAATTGCTTGATATAGACACTTTATTATGGTAACCTGTTTAACTGCATCTATTAGTAACAAAGAGCAATGTTTCCCCACAACCATGCTATGAGGCATTAGCTAATGACTGTTCTGAGCATGACGGATGCTCACTGCCACTTTGCATTGTCAATCCACAACAATTTAATAATTTTGTTTTGTTGTTATCTAGGTGTGTGATTGGTCTTCATCCGAGGTGCGGTCAGGGGCGTTGTTGGTGCAATGCTATTTTGAGGCAGCAGAAAGAGACTGCTCATCAACAAAAACTTGGTCTTAACTCAAAGGATGCAGTATTAGCGCATCATTCAGATAGGAAGATGCACCAGCGGGTTCACAACACACATCAACTCTATTTTAAGGATTAGAGACGCTGCTTTCAGTAATTACTAAGTGTTTCCACGAAAGCAGTGGTGTCACTGCAGCAAACATTGTGGCACATTCAAGCAACAAAACTGACATTTTCTAAAACTCGACATGACTGAGGGAACTCTCCATGAGGAACAGAATTCAACTTCTGGTTTCTGAAAGCAATATTTTTTAGACAGCAGTGATGAAACAAGTTCCGCTTTTGAAATAGCATCGCGCCAGATATAAGAGCACCAGACTTTTCAAGGGAATGGGAGATGACACTCTGATTGGTTTGAATAATTTTTGGTCCAAAACACAGCTATGATTATTAATCTGGAGACTCAATACAGCCCCTTGGTACCTTGTCCCTTACTTTGCACTCAGACACTGCGTCCTTTAAGTGATTCACATTACATTTAGTGTCATTCTTAGGATTCCTTCTTCACTCTCTAAACTTCAGTTACTTCGAGTACAATTACAGATTTCTCTTGGTTTTAACACTGTTGGAAACATTTGGAATATCACGGACTATATTTTAAAATGTTTCTGTAGAAATGCTATATATAATGTCGTCAGTTCTTATTTGCTCATATGCAGCATGTAAGTGTTTCTCTGCTGGTTATTTTTTGCTTCATCCAAACAGTTGATACGAATGGCAATTTAACCTATAGGTATAGATTTGTGGCCAGATTATTACTGAGTTTTCTAGCCTCTTTTGTCCTTGTTGCACCAGGAAATTTTATAGCCTGACATATAGACAGATTTTTTCTTTGTGCCAAAGAGATAAAGATTGAAATATTACATTTATTACAGTGCCCTGAGACAGCAGTAATGTTAGAACATGTTGCTCCCTCTCTCTCTCTCTCTCTCCCTCTGTGTGTTACTTGTGCTGCCTTCTCATTAATCCAGCTGCATCAATTCAGACTTTGCCATGTAGACAGTGTTTCAAAACTGTTACTACATCTTAGCCACTAAGATCAGTAGGTGTGCATGCAAGTGTGCATGTCCAAACATTGTTGTAGAAAGAGTACTTGGTAATGAGAAAGGATTCAACTCTAGAGACATGAGAAGCACATTGTGGGACTTTGTCACCACTACATACTGAACAGAAGCAGATATTTGGGGGACTAGCTTAGATAGTGCTGCATCTCTTGATGTTAACCACCAAAAGTTTCCGTCCCAGTTTCCAAGTCACTCTGCTGAGGAGGTCAGTGACTTCTGCAGAAAGGAGCATTGTGTATATTTATCTATATATATATATACACTCTTTTTTAACACCCTCAAAGACACTGTAATGTTTGCTTGATGGACTTTTGAATGACAATTGAGTGCTGGCTCTTGAGAGGCAACCTAAACTGTAAGTTAAATAGAGTGGTTAAAATCCACTGTGACATCAGTTGCAGGCGGATGTACGTCTGAATCAGTTTTCATGTAGAAAACAAACAGTACAGAGGAGGAGAGTCAGAGAGACACACTGATCTCCTGACATGCTGACAGCCTGCTCAACACATGCAGCCTTCTTCTTATTTACTGTCTGCTGACAGCCAAGGTCGTCTCAGAGATACTCAGGCAGCCTTTGTGAGCCCAAGACAAACACCTTTTCCCATTAAAGAGTTGTTATTGTTGTTGTAACGCAGGGGCACACTCAATGTCTTCGGCTATGATTTATGTGGGAAAATGTACTTTAAACCTTTAGACGTATGTCTCAAGATGTCATGCTGACTGTACATTATTAATGGTGAGTGTGTTCTGCTTAAGGAGCATCCAGTTTATTTATCTCTTTTCTTTGAGGATCTTGGGTAATAAAGGAGACTAAAATCAATATTTGACACTTACAACTTCAACTTACTACAATTTATTCAAGTACTATATTTCAATGTCATTGTGAGGTACTTTAATGAGTACTGTATTTCCAATTTATGCTACTTTATACTTCCACTCAGTATTCAGATTGTTGACTGATTACACTTTTGTTGTGTAACCAATCAGATGTTGTTGTGGGCTGGGCACTGAGTGAAACAACAGAGTGATAACTACAGACAGAGAGAGAATGCTGCATCAGAGCTAAATCTTTAAATTAATCAATTGTATCAGCAATCAGGCACAGATGCAGATATAGATAATCAGAAATATGATGATTATGTTATTATTATATGACAATCGGCCTATCTCTGTGTGAACTGATGCTTTGTGAGCTCTGTGCTGCCGGAGCCTCTGTGGGGAATCCTCTCTGTCTCACTGACATTATCTAATACTTTTGTTTCATACATGTGGAACTATACCTTTATTGTGTCCCAGGGAACCACCTGAGGCTTGGGCGTATGTCCTGCCTGCTTGGGATTGTTTTACGTCCGTAAAAACAGCTTCCCTCATCACACTCAGATATTCTATATCAGATATCACTCTCAGTTATCTCTCTTAAGTTTCCTGGGGTTTCCTTGGCTCGGATGCTGAGCTCCAGCCCGCTCCTGAAGGCCGACCCTGGGGTTTCAGCTACTCTCAGCTCTCCTAAGTGATTGTAAACCTGCTCAGGCTTTCACCTGCTGTGGCCATGAAACCCAAACTGGCATTTAAAGAAAAAAATGACAAAAAGGAAGAAATATTATTTTGCCTGGTTGTCAGTGATATACTGTACACTCTGAAACACACTCCGGAAATCCTTCCTCTGCTCTGTGCACATGCGTGGGTGGACCAGAAGTGAGGGTGGAGTGCTGGACTGGACTCTAAGCCGGAGGAGAAATGAGCATGTTTCCAGTAATCGTCTGCCTCACCGTACCTCTGGATATCTATCAGTGTTACTCTGTTTTACGAGGAGAGAGAGAGCAGGATGGAGCTGTACTCCATGAAAGATATTTAAAAGGTCTACACCCCAGCTCCCCCACACACACCATCACCTCTTCATCCCTGGCATGTCGGACCTGCAGTGGAGCGTGTAATCGTAACACCATGTCCAATGTTGGGGAGAACTCACAGGCCAAATTGTCCATGTCATCGCCCGCTTCTGGCTGTGAAATACTGGATCTGACATCATCGCCACTCATGGAGGGCACGGAGGGACGGAAAGAGGGGCGGGTTGTGTAGGATACAAGATTGGGGGTGAAGCTGCTTGGAATGTTGAATCTGTGGAAGTCGTTACGTCGAATTCCCCCGGTAGACATCTAAAATTATTACCTGGTCCCTTTTACCCTTTAAATGTTGCTTCCGCTCTCTTTTTCTCTCTCTGTCTTCCCACTACTCTGCTTCCCTTCATCATCCTGCCCTTCTTTTTTAATTTGTCACTTCCTGAATCTTTAACACTGCAGGAGGACACATCTGGAGCTTCTTGTCATGGGGTGAATGAAGTCTTTTGCACTTATAGGTAGCTTAACTTTTTCAGTCATGAGCAGTTTGGGGGTAAGGGGCACCCGACAGGCGTTGAACCACCCGCCACATATTGATTACATCACCTGAACAGCAGACGCCAAAGTTTACACAGAGACACTGCTTCAGCAACAGCTGTTGTTTCAGATACCATTTCTAAAGTTTCAATAAAGCTAGACCTTTCAGACACTGTGCTGTTTCAAACAGACAAATGAAACGATTGCAATAACAGTGGTCACGTTGATGTGTCAAAAAAGAACCTTGACAAGCAGGTGGTTTGTTTCACAGAACCATCTGGGAATGCAGCAAGAAACAGTTTGGAAAAGGGCAGACACTTTCCAAAATACGTGGCAGGCGACTGGGCCAACCATTTGTCTATCAGCGTCTATCAGTGGCTTACTTTAACCAATCAGATAAACAGTAGAGAGCTCCAGTGGAGTCAGCTGGTAAATCTAACTTGTGGAGAAGCCACTCGTGAGAAGATTGAAAACATATTGTCCATTGAGAGAAGCCCTCAGTGCCGTTCTTTGCTCTTCATTTGATGGGATAAACTCTCCAGTTCTGTGTTAACAGATGCCTTAGCAGCATCTATGCTAACCGCTTGATGAGCTGCCATTGTTACTTTTAATCAGTTGCTTCTGGTTGTAATACGTAGAACAGGACCGTAGCTGCCGTCAGTAGTTCCTCAGATGGCGATGATTGGCGCCTACATGGTATGTTTGGCCATAATGCATAGCTTGATGCCTCGCAAAACAGATTTGCGAGATCAAATAAAGGCATGATCTTGAAAATCTAGAGGCCTCGTAAGAAATTCCAAAAATGACATTTTTGAATGTGAATATTTTTTACTGGTTACTGGCTCTCATCTTATTGTTCACCTTCAAGCTCCAAGTGTTCCTTGTGTTTTGGTGACAATCTACACTGCAATTAAATATAAAGAGTGCTCCATGTGCAAACCACATTCCCCTATAAAAAAATAAAACAGTTAAGAAGGTTGATAGCACCTATAACTATCATTGTTCTGATGTCCATGATGTCTGATGTTGATGCAAACCTGGAAAAGAACACCCGACAGAAGACGCGTGGAGGACACATGAGTGAAGTGTGCAGACAGCCTGCCGGACTGGAATCAGATCTGTCGCCCTCTGAAATTTCACAAATGTTGAAAGCATTGCTAAAACTGGTGACCTAACAAGAAATTGATGACACCCAATCTGATGCTAAGGAGCTGCTCATTTTCCCACATTACTTATCTTTTCTCAGCTGGTACCCTCACCCTACCCTACAACTTGAAGCAATTTTGGATCTGAACCTTTTGGTTGTTCTGGGACTCGGATGCATGTCAGTGCACAGTCCTACCCTTTCCTTTCCCACATCTGCATGGCAGACTTGTAATAAACGTTTTCATATTGTAGCTAAACTGAACACTGAAATTTGTATCTGAAAACGTTTGAGGCAATAGGTTGTGCCCTTACATACTATTGATTCATATTTGATCAGGTGAATCAGGGTTCTATGAGTAGAGTGTATTCAGAAGTCAGAAGAAGCTTTATTTCTCCCCTAACTTTACTTGGGTGTAAGATGTACACATTGTTTGGACTGAGATGCTGGTGCTCAGATGTGATATGTAGTAGCGGTGGATGTTGTTTATATTTTACCTTTCAACTATCAACTGACACTTACATTGGATGTAAGACATTGACTGTTCCCTTCAGCCCGTTTAAAAAGGTTTGAGTTGCAGGTGAAACAAACTGTCGACACTCACCGTTGTCTCAGGCTAGGGTTCAGGCTTCGTACATTTTGATCAGTGTATAGCGCAAACACAACTGAACTAAAAATGTGCTCACCATAATGACTGAAAATCAACAGAGAGAAGTGACAACATCATTCACAATCAATGGCATAATAAAACCAAAAAGACAACTACACTAAAACATGTTGTTAGGGGACACTACATGTCAATTTAGTTACACATAGTTATATTTAGTTTATATGTCAATAAAAAGTAAGACATAAACTTAAAAAGTACTTCAAGACAACTTCACTGTCCTCTCTCAAACATTTCAACGATTCTGATCACACTGTGTCACTGATGGTGCTGAAGTAAACCTGTTCATCACTGCAGGAAGCTGTGAAGCTTAACCACAGATCGCGGTGATAAGATACTCTCAACACATACTCATGGTACACAACTGAGTAGGTTGATTGCCAATGTCATATATCAATGTTTTCATTTCATTTATTAATGACATAAACAGGTTCAAGAAACATGTTTTCCTACATATTCTCTCTGAATGACAGTGACAATGACCACGTACTGCAAGTCTCTCTCTCTGAGGTGTGCACTATCATACCTTTGCTTATTTAAATCAAATCACTGTTCTACTTGTTCTACGCTATTGTTGCAAGAAGTGAGCTGCTGTGAGTGTGTGACTTGGACCACATAATGAAGTTGAGTCCGTAGTAACAGCCATATCCCAGACTCCCTTACAAATCCTGTGATTTTGAGAGTTGTTGCATCATGAGGTTGAAACTTAACAAACTTGTACAGCAAATTCTAAATCATTGACGCATTAAATACAAAACATTAAGATCTTTCTGTCCTCGTTTCCGCCTTTAGTTTGTCTTGTTTTCTACAGTTTTCCATGTTTGAAGTGCATCTTACCTCCCACTGTTGTTTGAACACACTGTTTCAACTGATGTCACCATTTACATTACAGTACATGTTATAGGTTACATTACACTTATTTGTGTAATAAATGTACCATTCGAGTTATGAAAGTGTATATTTGCATAAAGAGCAGGGAAGTGAGATCAGGTCTCAAGTGGTCATTCAGACGCGTTCAAGGTCAGTTTTGGTTAACATAGAGACGCCCATAAAGCTCAGATTATAACTTAAACCCTGGTTCAGTATGCTTATGTAACTTAGGTGTCATTCTATAAGTAATTTAAGTTAACTCACTGTTGACTTTCGACAAAAACAGCAGCCTCCTTGATGAAAATCCTGTATTTGTTGACCTTTCCATCCTCATCCCTTTGTTGACTTTGTCGCACTTACAGTTACGCAACGTCACGTGACTTCCTCCTTTGCTGTCATCAGTCTTGTTGTGGCCACTAGAGGTCACCTCTTAAATGTAAATGTGGGTTGTGTTAAACTGCTTGCACTGCTGACCTCTATGCTTGTGTTTCTTTTGAGGATGGGCTTGTTACTCATCAGTGGTGAAGTCTGACTTGCATTTTACTCGATAAATCAACTACTATCATGTACAGATGACACATTCTCACAAACACTCTTGCTCAATGCAGACACCAGGAGTTCAATTCCAGGTATTTGACCTGCATGCCCACAACAAGGTGGAGGCTGCGTTGCAGGTGTTAACGAATCGGAAGCCAGTAATGTCTTGGGTGTCGTAGCTGGTTGATCAGGACACCTAATAAGTCAAATAAAATATATAAAAAGTTCAGAATATCAGAATATGAGATGTCATTGTAGACTGGCTCTAAAGGTCATTCTGTATCTGTATTTAAAAGGCGGTCTTGTAGCATATCTCTACCCGCACCCACCATGCCCTTCCTCTGGGGGACTCTGTGACGGTGGTTGTGGATGGGCAGCTGCTCACCGGCTCACAGGCATCTCTGACCGACTCTCACCGGTCCCTTTTAAGTGTTTGACAGGTGAAATACGACAGGCTAATCTCTCTGCCCCCCTCAGGGACACGGCCAGAGAGAAAAACATTAGTCCTGACCTTGGAGTTTCAGATGCAAATACATTCTAGAGGAGACAACCGGTCGGCCCCCCTGTGACCCCCATAGTTTACTACGGACATGCACATACACACACGTACGTGCTGCATGCTCACACAGAGGCAATTTCTCACAAGCAAAGAATCACTCATTTCTGTTGAGAGAAAACATGAACACACACATCCATAAAACACAGACTCAAACACAGGTAAGCGCACACATGTTGACACTCATTCGTGCATGCTGGAAAAAAGCAGTCCACAACAGCACACCGCTCCTCTTCAGTCTTACAAAAGGTGAAACAAATGACACGTACTGTAGTGTAGAAACACCGTCTAAACTTAGTTCCTGTGGTATATTTCAAAGTGAAGCCTTGTCTACACATAAACACCTGAAATATGAACCAGGCCCCATTATACACAGCCAAAAACCTGTTGACGAATACATACTCACATCTCTCTTCTATTTATATGCGGTTTGCTTTTATTTTAATGTGATAGAGTGTGACTCACAAAGGAGCTTCTCAGCTTGCAGGTTTACATTCAGCCACTGTGAGAGCGCTCGCACCAGGGAAGTGAATCGCACTACATGGCTGTGTTACATTTCGGCCAGTTAATGTGGAAACCCGTTCAGAGGCAGGAACAAAATTTCTGTTCTATTACTGTTCTGTCCTAATGAAACTGAATCTGTTTTTAATTGCAGGAAAAACACAAATCATTAATTGCTATGGTGAAAGAAGTTTTCTTTATTACGGAACAAATAAAAGACAATTATCAGGTTTAATTTACACACCATGTTAGCTTTACAAAAAATAATGTTGTATCTGCAGCTCCCAAAGTGGGGATGGTTTTATTTGCTTTTAACCCCACAGTGGAAACATTTCTTATTGAATCATGCTCATTGGATGGAGGCTCAATATAATAAATAAAGTTTATTCTCCTTTGTCCTCAGGATGTTGCTCAGTCAGGTCAAAGCAAACCAAATAAATGCATACATAGATTGAAGCTGTAAAGGAACTGAGAATATGAACTTTATTATTATAAAATAAATATATAAAAATTATAAAATCTAAATTTATAGTTTGGTATAAACCTCCTGTGGACCTTGACTCATCCTCCCTTTCTAAGCGCATAAGAGAACTGACAAGGGCCACTTAAAACGCTAAAGGCCCACTCTAGAGCCAGTGTTTGGTCTGTCTGTACTATGGTATAAACCATTAACTGTATGAAGTAATGGACCGAGCCACCGTGATGTCATCCATACAGTACGTCTCTGAAGCGCAACTTTGAAGCACAGTCTTTCAATCCAATTAACTGCATGGACAGAAATATAATGCTAAGCTATGTCTTCATTCAGAATTCACCAAAAGCACCAACGCTGCAAATTCAGCTGGGAGATCAAGTTCAGTGACTGTAATTAGCTGAGGTGAAGCCGAGCAGACAGATTGTGGATACCCATGACTCAAAGTGGCCACAGCTTTAATTATGCATATCTAAAAGCCTCGATAGAACTTAAAGGAGTGAGTTTTATAAAATTCCCCTCGCTACAGAATACATTAGGTAAAGAGACCAAAGCTGTTTTGTTTTTTTGTCCCAGGCTATGAACATGTTTATTTCTGCTGTAAAGTTGCACATTTCAACATGGACTCTTGTTGAGTTTGACTAGCTTTTCCAGCCTCAAGTGGTCATTAGAGGAACTGCAGTGTTTGGTTCTTCTGCATAGGCTTCAGTTCTCAGAGCCAGAGATTGGCACTGGGTATGAACATGCTAATACAACATGGTGGAAGAGCACTTGCTTCCTTTGTAGATATAAAAGACTAATTTTAAAGCAATGCAAACACAACAGTTCTTTCTTTCAGGTGATTTTACGTGAGTGAAAACATAATCCTGAATATTATATACCATTTCTGCCAAGAGATCCTCCTAATTCCAACACACTAGACCTTTAGATTACTAAATCAACAATTTAAATATTCCATCTGTCAGGTTGATGTCTTCACAACATGTTGCCCACTGATTGACTGAGATCATGTTGGATCTCTTCTGCAGTGCCTTCGAAACTTGACTGAACGGATGACATCATTCGTGACGGTGGGATACAGTGACTTAAAACCAGCATGGGCCAGATATGTAAAGTACCACTTTGCTCAGACCACGCCCATCCTCAAACTAGGCATTCATTCTGATCTTAACAACATACCTGTCAAGTTTCTCAACTGCATCTTTCACAATCCTGACACAATCATGTTGGCAAACAGTTCTCCATAGAAACCTGGCAAAGTAACGAAAACACCTGTTGTTGTTACTAATACAATAGGTGTGTTCAGGAGCACATTTTGCCTTGATGACACACGCACACGCATACACACACACACACACACACACACACACACACACACACACACACACACACACAGACACACACACACACACACACACACACACACACAAATGATGTTGGAAACAGATGGAAGTATTTTGTCTTGCACTGCTCTGAAGTTGACATTTACTACAGTTTTATTTATTTTTTTACAGTTTGCAGTGTTGATAGTTGTAAACTGTTATTAACCAGCACTATACCTGCGAAGACAGTACCAGTGTACTTTAACTATAGGTTAGACATATTGTGAAAGATTATTTTAGTCTCAAAAAACCAACACCTGCTGTTTGAAGACTGATCTTTGATAGTGTCACATTGTGAAAGAGTGGAATATTTTCATTGGAGAATATAAGAGCTGCTTCCACCCATTAAATGCTCTACCACTACGTCTGCTCTGCCTGGCTTCCACACAGATTAGTTTTGTGGGTCTGTAAAGTCCATTGACAGGAGCATAGGGATAGAGTACCGGCTGACTACGGCAGCGTGGGGCTTGTTAACACAATTTTACTTCAACCACAACATGAAATCAGGCAAAGAAAAAGGCCAGATACTGCACATGACCTCTAATTGACATTTAAGGAATTTAGCTGACATTGTAAAAAAAAGCTGACTTAATAAGGAGGCAGGAACATTCTTTAGTGTAGAGCTCTGATTGGTTGTTTTCATTTTTTTGTTTTTTCATCTTCTTAAATCATGAACCTGAGTTCATGAATCAAGTATCACTGAGATAACAACCAAAGACACAATTATAATTAAAGCTGCAAGCAGCGATGAACGTGTGCGTCGGGGCATGCTGCTGTCGATGCATGCTGCCATTGGGGCTTGTCCGCACAAGTTTTTTCTTTATAATGTGGCGGCCTGCTCCTCCTGCCGGTATTAAACAATGTACACTGAAGTCAGAGGAACTCCCTGCAATCTACCTAAAGAACAAATAACGAGAGGAGAACACTGTGTGACCCTACAGACAGTTAAACAGAGGTTTGTATCCATCAGTAATTTAGACTGCCACCAGAGCTCCACCGAGTGGCGGATCGGTTACTCCTTCCTAAGCTATTCTCAGGAGGGCATTGACAATAATTATGCCAAGGTTCATGTTAATCCGCTCTACCGATGTTGAGATATAAAATACCTCAATTTAAGGAGCGCCACCTAGTGGTCATCGCCCAAAATTTTGCACAGAGTAGTACCCCTAGTTTCATGTCATCTGTTGTGAATATCAAAATCATTTTAATAACTTCTTGCCAGGAGGGTCCAAAGATGCTGCGTGGCAAGTTTCATGCAGTCGGTGAAATCGACTAGGAGGAGTACGAAAAAGTAGGCCTCGCACATTTCATGAATGGGCGTTCATCAGAATTCAGTGAATGCGTCGATTAAAGGTTTTTGAATGTGCGACAAAGTATATGAGAGTTCTACACCAAAACGCATTTTCCTTGATTATAGCGCCACCTAGTGGTGGAAGTTCAGGATGACAATAGATTCTAAAAAAAAATCGCCAGGGGTGACTTATAGTCTAGTTTTGGTGAGTTTTGGGGTATGTTCAGGCAGTGAAAAATGCAATCATTTGCACCAAAAAATGGTCACTACAAAAACAATAGGGACCTTGCAGGTCGAGACCTGCTCAGGCCCTAATAAATATTGAGGGGGCGGTTTGGGTCATCATACTGTAATATTTATACTTATGTCATAGGCTACTTAGGGAATTTAATTTTTTTTTCTGGTTATAATGCTCTCACACAGCCATCGTGAACCCCCCTGCATGGGCTTGGAATGAAGATTCGTCTACTAAAGTATAGAAATACTATTTTTACTATTTGTTTCAAGAGAGTTATCTAAGTGACCATTTTAATCCTCTAGCTAATTATCAAGCTAAATATCCAACATGCTAGTTAACGTCAAGGACGGCGGTGGAAGACGACAGTAAAATATTTCCTTTCTCAAACATTGGATTTATTTATGCCAACAGTTTTAAATGAAATCGGATTTTTTGTGAATACAATAACAAACTAGATGTTTCTGGTTCTCTTCAACTCACCGTACAGTCAGTCATAGGCAACATTTTTGTCATTTTTTAACTAATTCATGGCTGCTTCAGAGCGGCACACAGACCCACCATTTGTCACCGTGTGTGTGTGTGTGTGTGTGTGCGAGTGGGAAAGCCTCCGAGGGCGTGAAGCGCACTGCTCCAGGTTCAAAAACAGCTTCATATTATTTCTTTTCACTAATACAGCCCTGAATTAGCAGTAATGAAGTCATTAAAAGTAATGCAAACAAAAGAGATTGACTGAAACGTCAGTATGCATTGGAAAGGCAGAAATATTTTTTCACATTTCATATTTAGACTATGGCGGGGCAAACTAGACTATGGCGGGCCGCCACAGTCTCGTCAATGTATGGGAAACACTGAATATTGATACTGTGGCTGACTGCCACAAATAAGTGAATGTGTGTGAAACACTTGTATTTTTTCCTGGGTTGTCACCAAGAACAGATATAGCTACTTTGGCTGAATGGCTACAGAAAACAGTAGTGGAAACTTCTGTCAATATCCACCAAAGCAAAAATTGTTCTATGTTGACACTTTTGTCCATTGATGCAGTCAGCACCAATTACATATGTTATACATTATAGGCAGAAAAAATACAGACATAATGTGTTTGACAGTGCACGTGTGATAGTGTTACACTGGGTCTGCTGCTCTGTCTGCTTGCTCTGACACAGAGGGGCCTTTTGGAAAGAGTATGTGACTTCAGGTTGGGTCTGTTACAGAGAACAGGTGGTGGACACGTGCGGCAGCGAGCCTCAGATGCTCACATTCCTTATTACAAGCACATCTCTGTCATCAAAGGACTTTTTAAAAATCACAGTTTCCTTCTTTTTTTTTGTTACAGGAAAAACCTGCACAGGGAAGGAGCCAGAGGAAGTCCTACTATCAAATTTCTACTTCTCATCCTCTCTGAAAAATGAAATCTGTCAAGATGAATATTGCAATGTCATTATGGTCTAGATATAAGTATAAATAGAAGAGTGAAGGTGGTACAAATGGGGAACGAGAATAAAATGAAAAGGGAGAACAGGAGGAGACGGGGACAAAAAGCAAAAGAATATCGAGTGTGAGACGAAAATGATGATGAGCAAATCCCTGCTCTCCTCGTACTCTAACAAGAGAAGAAGAATTGTTATCGGAGAGCAGAGAAAGAGAGAAATAATGGTAAAAGGTTAGGACCACACAAAACCTGCACACATCTCATGCTTGCTCTGAACCTCAAGGGAACCCTAAGCCATACAGTGAGGTAATTCAGACCATCTGCAGGGGGACGAGGCTGCAGAGGGGCCCTCCATTTTAGCAGGGCTGTATAAAACAGGTTTGGTCGGTGGATTTGGTCCATACGCTGACTGTCAGCTGGGATATTTACACACCTACACACATACAGAATGAAGCCCTCAAAACTTTGTTGTGCTCCTTTGTACTATTAAAGTAATTATAAAAGTGAGCTTCAAGAGAGCTGACAACCTCATTTACTCATTCATCCACTCACTGATTTATCCTTACTGCTCACATTACAGTTTTTGAGATAAGTTTGGTCATTGAAAGAAAATTGGAATAGATAGATAGATAGATCCATCGCGTTCACATCACAACATCGCTGTTGTTCCAATCATCTCCCCCCCAAGTGGTTGCCAGTTTGTGCACTACCTAAACTTGCTAATGCTAAGTTGATAACATTCATGTTGCTAATGCTAACTAACGCTAATATGGCTAACCCTACCTAATGCCACAACTGGGCGCATTTTTAGGTTGTTTTCCACAAACTGGCAACTAGAAGAATGTTGATGCCGATGAAACACAGATACCATGTGATACCAACAGAGTTATACTATCGGCTGACAAACCTTGTTTGAATGTGAAACCAACCGCAGAGTTGATTGAAAGTAATACTACTATACTTAAAAATCTTCGCAATATGACTTTTGATAAAACAGCATTCTGTAGTTTTTAGAATGTGGGGAACTCCTGTTGTCTGGAGAGCAACACACTTGAACTGTCGTTATGATCAACTTCCTGTCAGTGGCACCGTTGCTCGTGTATGTGTGTACCTCATCTTCCTCTTCCTCTTATCCCTCCTCCTCTTCCACCTTCTCTTCCTCCTTTTCCTCCACCTTCTCTTCATTCTTCCTCCTTCTACCTTCTCCTCCTCCTCCACTTTGTTACTCTTCCACTTTCTCCTCCTCCTCTTCCTCCACCTTCTCTTCATTCTTCTCCCATTCCACCTTCTCCTCCTCCTCCTCTACCTTCTCCCCACCTTCTCTTCCTCCTCCACCTACACCTCCTCCAGCTTACTTAGCGCTTAGTGCTGCAAGCTCAGTCCTGTAGGAATAAGAATCAGTTGTATCAGCATGTTCTCTCTCTCTCTCTCTCTCTCTCCCTCTCTCTCTCTCTCTCTCTCTCTCTCTCTCTCTCTCTCTCTCTTTCTATCCCCCCCCCTCTCACACACACACACCCTCACGTCTGGCTGTTCAGATGAGAACAGAGACACATACAGTCATGCTCACTTGATCTCAGAGCCTATCAGTGCTCCTCATATAGAATGTCCCTCACCACAGCCAGAAGTCACATTCAATTTGGGAGTGATCTGCTGGTGGATATTCTTGGAAAAGAACATATAGTGAATATGTGCATACCTAGTGAAATGCTAGAAGAGGCCTTAATCTCATTTTCAGGGGGGATTAGTGGTAAGGTCAGCCATGGTAAATCATCAGTCAGCCTTTTCTGAGCATCACTCAGGAGGGAAGACGTCTGTGAGGATGCTATCAGGACAGCAGAGGGACAGAGGGTACATGTTGTCCCGAGGTCCGTCTGGGTGTTGAGAAAACAAGCTTGTTAGACAGACAGACAGACAGACAGACAGGGTGCAGTGTCGTGTTATCTGTATTCAGATAGAACGGATAACAACGCAGTGGTTGTGCTCATCTGTCTGAACGCCACTCCATGATCTTGCTGCATCAATTGAAGTCTGTCATGTAACTGAATCTGGTAATTGATGCAAATATATAAAAAGCACTGGAGCACTGAATTTGAAGTGTGTCTTATCTCAGTGCCTTGCACTTTAGCTACCAGCTGCCATGGCTTTAACTTCACAGTTTCACACGGGGCAAAGCAGGGAGTTGTTACAGAGTGTCGAAGTGTCCTTATAGTCAGGTGGAGGTCGGATGGATGGATGACTCAACTGGACCCTACCTCAGGAGGCTGATGTTCGTTTCTCGTTACTTCGTTGATCTCACTGAATCAAACTTGATTAGTGTAAAACGCAAACATTATCAGCCCTAAACCATGACGATGAAGCTCGTCTTACAGAGAGGCAGTTCACCCAAACATGAAGTACTTTGCCGAATTTGTCGGGTGAGTGGAAAGTTACGGGAGGGTGTTTCCTACATGTGTTTTATCTTTTAAACTGCTTCTATGGCCGACATGGTTCACAGAGTTGTGTGAACGGGACGATCATTAAAGTCATCAACTGCTGACTGGACACTGAATCGATGGACAACAATTATGCAAATGAAAGCACCCTGTGAGCCACGATACATCGATCACCCTGCGCATGTCCTGATCAATTATGTTACACTCATTATTGATAAAGTCAGCTGTACTGACCGGGGCAGAGCAGAATACCTACTGACAAGATAGAATTAGACTTAATCTAATTAGGCTCAATGTCTTTCTTCCTATATCATGCATTTAGATTAGAAAAGCAAATGCTTATTTATCACTTCAGACTGCCCTGAAGCCCCATCTCATTCTGTGTTCCCACGCCGGGTCGCTTAATCTCAACGTCCTCCCCAGAAGTGACTGAACTCCCTGACAACAACAATGAATAAAGACAAAAGGATCAAGTGAGATCCAAGTAGTTTAGCACCTGAACCCTAGTGAGTACAATAAACGTCACAGGGATATTTATAGCGCAGTATATGGAGAATGTCCAATTCCCCTCTCCGCAATAACGCACATGCATCTGCTAACGGCATCAGAGCAAAAACCCTTTTGCTCCATCCGAGGGGGTCGGAGGGGGTTTTTGGGAAGTGAAAATAGAAAAGTGCATCGCGTCAGCTCATCTCTGTGCCACTGTACACTTTCTATTAACTTACACTTTAAGCCCCTCGTAACCCAAACCCCAGCCAACTGCCGGCCGCGCTGCCCTGTAGGGCCCTGGACGGAGAGCTATATATATCTAACACTCACCTTTACAAGTGCCAAGAGAGCGCAGCACACAGCAAGCTGTAACTCCATCACACCATACATGAGATCTTTGCCCTCAGCAAAACAACAGCTATAAACGGCTCATGAGACGCAAATACTGACTCCGCAAGGTAAAGAATATCTGCACAGTTCTAATTCAGAACGTGATATCATTTTTATTGTAGAAATCGGTTGGGATTAAAATAGCTTTCTGTGAAAAGCGAGTACTTAATCGAGCATAATTATGTCACAACTACAGAGCAAACATTCACGGAGGGAAGAATGACAGCAGCAGGAAAATAGACATACAAGAGATATTGTGACGCAGCAAACACTAGTTAGGTCTCAATCTGTCAACATCTCTGACTCTGCGCTCAAAATCAGAGGTGTAGACCTGGTGACACTAAGAGCTCATTTTTGACTCACAGTAACTTTTTATCCAATTAAAGGTCAAAGACAAAATATTTAGATATGTTAACAAAAATTAGCCCCAAAATGACTTCATGATCTCAGCCTGATAATATAACAGAAATGACTTTCAGTGACTCTGAGTGATCCTGTATGAAATGAGGGGAATTCAGGGGTACAATGACCCAACAGGAAGATCCTTGCAACCAGCATGAATTAATGGTCTATTGTTTGCATTTAGATAAACTAACTTGAAGCTAAATAAGGGCCCAATCCTAATTTAATCTCTAAAGCCAGATGCAACCGAGCCCTCACAGACTGAGCTGATGTCAGCTGGAGTCTGCAAGCGGCTGAACTGGTTTAATAAGAAGTCACTTTGTGACATTTCACTTTACTTTGTAGGTTTTGGACTTTTATTTATATATCAGTATAATAATAAAACAAAAGGATAACAATACAAAATAGTAAGATATTCAGTCAGAAGTTTCAAGGAAGAAGTCTCATATTGTTTGAATAGCTTACTCCTGGTTAGTCCTTTAATACACTGAGTGGTTTAGGTGGAGAATCAGTTCCTAGAATAATGAACTTGTTTTTTTCTAAGTGTTTTATTCGATGTCTCCCTGGTAACCCAAGGCAACCCCGTGTTTTGATGTTAGAACTTCTCTTACACAAAATGCAGACCTGTGGAAAGTGGCCACACAGGTTCAAGATGTTTGGGCCCTCATGCACCTCATGATTCGACAGCGGGACAGTCCTGAAGGCCCACACACACTGAAAGTGTTAATTGAAGTGAGACATTTAACTCAGCTGCACAGACTGCAGGTTTCAGATTTTTAAATCACATCTGGAGTGTTTGGGGGGGAAGATGTTTTTGATATCATCCTCTATAATGACCTCAGTTGTGTGCAAGAATCCCTCGACACCTACACGTGCGTGCACATGCAATGTGTCAAAACTGAAACAACAATTCTACCTGTGTCTAATCGTCGCTCTGCCAGTCTCTTCTCCTCCTGCCTCCTGAAACTCAAGACAGAAAATGATCACATCTGTGTCCATAATTTTCACAATAGCTGAATTTGGTCGGTACTGAAAAGAGATTACACAGCAGTGCGACCTCACAGGGGCGAGTGGAGCGCAGCATCTCAGCTCCCTGTCTGTGTCTCTCTGCCCTCTCTGCCAGTCTGTGAGCGTGGACACGGGGGTTGAGCCAGGAAGGATCTTTTCTTTTGAAATATCAAGGATAGTTCAACATTTGTAGACGCAACCTGATTGACTCCAGGTAATCAGCCAGTCGGTGACAGCTGCTTTTAGATTCATGCCACCCATGGGCACAGTTACACACGTGAAAGCAGGCGAATGACCATCAGCTGTCAGTGCTGAATGTGGACAGTGCAGGATGTGAGGCTGACAGTGTTGGTACTTTGTTTGACGGGTCAGCCACTTACATGTCTTCGCCATTTATTGTGACTGTGACTTTTTTACTGGTCAAAGTTCAAGGAAGTTGAATACTGAGCTTGCAAATTTAATTAGCAACCAGAGGCAATTGTTGTATTTGCTCCTTTATTTGCATAGAATGGAGATGAATGGGGGGGTGTGTGACTGCTCCCTGAAACCTGAATGAGAAGGAGAGTTAATGATCTGTTCATGAAATGCCCAGCTACCTTTGGTTAATTAAATCCACCATCAATTAAAATTATCTTCGTTTTTAAGATCAGTTGATTTGGATTTTGACAGTGAGGAGGGATGACTAAAGCTCTGCTTTACTGACTTTTAAATTTTTTATAAAAGCTTAAAACTTAACTTCTTCAGTCAGTCGCAGCACTGTCAAAAATGAGAAATGATAAGAGGCTACTTCTTGTTCCCAGACATCTGTTCCAGAGTTTATTCTTGTAGCCGCCCACGATGGCAAAGCAGACTGCTGAGTGTCTGTGTTGATGAGCAAGCTGGTGAAAGGCCTCTCACAAAATGACATCAGGGTATCTGAGAAAGTGTGGAGATGTTGTGACGCCATGGTGTGAAACTGTTGTGAATGTGGCAGATCTCAGTGTGCTGACAGCATCGCCACAGAGATCCATCTGTGGCCTCACTCAGTGTCTTCTGCCAGCAGGACATCAGTCCTGTCAGGCTGACTGCTGCTCGGTGCTTGTATCCTGTATCCAGATACTGTGTGTCCAGCCCGCGTCTAGATCCAGTTATCATAGATTACAGTTCACACGAGAATGCTTCCTGTCACCAGGTTTTTTTTTTTTTTCATTTTTCTTTGAACTGTATATATTTGATTTCTTCAGTTTAAAAATGAAACATTTGCACCCACCACTCTCAACAAGGTAACTGGTGTCAGACTGACTAATGACTAAACATAGATTGCCATTCGAGCTCTGCTGTCACAGTTTTGCACCAGCGTGGTGATCCGTTAAAACGGTGAAACAATTCCAGACATTTGTGCTACTTTTGTAATGAAAGAAATGCAAAAAGCAAACAACAAGGAGTAACATTTCACAGATGGGAAAGGTTTCATAACATGCTGACTTTGACATATCAAAATAACTTATGCGTCTTCACAGATAAGAGAAGGTTAAATTACTGTTCTGATGCATAAGTAAGATAGTTAAACTCAGGTAAAGAACAAAAGAGTGATTATTTTTTATTTTTTTTATCTTATCAGTAAGATGCTGAAAATGATATGATCAGCCTGTTTTTATAAGTTTGTCATCATCTCTCTTCATCATTTTCACTTGTGTAAAACTGTACAATTTGCTGATATCAAGGGAACAAACCACTGAATTGCAGAAGTTATTTTTTTCGTTTGCTTTTTTTCAGGTTTGGGTGCATCCCCATGTTCTTCTGAATTGGAGGACAGCCAACCAGGATTTACACATATCCCAGAAAAAACAAAGATGGATTGCTATCAGATTACTGATGTGGTCAACAGAGGGCACATGTGTGGCTGCGTGTGAATAAAAGTTTCTTGAATCTCATCTGGATGTTACAGTTTTTGGACACGACGAGACACTTGAAATCAGCAATGTAAATGGAGCCAGAGTTCTGTTTCTCATGATGCATTGTTGCATAATGTTTACTAATGGAGATGAAACACATGTATTTGTTGGTGAATTCTGAATCAATGCATGCATTTAAACTTGTTATATCTGAGGTAAACATGTAGAGAGACTAATATTTTCATTCCATTAAAGGACAGTTCCACAGCATCACTTGTGTATGTCCAGTTTGATTATGAAGGGAACTGTAATAAAGAATCAGTCCCACATTAACATTTTATATTAAAAGTCATGTACAGGAGCTGTTTGGACTTAGATAATTCATACTGAACTCTGATACTTACAAAATGGAAGGCAGAGTGAAACATTTTCATTTTGTGCTTTTTAAAAACTTTTAACACTCCTGCATGTGTACATGGTTTATACATTAGTAATGGCTATACGTTGTTATTCTATGTGTACTTATGTAAGCTCGCGCCATTTTAAAGAGAAATCTCCATGACCTTGAGTTGGACAATAAAGTTTTTCTGACTGTGAAACTGAAAGTCAACTCGTGTTGGCCTTCAAATCTCAGGCAGTGAACATGTGCAGATAGAGACAGTACAGTGAGTTCTGTCCGTACTGTGACTAAACAAAGGTAATAATCTACTCACATCATTCAGGTTTCGTCACAGACAAATGTGCAAATTGATTTTACAGTTAAGTATTCGTGTCATGTGCAATTCTACTGCAATAACATGCACTTGTGTTCCACACACACACGCACACGCCTGTGGGTACGGGCTTCAAAAAGTGTGTGTGTTTCTGCTGATATAAATCATTTCAGCACAGCTGCAGTCTGCCGCTCTATCTATCCTCAGATAAGCCGTCTCAAATCTCCCTCCAACCATCATGTGGCCTCACAGCGCTCACCGCCTGGCCGCCTCTCAAACCTCTCACGTTTTTGTGTGTGAGTGTGTATGTGACAGCATGTGTTTGCCCCTGTGTTTAAGAGAATGTGCAAGTGTACAGAATGCTTGAGAGCAAATGTGGGTTTGAGAGAACGTGTTAGTGTGAGTGAGTGTGTGATTATGTGTGATTATGAGCGTAACTAGTACCTTCTAATCCCTGCAGGCTGATGAAGACTCATCTGTGCTCGCTCTCTCAGCATTAGCAGCTGATGCGAGGACACTTTTTCTGACCAGCACCGCATTTGAAATCTCCGTTAAGATGCTCATTTTAAAATACACCTGTTTATCAGCTTGAGTTTCACTAAAACAGCATGATTGTTTATAGCTTTTGCAAACATTATTTGTATTTGCCGAGAAAAGCAACATTAAAGTAAATGAAGCTAGAAAGACAGCACACTTTACTCAGATTACTGCATCTTAACCATTTTGTTTGGAAGAGAGAGAAACTGGCACCATCGTCAGACTGAAGAAACTGTGGAAAGAGAGGAAGAAAGAAAGGAATACGATGGTAGAGAACTGGTGAGAAACAGGGCCAGTGAGAGAAGATCTGTGTGTGTGTGTGTGTGTGTGTGTGTGTGTGTGTGTGTGTGTGTGTGTGTGTGTGTGTGTGTGTTGGTTTTGCACAAACGCAGATGGAGTTTGGATTTAGGCTCCTGTGGAAAGACCCGTCACATTTCATTCTTCACTGCTGCTGAGTGGCTCCTGGGTGCAGTTTAGTGAACAATGTGCTCAGGCCCATACACACTCTCTTGCATGTACTGAACAACATTGAGCAACATATGCAAACTCATTCATCCAGATACAATCTACAATTTAAAAACACAGTATGTATTTTGCGCTGCAAGGGATCCTGGGAGTTGCTGACTTCACTGTTAAAAAAAAAAACGCCATTGTGGATAAAAATGTATCTGACTCAGGTGTGGATGTTCTCAGATGAGGTCATGTTTTATAGTTTTAATCACGTGTCATTGGCCAGCTTTCTTCCTCACTCTCTCTTCCTCGAATAAAATGACAGTGTTTTTGGGGTTTGACACTGTTGGAAACATTTTAGCTAATGTAAATACACAACTCAACAAAAAGGTTAAATTTTGAAATGTTACATATTTTATTTTTAAGACTTGCAGGTTTAAAGTATACACAAATAAAAAATATAGTAGAGGGGCTGAAATTGATTTTAAGTCATTTGAGTCAGTGACAGGAGGAATTATGTCATTTGTTGAGGAAAAGTAAGTGAAACAATCTATTTCTTTACCACAAGCTAATGCGTACACAACACGCAGTACATGCATTACATACACAAAGGAAGAATAGACTTGGATGTAATTGTGAATGCCACATGTTGGAAACGTGACTCAGTTGATAAAAATAATAAGAAATCAGTATTTCCTTTTTAGATGTTAGCATCTCCTGATTGTGAGATATATATTTCAGCATTTAGAGATAAAGACTTTGCATAATGAGAGTTTTCTTATGGGGGTACGATATGGATTTCATAGTTACGATTTAGTCTCCAGCAGCCCGTCCTCATCAGGAGAATGATCACAGAGGTTGACTGTGAAAGTATCTTATTACGACGACGCTTGAGTTTTTTTTAATTTATTTTTTTTATGCAGTGACCTCTATGGGTCACAACAGGTATTACAATAACAAAGGATGACCTCGTGAAGTAGTATAAAGAGGGAAACGGTCTGCATGGTGAGGTGGTCAGGGATGGATGGTTTAATCAGTCAAGCACAGGACTTTCAGCCAGGAGGCCGCTTTTTGTGTCCAGTTTGAAACCAGAAGCTACAGTAAATTATTGTCACTTACTAATGTAGTTGAATTACGTCACATACACAGCACAGCTATATGAGCTAAACCCACTTTGTTCTTTAACTTAACCAAGTAGTTTTCTTACCTAAACCAACCAACCATGACCGTACGACAAAGTGGGTTATCATGGCATGTTATATTGTGACATGTAACATTTCTGCATATTGCCTAAAAGCAACTAGGCCATTGTTATATATTTTGTAGAGTTTTGTATTATCCCAAATGTTCCCTGTTATTCTATCCAAGGTGACGGCGTGTTTCCTCTCGTCACCTGTCGCTACATCAGAACATGCTTCTGTGAATACACAAACAAAACGTGTTTTTCTCATTTGGATATGCTGCCTGTGGACCATCACTTTTGAAATCAGTTTCACCTGGAAAATGGTTTCTTTCTGCCTTTCCCCCCCTCCCCAACTCAAACCAAATCTCACTGAGAGCCACACTGCATTGTGAATCAGTTAACATTGTCAGCTGTGCAGAACACACAGTCTCATAAACACATATACAGCAATCTGACATATGCTTCTAGTTGAGGCGGCCTGGGTGAGAGCGAGTGGTTTTTGGACGAAGGCCTTCTGCACGCACAATATAGCTCAATGAGGATACATTAGCCGTTACCTTCCCAGCAGACTCCCTAATGAGCTGAGGAGAGCTCTCACACACACACACACACACACACACACACACACACACACACACACACGCATATATGCATAGTAAAACAGTCAGGATTGCAACACATGTGCATCCACACATATTTAGGAATGCATGGTCACCAACACATATGCAAAAACACACACACTCCGCTTTACTCCCGTGGGATCTAGCGAGGCAGAGAGTGGAAACATGCCAGGGGCAGGAAAACAGATTCCACTCTCTCTTTTGCTGGATTATATCGATGTAATTCTCTATAATCTAATAATCTCATCGACAGCAAGGGGTCCAGTACATTCAGACTCGAATAACACCACTAACTCTGTGAAGGAGAAAAACAGACACATCGTAAAACATGGGATACAGAACAACATCCAGCCTGAGGAGGGAATGTGGCGGTTTGGATGATGAAGTTGAGGCCTTTGTAAGTGCGATGATCTTACAGTTTACATGCATTTCTAAGAGGGTACACAACTAGTTCAGCACTCCAAAGCTGGCTGATTTTTAAGATTGATAAAAGATAGAATCATGAAAATCCATCCGACAGAGGACAAGATATTCTAACTGTCGGTCCAGGTTAAGATTCAAGCTCCAAAAACACTGGATCCTACATCTACCGCTGCTTTTCTTTCTGGTTTGTGTCTTTCATTGGACCTCCCCTGCCTGGTTGATATCCATATCTTTTAAACTGTGTGAAGTTTCAATCTCTGGGCTGCCGCCAACCCTTGAAGACCCCTTGCCTGTCCTCAAATAAGCCTATGTTGAGACTCAACTCGTGTCAGTGCAGGAAACCTGAGAGAAAGGTGTTTTTAGTTTAGCTCATCTGCGGTGTCCCTGTTTGTACTTTCTGTTTCATTTCACTGTTTCACCTTGTTCGTGGAGTTGTGTTAAGTTACTGCCAGTGGAAAACATTTCTTGATTCTTAATAAAAAGTTTATTATCAGGAAATGAAATGTGTTTGCCGCTGAATTAGTTTTTATTTTGTTAACAGTAGTGTTACGTTGAGGAGGGTTGTTTACAACTGCTGCTCTGACCACTGCACAAGACAAGCACATATAAGTTAAAGACCCACTTTCAAGCAGGTAGCCCTGTTATAATGGAAATGCTGTGCGGGGCTGACATCCCAGGTCAAACTGAGGAGAGCCGTTAGATGCCATCAGTCAGATTTTTTAAAATACAAATGGGACTACTTTCTACAGAACAGGTCAGGCTGATACAACTTGGGGGAAAGGTAAGCAAACATGGAAACCACAAGTTTTTGTCAAAAGTAAAGCTATTTATTTACATGGAGCTCAGAAATCATTAATAACAAACTACAAAGGAAAGGGAGTAATTGGTCTACTTAAAATCAAAGAAATAAATACAACCAACTAGCATACAAGCAACTCTTACTTTAAAAAAAGCAATCTATTGTTAAACCAAATAGGAAGATGAATCCTCACTAACTAACCTTCTATCATGTAAACTAAAACCAGCAGTGTTTGTACAGCAATATTGTGTAAGCCTGGCCCAGTCACTGGTTGTTTAACCGGTGCCTCAGAATCATCTCACAAACGAGCCAACCAAGTATTCTAACTCTAAATCCCCAAATGGCTCCCTCTAGATCGAAGGGCTGGACCAGGTTCCTCTCCAATCAGGATCCTCGGGGTGGCAGACAGGTACAGTAGCAGGAGAACATGTCAGCAAGCAGACCCAATCACAGTGAAGGGACCACATTCCAATCAGCATAATAACAACACGCTATTGGCTGAACACCATCACTATCAATCAATGCAGTTTCTTGCAGGAACAAATAAGTATGATTCTTTCAAAAGTATTTTTAATGCATTGAGTAGCTTACACTAAAATTCATTTATCTCTGTTGTATTGTGAGTCACTCTATAACTTAGCAGAGGAAATAGGTTATTTTCCTAATTTGGGTGAAGTTGCCCTTTGACTTGCCTACTGGTACATTCTCTACGGAGCGCCACCATTAACACATTAGAGACTGACCGCCCTATTGCTCTTTCACACTGCACTGCAGCTCTGAAGATCTCCTTCAGACATGTCAGACTACATGACTAACCGCAGTTTGTGGACACAACCTGCATGATACGCATGAAAAGCATCACAGAACACATGGCAGAAAGTGTCCAACTGGCAGTGGAAGGCAAGTCGGACCTGCTGCTCTTTCACCAGGGATCTTTGAGAAGACCTGGATGTCAGAGTCAGACGTCTCCAACATAAACTTCAAACCATCAATGCTGTTGTTTTAGACACCACGAGTCTGCCGGGGACATTAGGCACAACACCATGCAGTCTAAACACATTAAACTGGGTGGAGCATGGTTTTATTTCTGCACCTGTGAAGACTTTAAACCTAAAGGACTCATGAATGATTTTTTTCAGCTCTCCCGATACGACATCACGCAACGCAAAACACATGTAAGAGGCAGGGAATGCCACTGATCAGCACAAAGTCACAAGACTTATCGCCCCTCATATTTAACCACTGTGAGCTGCGAGGCTATTTTGTTCCTTCCCACAGGTGTTAGGAGTTAATGCCGCCGGTCATGTGATGGTCGCTCGGCTTTGGTCCCTCAGGATGCCACGGAGGCTTCATGGCTGTGAACAACCAGCCCCGCGGCCTTCATCTGGGTTAGGAATAACGGTGTTAACAACTTCTCACACAGCGCAGCCATACAGCAGCACTGGCTGCACACAACAAGGGAGATGGTGAAGCTGGAGGTATTTAAAAAAGAAACTTGAGACATACCGTAGTGTTTCAAATAAGACTGAAGGCATGTAACATGTCAGAGTTTTGTGATGTGTCACTCAGTAAATATGTGAAATGTGAAGGCTGCATCCGGCTATTTTTACCTCGGATAAGAAAGTCGGAAGAAATGTTTAATTTCCGTCTGGAAAAAACAAAGTTAAACAAGATGGAAATTATAACGCAACAAAGATCAGTTGTTGGTGATGATACAGACCTTGACATTTAAATGGTGATTGTCTTTGAGCTCCAACAAAGCTCAATACCATAAACTGCAGCAGACATAATATCTCTTGAACTGGAGTAAATCCCAAACTGAAGGCTAGTTGACAATAGTTATAATAGCATTTTTAGATAGCTTTACAAGGTATCAACTTGTGTTTAATGCGCAGACTAAATAGATGTGAAAAAAATTACAGTGGCGAGAACAATAGTGGGTTTGAGTCCACGGCATGCTGCAACATCAGTTGGGTTGCAACAGCAAAGGAAGCGGATGCCTCGATGGCAGCATTTTATCACATACATGATGGACATCGTTGGGATACATGTGCCATGATTTTCTTTCATTCAAGTAACAGTTTCGAGAATCTGCACTAAAAACAAATTATTTCTTGGTCCATAGCACGACTTTGCATCTGATTTTGCTGTTAACAGACAGACAAGGCTGGAAATGAGGCCCCTTCGACTGACATAACATGAGAAAAGGGGTCTGCCAGCCAGATTGAGATCATCCGTTCTTACTGCTGGTACTCGTTAATGTACAAGGTGGAAATACACCCACCCAACCACTGCTGCAGATCCAACACACCCCTCATGCCACGCCCTGTTGATGGACCCCACAGAACACCACAGGACACCCGAGGACGTCCTGCGTTCATGGCTCAGTGGGTCAGAGTGTGATCCAGGGTGTGGATCCAACATGTTCTGGCACGTCCCAGATGCTTGATTGGACTGGGATGCGGGGAATCTAGAGGCCAGGTTCAGCAACATATTACATTAAAACAAGAGGATCATTGTTATTCACTTCACCTGTCAGTGGTTTGTGTCTGATCGGTGTATATAGATGTTTTTACACACTGAGCTGAAACACTCCAGAGACAAAGTGTTAGTAATGCATGCGTGCAGAGTTTGACCTCCTGCTAAGGTATCCAGTTCATCTCAGCGGTGCATCCCCTCTCTGTAGGAGGTTATAATGTTGTCTAAATCAAATAACACGTTCCCTTCAGAGACACACAGAAGGTAGCTAAGGACAAAGGGAGAGAATTAAGAAACCCTGAGCCGAGAACATGATAACAGGACAATGTCAGAGGGAGTGAAAGAAAGACAGAAGTCATTACAGAAGTTAAAAGAGATGTAAACAATCAGGTAAGAGACTTCGCACATCACAGCAACTTGGAAGGACAATTATGTTGAACAAATCACCCTTTCCAGGAAGATGATGGATTTTAGGTTTAACAGCTGGAAGACATGGAGGTGTCTCCACAGGCAGACACGGGTCTGTAAAGAAGCTCTGAGGCTGTGCAGGATCCACCGATGCTGGCAAGGACACACACACACACACACACACACACTTAGAAGAGACATCTGGATGTGCACACACTTCGCAGCAGTTATCATTTTGCAAATTGACAGCACACAATGGAATAAATAATTTAGTCAGTAAAATGGAAGAAGAATGTGACATCCTGTACAAAACGCAACAGTGCTGTTGTGTTTAGCGAGATTTTCTATACTGATTTGATTTAAGAGGAGCGAGCTGCTCCACCCTTCAGCTGAACTTTTGTTGTAAATCCTATAATTATTTAAAATGTTGTCTGAGAGTCAGACAGATTCCCAGTGAAACCCTGCTGTGCTGAGGCCTTGAGATGAGGCCAAGCATTACAGAAATGTTGTCCATCATATGGTCTGTTTAGGGATTAACTCAAGTCCAGCTTCATGGCCAAGGAAACATGACAGCATCACAACTGTCAAAGAAAAAGAGACGAACCGTGGGACCACGAGGAAAAAGTCCCTTAATATTAAATTAAGTTTTTTTAGGTAACAGTTTTACTGACTGGGTTTTTACGGAGAAAGTTTTAAGAAGAAGTTGAAGTACAGTCCAAAATATATCACTTTGAGCTTCAGAGGAGTACTTTAATATATTACATTCTACATAATAACATATTTAATGATCATTTTTGCCCTAATAAGATGTTTGTTTAAAAAAGGATTGCACACATGGTTTTAAAACAAGCTCCACAGCTGCACATGAGCAAATGGGGAAAACTAGAAAACTAGCTTAAAACAGAGGAATATGAACATCACAGTATATGTAGTTCAACAACACTAACAAGCACAAAAAGCTGCAGAGGTATTGTGTATATAGAGCAACTGGTTAAAACCCAGGAACACATTCTGCAAAAGGCAGCATCATGAATGTTCCACCTGCTGTTCACTTTAATTAAGTGACAATTTCTGGTAAATCATCAGCCGATGATCAGACTGATGTTGTAAAACTGTGACTCAACGAGCATTCTCAGAGCTCCATGCTGACAAAACAGATTTGATGCATGAGAGCATTGTGTGGGGAGACACAAAACAAAAACAAAACAAGATATATCAAAGTAAATAACAATCGGAGGATATACTGTGTGTACAAACAGAAAGCATAACTGCTCGGGTTTGGCATCAGAAAGCAGAAAGCAGCAGCCTTGTGTAAGAACAGCGTTGTGTGAGAACGACAGGTGTCAGAAACAGAAGTAGTGTTTTTTGTTGTCAACTTTAGGGAGACATTACATTTCAAGAAGAGGACTTTCTGAAAGTCATTTAAACTGGATTTACTTTTGTGAGCATTATTATTGATTGGAAAACACAGAGAGGTGACAAATGAAAGGAAAACCAGCATAAACAGCTTCTGTGTGCTGTGATGTCTTTGACTCCCAGGTGGTCAATACCAGACGTCTGGCCAAGTAGGTGCTAAAAGCTGTAATATCCTCCTCCGGCTTGTGGAGGTAAGGTTGTCAACAAGTGATACTGAACAATTCACGTAAAGCATTGAGTAAGATATTCTACCCAATAAAGGAGGAACACCATTATTCCAAAAGTAATTCCCAAATGTGGTGTTTTAACACTTCGATCAGTCACCATTCAGTGTCCTATGGATGTAGCATTGTCATCCTGTAAGAGATCACTCCCATCAGCATGGAAATGTTACATCAATAAATGTGATCACTTAGAATAAAGTTGAATTAATTTGCAGCAACCATTTCCTCTAAGCCGATCCAAACCTTACAGTAAAATGCCCCCACAGCACAACAGAGCCGAGGTTTATAACGTCTCTCAGAGTATTTATTCAGGATTTTAATTATGATATGTAATAACTAATTTGTCAGCTGACTGTATATACGGTTGTTCAAAATAGACGTCCAATATTTTCCCTTTTCTCAACAAAAATATAAGAAGCAACAACTAAAGCCTGCTGTCAACAAGTGTCATAGAATTCAAACGTGCTGCATTCTTCATCATTTTACATTTTAATTTTATAACAAACATCATTCAATAAACATATTAAAACTATTATTCACACATACATAATTATACAGAACATGTACTCATTTTAGGCTAATTTAAAAAAGCACAAATATGCTAAATAAACTGAGTTACAGTGAAAGTATTAATGAAGGTTTATATAGTGTGTGGAGAGACAGGCACAGTCATGTGGAAGGGATGCATGTACAGCGGCAGCCACTAGGGGGGAGGTGTGAGTCTTATTGTGCAGAGAGCCTGATGCGTTTGACTCAGTAGGAGGCTGCATGCAGGAGTATATGGGTGTGTGTGTGTGTGTGTGCTGCTGAAGGTTTGGGGCCAGACCAAGAAACTACAAATTTTGTCTTGTTTTAGAGGAGAGGCCACAAAACTCCCAGTGTTCCCAGGGCTGGGTTGTACTAAGGGTTTCCACCTCTGCTGGTAATAGCAACCTCAGCTAATTAACCACAGGCATTTAATTTGAGCCAGAGGAGACCTGAGCCTCCCTCCTAAATGTCCCAGGAGGAAACGGGGATGAGGGGAAAGGCAGAAGGACCAATAAAACGGGCGGGATTTAGGGGCCAGGGCAGAGGTTTGGGCCTGAGCACCTGTCACACACAGCCTGGGAGCAATGAATGCTATTGATGAGCCGGGCAAGGTCGGCCTCCACCGCACCGGGGGCCTCCACTCAGCCTCTTCAGGATCTCCGGCGCAAAGCCATGGGGATTGTTGGACACCTGTCAATCAGAGCGGGGAGGGAAACAATCTGGACTTGGCTACTGTGCCTCAGCTGTAAGACGGTTAAGCCGGCCCAAGGCGCGCTCATGACATTCTCACGGAAACCCCTGTAACAAGATAATGATCTTACAATATTACGCCGACATTGAGAAACATTTTGCACACTAGCACATTATGAAGGGTGAGATGAGTAACATACTCCCCAGCACTAAACAGACTCTTGATTGTTTGTGGGGCTTTTGTGGGGAAGATGAGCCACCCTGACAACTGTGTGTGTGTGTGTGTATGTGTGTGTGCGTGCGCGCGTGTGATGATGAAGTCGATACAAAGCAACACAGAAGATCTTTTTTTTTTTTTTAGATGAAATACATTTATTGATAATCAGAATCCAAGGGGAGTATTTCAATCCCAGTATGGTCCAGGTCATACTGTAAATTTAAATGAAATCTATAAAAGTGCGTCTGTTCAAACTCACCATGATGTGAAACAGTACGAACAATTATCAAATTGATGGCCCAGGTCAACTTTTATTATCAACTCATGACCTTGCTCCACAGATGGGTGCTAATGAGCTTCTGTCTTCACTTACTCCTCGGATATTTAATCTATCTAACCTGGTGACTGAGCTATACATAGTGATGAATTCAGGAGATTAAATACTTCTAAATGCGTGCTGTCAAACCACTGTACCTAGTAGAGCAGGCATTATCAAAAAGATAAAGTGACCCAACACAGGTTTTTTTTACTGTGCCTGATTCTAATTGTGTGACGACCGTGTGGATGTGTCGGCCTGCAGACAGCACCTGACTGACTTCTCTGGTGTTAGTATTTTGCACCTGCTGGGTTGGAATCATTTCCACCTTCATCATTACCACACAGGGTGCCACGGTTATGAGGCTACAACTCTGAAGTCAGCTGGCGTTTTTCCACTTTCACGTCCTTCATCTCAGAGTCTGTGGGTCTTTGCTTAAATGGCTGAAATAAAGTATGCAGTTACCACAAGTTTAAGAGATTTATGTGTTTTTGTTTTGTTCCACTACTTAAAATAAATCATTAATGTGTCTTACAAAAGGTGGTTGCTAACAAGTGCCTAGATGAGACTACAGAGGTTACACAGGACCTCATCAACTCAATATTTTTTTCTTTGCTTTAGTTGCAAACTACTTTAACATTAACTTTACTATGTAAAGGTTTTGTTTTTGTTTGAAGCATTAGCTTTTTAACTAGTGTTTGTGGTAATTCAACCTTCTTTTGTCACTTTAATGTACCTGAAAACCAGCCTTTGAGGTTGGCATTGGATATCAGTTTGTGTCTTCTCTAAAAATATATAATAACAATTTTACTGGCAATCTGAATTGAAATGACAGCAAATGTAGCCATGGTCGGATCGGACATCAGCGGGCTTATTTAGAAATATACACCTGCTGTGGCAGTCAGGAAACCTGACACTGAGATGATGGTCATGAAATATGGTAGGTTCTGAGGGATTTTTTGGAGTCGGCCCGTGCACATACAGGGGAGAATAACTTAACAGGACGTTTACGTTGAACTCTGCTGGGACACACACAAGTCACAAGCACATCACAAGTTTCACCTCCTCCCTGTTGTTGCCCCAACTGTGTACATCCTAAACCTTATGATACGTAAAAGATTAATATTCATCTACACTCTGCAGCCTGGGCATAGCACAGTGCGCTTCTGTTTTTAATATAATTGACTCTCTCTCCACTTTCTTGCCCTGCAGCTGAGCAAGACATGGGAATGACTGGGGTTTTGAGGAGCTGCAGTGTTTATTAAGGGGCAAACTGTAAACACGACATTATGTATTTACTGCCACCAGTTCCATAAGCCAAGTGTCACTCAATCACTATGATGCCCATTTGATAATTAAGCCCTGAACGTAGTCTTTCCTGGTAATGTCTTCATTGTTGCTGTCGTGGAATAAATGCATCATGAACCTGTTTTGAAAATGCCTCACTGACATTAACCGGACTGTGTAAAAGAAGACATGCTGATGTTTTCACTTGAGATGGTCGAACCTGTCAGAGACTTTTGGTTTAGTCATGTCACTTCCTCTACGGTAGGATTTTAGACCTGTGATAAAGACAATACGCTATTCTGTCTGCGTGAGTGTGTCTGCAAAAGTGTCAGTATGTGTGTGATACGATAGTGGTTGATGATGTGACCACATTCACACAGGGAGGTCTCAGAGTTCTTCTGTAGCTGCTGGCTAAGCTCCCCTTAGGAAATGGCATTAGTTCAGGGAAAAGATGGGATGTCCCGTGAAACCCGGGGTGATCCCATCTGGGACTGACCTCTGACCCCCCGTCTGAGGGGACGAGGGAAGCGGCGGGGTTGTGTTGAGAGGGATAAGAGAGCGAGAAAGACACCAAGATGATTGAATTTTGTTTTTAGGTTGGAGGAGGGGGTTTGAGGATTTAGTGAGAAATCAAAAACCCCTCCTCTCCCTTCTCCTCTTCCCTCCGTCGTCCGCAGGACCTTGCAGCTGTCCCTTTTCCCTCTATTTTTTCTCTGTCAGATTTCAGCCTATAATTAGCAGAAAGACCTCAGTGACTCTCCACACACATGTGAGTGTGTGCCTGGGCAGCCCAGAACTAATGGTCTAAATCCACCCCCATACACACACCCCTCCACCCGCCAAGCCTCCAGATTGCAGAAGAGTGACAGGTTCACATGTAGAACTTCAAGCTGAACTTCGTTCTCACCAGCCGTGCAGCCATAAAGGGCAACCCCGCAGAGGTCTCCTCCGCAGTGCCAAGGGGGCATCTGTAAGTCCTTCTCCTTGCCCAACATTCCTGTCGTGGCATGGAGCCCCCACCTGCTGCCCGCATCGCATTTAAAGACCGGTTTTATAGAACCGGCTAAGATTCAGGGTCTGTGAAGTTACAAAGGGAAGTGCACGTGGGCCGTGCCTTCAGTGGGAACCGGGTAGCAGGAAACACTGAGAACTTTTCCATTACATCCCACCTGAGCCCATCCGTGCCGAGTCGTGGTTGTATAATCACGGGGCAAGGTCGTGGTAATACAGGTCAGCGGTTTGTCCATGATGAGTTGAGGTCCTGCCGGTGTGCCCGGCCCTTCCCAGAAGTCCATTAACGTCACTGTGATTTAGCCACCTGTTACTGTTCTGCCTCCTTAGGCCAGAGAGCTCATCAAGACAAAAACTAAATATGGACATCTCATCTCAGCTTGACTGATCATGATCATTAGTCTCTGCCGGCTAACTTCAAGCTCTTGTTCATCAAACAAACTGATTTATGTTATATTTTATTTTTTGCAAACCCACCAACATCTCAATATTTATAATTTTAGTGATATAAAAATTCCCATTTTTTCTAGTCTTTCATTCAAATTTCTTCTAGGGCAAAATGACAGGTTTTACCTACAACATGTTTTGCAGGATGGCCCTTTTCACACTAATATATAAAGCTCCCAAGCTGCCAAAATATGGCATATAATATTTTTTTAATCATTTATTATCGATATATAATTTTATGTTGCATAGTAAATGTTCTTATTTACCTTCCCAGACCAAATACCACAAAAAAGCCTGTTTCAGAGTATTTGCAAAAGTTCATCTCAGTAACAATTTGGGCCTCTTGAGATTTAAACTATGCCCCATGAGCTGTGTGGAGTGATTCTTTGGGGTTGGTTTTTTTATGTGTAATGCAAACACTCATCAGTTGTTTAGGAGAACGCTGCCATGCTGTGTTGCTCCAAAAATGTTTTGTGGATCACGAAATTTAAAACAACATTTTATCAGAGTTCTCATTATTGTCCTCTATTATTATACACGTTTTACTTTGTTGCATATTGTTGGGTAGTTGAATCTGTATAAATATGTTGTATTTAATAAGATTATTCTATTGGATTGGATTAACTTTATTGTCTGCTTCCCTACCAAAAAGTACATACACATAGCAACACACAACATTAAAAACATGTACACCAGGTAAAATAGTGCAATTGAGCAGGTAGCAGCACATGGCTGGTATATGTTTAGTATATCTTTATATATTCTTGAAGAATCTGCTTCTGAAAATAGTTAAAGTTACTAAAAAATAATTCTCTCTAATTTTTGAGTAGTTACTCTCACCAACTCAAAATACAAACTGTGTCTGTGGTGTACTGTGTGTAATAATAAAATATTATCATCAGTGATAAAAAAATAAAGTCTTTGAGCTGAGACCCGTCTCAAATAAAATGTGTAGCTGCGCCTCAGAAATCCTCCCTCGACAGTCAACACAATGAGGTTGGAGTATATTTTTAATGGAAGTGGGAGAAGGTCAGTGCAATACCGCAACAGCCTGAAATCCAAGCATAACTATTTCCAGTGTAATACCGAAGCATAAGTCGGCGTGCAAAATGAAACAAATGCCGCCCCACATTTCGGACGTGGCAATATTTCCGCGGAAACACGACACTCATCCTAGAGTAAACCGTGTCGTTAAAGGTATTACAAAGTCATTCTTTTCCCCCTTTTTCTCACACTTCATTTGGGCATTACTCTAGTTTACTGAGGCTTTCTGTGGTTATGGTGGATTTGTGTGGTTTATCAAGTTTTCCTGGCTTTTCTCCCCTTAAACCCACAACACTAAATCACACATTTGTCTAAACAGATGTGGTTTTCGCCCACCATGACGTACAGCTTGTACAGAGCACCTTTGCAATTTTTCTTACACGCCGGTTCTGATCGATTCGGTGCTGTGACAGCGTTCGCCGGCACACACGGGAAGTGCACAACGGTAATGCGTCCTCATATTTGAACCAGAGCCATCATTCACTCAGAAACTGTGAACTGTTTTCTACCTTTTGGTCTTAAGAACATGAAGTTCTTCCTCTTTGCTTTGATCCCCTCTGCTCCGACTCACAGCGGCGTCTAAAGTTAGCAGAGGCGCGCTTGTAAACAGATAAACACTGCTGACCTGATGACGCAGCGAAACCTCGGCGTGGCAGTGAGCAAAAATTCAAACGAGGTTATCGAGACAGGCGTGGGCAATAACAGAACAATAAAAACATTAAGTCTCTGCAGCTTGATTGACAAGTTCATGTGGGGAGATCTCTAGCATAGCAACATAACTTTGGTTGCTAGGAACAACACAGGCAGATGGATGGAGTGTCTGATTTTCCGCGCCGACCGACAGCGAGAGACGCCATCTGCTCGTGTGTATGTGTGTGCATCATTACATCTGAGTGTCTATCTATATGAGCGTGTGTGTATTTGTGGGGATCTTGATTCTCCATGCTCGGAGTTCTGGCACGGGGAAAACGTATTAGATTCAGGCGACAAATAATTAACTGACATCAGCTGGTGAGGTCCGGCAAAAGGTTGCCACTACAAATATAGCCACTTTTCGTCCCAATAAATCGTTGTCGTTGCAGGCAGAGGCCTCGGGATTGACAGAAAACACTGCCTGGCATCCGCCGCAGCCCTGATTAATGTGACAGAGAGGTCTTTCAAGTGTGCGCTGAAATAGAACATCAAACGGTTCGGACAACAGCAAAACAACGTCCTCGCGGCCAGCCGGTCCTGCCTGATATAACAGGAGAATCCGTGTCCTGCCGCACTGGAGGACACGGGGAGTTTACACAGTCCCCTGCTTTTTCACTTGACTCCGCAATTCTGAGAATTTAAGTGAAGAGGAATGTTGTCTTTTCATGAAATACCAGATACTGGCTGAGAGTCCTGCCTGAGCTTGAAAACAGTATGCAAAATAATCTGTATAAACATTTGAAGCTTAAAAAGGACAAAATCTAACATGTCTGCGTTACAATGACAAAGAAGCAACTAGATAAATATTTTGTTGAGTTGTTATTATTCCAGATCTTTCCAACAATGTTCAAACCCAGAGAAATCCTAATTTCACACTGTGTTTCATTTGGTCAGCTGTCGCTATGAGGGAGAGAGTCGGAGAGCGAGGGAGGGAGTCAGCGAACACGAGGAAACGTAACGCGAATAAAACATCGCCTCGTGCCCGAACGTGTCTGTGAGCATAATGTCAGACAGATTTTCATCTGCACTGGTAGAAATTAATGAATTAAAACAACGACTCCCATGATCCCACACTACTCACTTGTGTCTTTTGTTTCCTTTTGATTGAGAGACCCCCTGCAGCAGAAATAACATATTAAGTTTAAATAATAGTCTTATGATGCAGTGATAGCAGTTATTAATCCAGTAACAGCTCTAGTATGGAACCTTAAAACCCTCAAAACAATGTCTGACAAGTTTTTGTTTTTTTCTTTAAAAGGTTAAACCACCATCACATTTGCACTGAAAATTGATTGATGAAATCAATGTACAGATTCCTTCTTAAAGGGTCAGTTCATCAGTTTCCACTCACCTGTAGTTCTGTCTGCATTGCACTTGGCTTGTGGTGCTCACAGCATCAGGAAACACTTGAAAAACTCACACAGCAACATTATCTCTCCAGAAATCATGAACTGCTTACTTGGTAACTCACAGTTTAACAAGCTAGATGGATGAACAGCACCAGTGGTATCAGGAGGGATATGGACTCTGGTCAGGGAGTGACTGGGCTCATTGTGATGACTTGAAGGTTCGGGACTTGTGACTTGGCTTGACTTGACAATGAGCTGATTGACTGGTCCCTGTTCATTTTATATCTTCACTGCAGTTTTTCAAGTTTTGTCCGTCAGAAATTCTCAGTTTAGAAGTGATGGAGAGGGAATCTTTCTTCTTATTGAGAAGAAATTAGGAAATGAAAACGCTTTTAGTTTTCATCTGATCGTATATGTTTCACTGAATATCAAGTCTCCTGTCTACTTTTTGGATAGGTTGTTAAATAAACTGGCCGATAATGTAATAGTTCGGTAGGTACTGTGTAACACCTTGTCTTTGCTCTTTATAAAGACCAGGTCTTGGAGGTGACTTGCTTGAGACTTGGACCAAAGGACTTAAGTCGCATCTTGTAATTACTGCACGAAGATGTCATCACTCACAAAACAATAAAAAAGATGTTAAAATAAAATGTTGTGAGACTGTCACTCTCTCGCAGTGTTTCTGTTGTCATAAATCAAAATCCTTAGCTGCGCATGTTCGTCCGAGCTTCATCTTCTGTGCTACAATAAAGAGGAAGTAAAGTTGGGTGCATACACATTTGAAGATTATCAGCAGTAAAAGTTAATGCGTGCTCATAGTAAGAGTGCTGCTCGAGTGGGCTGCTACAGCAATGTGACCTACTGTAATACACGTGTGAAGACTGTCAGTAAACACCTCAGTGTATTAGGGTGTTGAGAGACAGTACTGAGGTGGTCTGGACGCTCGGTTATCAGCCAGTAACGGGGTGATATGTGTGAAGCTGCTCAGGCACCCGTGTCAGCATCTTCAGCACCAGAATCACAGCAAGCTGGGAAAAGACAAGCAACCGAGAGTTTCCAGCCGGGTGTTTTGGCGCCGAACTGTTTGGCGTATTTGCGTTCTGGTGTCATAAAATTAGCACCTTTCTTTAAAGTGAGGCGGTGATGTTTGGAGAGGAGCCGGCCAAAACGATGGGGGGGATATTTTGGCAGCTGCCGGCGCCATGGTTAATGACAGAGCTGATGATATTTCTGCTTTTATTGACCTGTCAGTTCTTATCAGAGACTTTCTCTGTAAATGGGCACGGCGGGGTCGGGTCCCTGAGAAGATGAGCTGGACTGCGGTGGTGACAGCACCTAATTATAGATGTGGAAACAGCCATTTTTACCTCCGAAACAGATAAAACAATCTGTAGCGGTAAGAATATTTTCAATGCTGTAACTGCGAGCTAAATCAGCCAGGGTAAATTTAGATCAGAGTTGGATGTTTTTGTCAGCTATTGGCTACCTCTGCTGGCTAAACATACACAACTACTGGATTCACTACTGAGTTACTCTGAGTAAGCATGTTGTAATTGTATCAACTCGAGGCCTTTTCTGTTCTGCTTCAGAAACACATCCATCACTCTGGCAGCGTCTTGCCAAAGTCAGCATTGTTTTGTTTTTTTTCTTATAGAAATACGCGTTCTTACTCATAAAAAAAAAAAGACTCCCTCACATTTTATGAAATATGATTTCTACTCACATGTACAGATGCTGACAAACACACAGGCTGGCTCCGCGCTCTGCACACGCACACAGACAAGTTCACAAATGGGTTATGCTCTGTAAACAAGGTACAAATCCTGACAACTTTGCACACAAAGTTGAGCTCAATTTTAGCCTCCAAAGTAAACGATCGTTCCTGGGCCAGCCCTTGGCCTTCACAAAGGCCCACTGTAGTTATCACCTAAAGTGTGAACGGACTGCTCTCTCTGCTTTTTTATAAACAATGTGGACAGCCAAGGAAAACACCATAATTCCATTTATTTACTTTGAAAAAGATGTAATCTCTGGCGCTGGATATCTCTCAGTGTATCTTTGGCCATAACAGGGTGAACTTTGGTGCTGCACAGTTTAACACACCTCCTCCCACAACCCAGCACCTCTCTGATTCCTCAGCGCTTTTATTTGACTTTCACATTCCTCTGCTGCGGCTCGCTGAGACTGAAGAGTCGGGGGGCAGTGGTGGTAGCCTAAAGGTTAGAGAAGCAGGCTTGTGACTAAAGGGCGAGTGGTTCAAATCCCTAGAAATGTGGATGGATAACAGCGGGATGGGAAACTGAGTGAACCTGCCTCCGAGGCTAACAGAGAGAGACTGTGGCCGTACCGGGCAGACCTCGGCCGTGAATGTGTATCGTAGTGTGCATGTGACGCACACCTTAAAGGTGTTATGGATAATATTCGGCCACTAAATGAGGCATTCCACCTCCGCCCGACTGTCGCGTTCACGTCACAACACCGTCGCTGTTCCAATCATCTACCCCCTCATGTGGTTGCCAGTTTTCGCATTGGCTAACCTAACTAACACTAGGAAACGCTGATAGCAAACATCAGCTAATGTTGCTAATGCTAGCTAGCAAACAAATTATGCATGCAATGTTAACGTGAGCTAGCGAACATTAGGGCAGCACAATATGCTGCACTCGTACTGTAGAACTCAGATGTTTTTCCCCGACAAAGTGTTGTTGTAGAAGACACAGAGATTCCAATGGTGTTATATTATTGGCCCACAAACATTGTTAGAAGCTGACCTGGCAAACACGTTAAGATGACTGATTCGCAATCATAATAATGATTTTAATGAAACGTTCATCCTGCACCTCTCTACAAGCTCTGGAGGTGTAATATTTTTCATTTAGACTTTTGAAAACCCTCCAAACTACTGTCCACACATTGACTTAATGAAGTCTGCTGGTTTGTGTTAAATGATGCAAAGTAAAAAGACACCAGAAGATGTAAAGATAATGAGCTGCTCAGTAGACAGATTCAATTGTGTACTGCCACATCATCCAGACCTTTAAAGACTTGGACTATTTTACAGTGTGTATTGTCGTTAAAGCTGAAGAGGTAAATGTTTTAAAATGTTCGTCTGATATCATCTTAATATTTCTTCATGTGTCATAATCACAGAGCCAGTCCTAACCTCCCTGAGGCCTCTTGCCTGACCTGTGAGCCATGTAAACCATTTGCCACTGCTATGCAGTCACACCTGACACCCCAGTTTAAAAAAACAGTTTGCTCCATCTGTTGGTCTAAGAATAAGCAGAACTACACAATAATTATTGAATAATTGCATTAACATTAATGTAGAAAACACTAAAATATAAAAGGGAAATTTGGCTCTGCTGCGTGGTCATTAGTCAGTCTTAATGATATTATTGAGTTAGCTTTGGCTATACAATGTTAGTATTCTGTGGCTGCAGCTTTATGTCAGGAAGTAGCAAAATAAAATCAATGCAGCATGTGATTAGTTTGACTACACCAGGTAGATAACTGCATCGTTTAAACTTTCTTTTATTACAGTTTCATATATAAAATATTTAAAGCTACTTTGGCTTGGCTGAATACTTGCAGGTTATTATTTAGAGTTCTAACTAAACCTTGACTGACAGACTTGGTAATCAGATTATTATTAATTAACTATTTTTCTCTGTTTGTGACCACAAAGATAGTTAGCATGAAGCCATACCGTATAACAATGTCAATTAAGTAACTGCGTGTGTTCTGTTTTTTCTACTCATGAATTAAATAAACTTTCATGTAAACTGTGACAGAACTCCTAGGCTGGACTGGAACTGGAGCATGATCATATTTTGGTTGGCCCTAAAGTGCACTGGGGGTGGTGAAGAGGTGGTTCAAGTTGAAATTGATAGCTGCTCAGAAAAACGTCAGTTTTAAATTGTGACTCCAACAACAGTATTGGCTAACACAGATTGTGGCAGATGCAGTTTGGTTGAAGTGGATAGGAGAAACACCTACAATCAACAGGTTAAGAGGCAGGAGGCATCAATATGAAAGCAGCTAGTGCTGATGGGAAGTTCCTCTATCTTGGCGCACTGATCTGTAATTCAATCAGCATGAACAGGTGTATTTTTACTGAAAATATTAGTCTAGTGCAATCCTTAAGGTTAGGGAGGAAAAGCGCAGCACTG
This sequence comes from Diplodus sargus, assembly GCA_903131615.1. Taxonomy (NCBI): domain Eukaryota; kingdom Metazoa; phylum Chordata; class Actinopteri; order Spariformes; family Sparidae; genus Diplodus; species Diplodus sargus. The sequence goes on from CAEMYA010000106.1 coordinate 1,945,296, forward strand.
CTGTGAAGCAGGTCATAATCCTCACATACATCACATCTCAAAAAGTCTGAAAAGTGTCTCTGAAACATCAAATAATAACATGACATGAACATGACAGAAACACTTGTTTGTCTGTCAGAGTCATGTATCAGACACTTTCACACCCTCCCACTGATAAACAGTGTGCCACATGTAGGGGCACACACTGTAGTCTCTGTGTTGAGAGATTGATGCGCGCGCTGAGGAATCTTCATGTGATGTGACGATATCTGGAACATGGAGCGGCTGCTCACGCGCATTCCACCAGCCTTTAATGTGAAAAGCCCACCCTGCTGTAATTTGTGCTCCAGTAAAACTGAGAAGTGACTCAATGACGGGAAAGGTTGCAGTGACCCTTTGAACAGCCCCAACAGCACAGTATTAAAATGCAACTGACCGGGAATGTAGTAACATAAACTTTATTGCAAACCGCAAGCGTTCCCATCCAGGAACATGCCAGGTCAGGACAGTTAATCTGTCATTATATCACATGTTGCTTCATGGAAAATTGTAATGGAAATATAAAAACATAAGAGATTCATTGTGTTATTATTGATATAACATTTAAAAGGACTATATATTGTGCATATGCTGGCCCTTAACTTGTGGTCTATCTATATCTCCATCCGGCTGAACAGGTGCAACCTTGCACGCCGCCAAAGCGCTCTGGAAATGTATCCCCATAAATCAATTTAGATATAATTACAGACAACACTATTCATCAGTCAGCATGGGCTCATATCATGTCTTCTGAAATGATTAGCATAGCAAGCTATTTTCACTGACGGAGCGATCAAATCATGGACTACTTCGGCCTTCTTCTCTTTCATCTTTGTTCAAACGCACATGTACATCGAGCCAACTTTTCATTCACATTTAGAATTATCATTAGGTAGAGCACTATGTGTTAATGCATAGAGCTCATTGTGTAGAGTAAAAGACTGGCATTTGTAAGACTAACAGGATTAGAAACTAGAGTCACTAATGTTTAAATAATGGTTTTAATTTGCTACAAGATTCTTTATAGATAAACAACGACTGTCACAGCATGTTATTTGTACATTTCACACAAAACAGCATTGTGGAGGTTCATCTAGTTCTTTTCACGCCATGTAACTTTTGGGTTCATCTAAAAAACAATTTGAAAAGAAAAAGTGCTCGATAGATTATTTGGATACTTTAGTGAGGTAAATTATAGTACACTAATTTAATCATTTTAAATAATAATAATTTAAACATTTTTGTCAGATATATGTCTGGTATTAACATTCAAGCATGTCATACTTTTTTTCATAATAGTCAAATGGTGTGGGGTCGATTTTCAAGCCACCTGATATTTTATCGGACATGAACAATATTAAACATGTTTTATGTAAAACCTGACCAAGCCGTAAATTATCTAAACATGTCCTTGCTAAGGTCTCCACTCACAACCTTCTACAAACTCTTTATTATTGAATTTCACAACTTTAAGCATTGTCTGAATGCTAGGTATTAGTGCCCGTGTCTCTGAAGGGATGTATTAACACTTTTCTATATGCCATGTGTGAGCAGATTGTAACATGACATGAAAAACGAAACCTTCCCCATCTCTCTTGGTTGCCTATACAGTAAAAATAATGTGACTTAATGCACATTCACATAATATACTCTGGCCCATAGTTAAAGCCCTTTGAGCCCTTTTTATAAACCCATGGCTGTATTTTGAACTATGTAACAAATCTTTAACACAGATTCATATACTGTAAGTTTCTGCCTCAATTCTGGGTATGCCACAGTCATGGAGTGCAATACTTCTGAAGTATTTTAAACTTTTTTTTATGAAAAATGTATAAATCATTTGAGGCCTTTGTTTAAATGAGCACAAATACTTAATGTGTATTAACTGCTGACCACATCCACAGGATGTGTTGTACCTAAAAGTAATTTACTACAGCGTAAGAAACATAGCATTTTAAAACCATTAAATATACTTTTTTTTTTTAAAGTTACCAAAGTCCACCAAAATACTAGACAGGCAGGACAACAAAAAATACAAGAACAAGGCAATTCACATAATAGAAATGAAAAAAAGGAGAGAGCTCCAGTAAGGCTTGAGGACAAAACATTTAAACATCATCTACAAAAAAAACAATGTAAAAACTATAAATATGTAAAAACTAATACAAAGAATGGTGCATGACACAGAAATGAATAACTGTTGCCACAATATACGAGTTGCAAATACAAAACAGTGATACTGCAATATTAAAAGGTAGCTATAATAAAATGATTGCTCAATCAAAGAGAACTTGTTTACAACAGCAGGAACTGGAAGAATACCGTTGCAATACAGCCAACCCCGTTAGGACGCTGTCCAATAAACAAAGATGGATCACATGCCCTTTGGTTGACAATCATAAACCAGCTCCATGGTGGTGATGGACTGAACTTGTGTGACATGTGGAATCAGGGAAAGTGCTGATTAATTAGAAGCCAGCTAATTGGTGGTCGTCTGAAATAAACGTAACGACCTGGTGACACGCAGTATGAGCAGTGTAAACGATCAGGCACATGGCACCCTGACAGAGGGGTGAGGGAGGGGGGAGTGGAGAGAAAGGGACGGTGTATAATGTTTCATTATATCCACAGATGACTAGTTTAAGAGCACCAGCGGGCATACAGTCCACACAGTCTATAGATAAACTCTGCCCTCCAATATGAAGGGGTGATACTGTAGTTTGATTTTAAGGTTGAGCTGAACATGGAGCTTTGGTCTACTATTATTCTCCATGCTGAAAACACAAAGCACATTCCTGCTTGGATTTAATCAGCTGTCTATATGGTAAACCAGTCAGAGACATTCATTTATTGTTTCAATATTTATAAAAAATGTAATTAAAAACATGTGTTCTTAAACATTTGCATATGTTTATGTTTTGTCGTCGCGTGTGTCCAACGAAGCATTTCGACTCTGACGTCCCCATCCCGTGTCCAACAAGCTGTTACCATGTTTCTTTTAACCATGGCAACAATCTTCACCTAACCTTAACTAGACTCAGTAAGCCATTTGATTGTGTTTGAGCACATTGTTTTGGTTGTTATGCCTTCCAGTACTGTTTTACTTGCTCTTATCATTCAGCGCTGCAGCAGGAAACATTTCTCCTGAGATCTGCTGAACACTCCCTGCCCAGCAGTGTAGCAGTCAAGGAGTCAGTAGATACTAAAACAGAGTTAAAACAAGAATGATATTGGATGTTGAATATCATTATTATGTATAAATATTGGATTCCTGTAATGTGGTTACAAAATCACTCTAAATGAATGCTAATGTTTCGTTAATGTTGACTGCTTGATGTGTAAAGGGTGTTTACTAACATATCGCAAATTTAGAGGGTTATTACCTGTCAGTGTTGCGTTACGGTGGAAAAATTCTAATTCAAAGGACCAGTATGTGGCATTAAGTGCCATCTAGTGGTCAGCTTACAGATTGCAACGAATTAAATATGCCTCGTTTCTCCCTCTTTGGCCACTAAAAAATCAATTAAAAAAACACAAAAAATGCAGAAAACAGGGGATTTTTTTCCCGTTCTGAGCTACTGTAGCAACATAGCAGTGCAACATGGCTGACTTAAAGGGAGAAGACTGTAGGCATTATAAGGTAATAAAAAAACAATGATTCTTAGTTTCCAGTGATTATACACTAATGAAAACATCACGATGAATATCACATTTAATTTCTTCCAATAGATCATTCTAAATCCTACATGTTGGACATGTAATACTAGTCTGAAAGAGAGATGAGAGGAGAAAACAGTCATATGAAAAATAGCTTTGAAAGTCACTGACTAACGATGTCACACTGATGATCAGTGTGGAAGGCACTGACAACAACCCATTCTGTCATTTAGTTTAGTGGAGTTATTTGAAAACCTAACTTCCCAGTTAGGTTTTCAAATAACTCATCATCATTGTTTTTCAGACAGGACTGTAAGAAATTTGAAAGGAATCTGTAAAAAGCACTGTCAGTGCCGACTGATATGATCATGCTCTGACCATGTGAAACCTTGCTTGGCCCAGTGTTGGAAAAGTAATTCTGGGGTCTCTCTTTCCCTGGTACTGTAACTCTATATCCACAGCTCAGCCATCGCTGAGGTGATTAAAGTAGATCTGAGCCAACCGAGTGAAATGCAGTCTGCAGGAATGTTCCACTCGACCATCCAGAGCATACCAAGTGAGAACGAGAGGTGGTGTTTGGGAGGAGGTTTAAATTTCACTAGACCTTCTAATGTTGTAGCAGTCAACCAAACATTTAAGCTAATAAAAAATTAGATGGGTGGCTCACCCGCCAAGATAGTCAGTTGATGTGTGAAATGTCGTTGTAATATTAATGGAACATTACTGGTATTAAAGCATGAACATACAATACTTTAGAATTAACTCTAAAGATCCTATTTTTAGGAAAAGTTGATTTCTGAGTCTCGTTCCTAACTGGTGAAATACTGACACGTTGGGTTTGCCAACTCGTCAAAAATGTAAGCATTGGGATGGCGGTCGGCCTGATAAGTCGGTATTTGACAAGTTGGGAATGAGACTCAAAAATCGACTTTTCTTACAAATAGCACCTTTACATACAAATACATAAAAATGGCCTTTGATGTGTATTTTGTAGATTTGTGTTCAAACCCAAAGTAATCTTTAATTATATTCAATGGCAATGGCATCATGTCCAATTTATCCTTCAAGCTGCTATAGCTTCCAGGGAAACACCAGACAACACATTTAAGTGAAGACTCAGCAAACATGACTAAATGTAATGTGACTATAACTTTGATACATCCATAAACATGATTTACATGTGATTGTTTAACAATGAAGACAACGCCCCTGATCCCACGTTACTTCATGATGTCATCAAACTGCGTCATTTGTCATCGCTTACATTTAGAGACTCCTAGTTGCAGAAAGCATGAACATACAAAGCCATAAAAGTAGCTTTATGATTGACTGAGTGAGTGTCAAAGTTGTACCAGTGCTGAAGAGTGTGGAGTTTATCCAGTGGAAGTTGCTCTTTCAAAATAAGTTAGTTAGTTTTGAACCATAACCTCGGATTCTATGAGTACAGGTGCAGCCCAATAATAACCCTTTTTCTGCTGGTCAAAAATCCCAATTACATCTGCTAAGATCGGGCTTTTGTGTGCATGGGAATGTGTAAACTCTGCGTTTATGCCCGGATCAATTAGCCCTGCAGTAGACGCAGGTTTTTATCACCTTTGCTCGGCTGTGATCTAAACGTAAGACCCGGGTGAACACACTAAATTGTGCCGCATGAAGTGACACGTTATTAACATCAGGTGGTGGCCCGTAAATAAAGAATTACTTTGAGATGCTGTCTATTCAAGGACACTTTATTAAAGGACACAGTGTTGGAGGTGGAGCCCTGTGCATTCCAAAAAAGGTTGACTTCCCGTCTATGAAAATACCTAGATCTGAGCCGGCTAACTTCTGATTTAGTGCCTGGCTAACCTAAATGAAAACCTAAATAAAATAATTTAATCAGCAGCTCTTCTAGACTTTTCAATTGTTATTGGAGAGAATGGCTCAAATTATGATAGTGAAATGAGTCATTTTTTGGGGTTGTGATGTCCACTGTTCTATAGATGCTTCTTCACAGACAGACTGCCTTGCCACAGCTTAGCTCCACCTACACTCAGAAGCTGGAGTTACGGTGCAAAGCTAATGTACTATTATAGAAATGCTTCACCTTGAATGGAATGGTCCATGCCCACTGGGTCTGTCCAGTATCCTCAAGCATTTACATTACATTTACATTTTAAGGTATTTAGCAGATGCATTTGTCCAAAGCGACTTACAGTCAATCACACATACATTCATACACTGATGATGGTGGCTGTCATGCAAGGTGCCGACCAGCACATCAGGTACAGTTTGAGGTTCATTATTTTGCCCAAGGACACTTACGATAACAAGACGCTAGCTCTACCCCTGAGCCAAAGCCGCCCAAGCCGCCACGTTGCTGCCCAAGCACAAACAAACATCATATGCGCACCCATGGCACAGAGACAGTACAATCATTTATGCTGTATACACCAAGAGGGAATGAGACTGAAAAACAACATAAAACATAATGCTGTACGAAGTAGAGACAATGGTTGTGCACTGAAACAGTCTTGCATAAAGCTGGACTGGACTGTTATAGTCAAACCACCTAAACTAACAACAGACAATACAGAGTGACTCTTTGATAGAAATGAAAGAAAGAGCAGGGAGACTTAATGGATAATTAGAATAGTTAGAAACAGAGTAAGTTCTCTTTCAGATCTCAAGACAGAAGTAGAAAGTATTGTTTATAACATGTTTTGACTCACACAAATAGCTTAACCGTGTCCTGTAATAGACTACTTCAGTACACCTTCAGAACAAATGTTACTGGAACCATTACAGAAAATTGGAGATGAACTATTAATACCCAATAATTCACATTAAAGTCACTGCCACTGTCCAGCCAAATACTAGGTTTCATCCTAGTCTTAGTAAGAGTCCTAGAGGTGTCTGGGACTAAAACTTGTGAATACTTTGGTTGAACATGCAGCTTAGAATATAATTGTTTCCACCCCACATCTAATATTCTAGTCCAAATGCAGATACATCACAGCTAATATGCCTATCTGTAAACCTGGGGAATGCAGAGAAAAAAACATTATTTAAAGTTTACAAATCACACATGTTCTTGAATACTGATCTTTTTAAGATACAAAAAGACATCTGTTAACCCAACTACACATTTATCTGACAGCTGATAATCTGAGACGTCCTTTCAAAAATCTTTTCAATTATGTAATTATTGCCACCGTCATTTACAGTTTTCCCACCCCTGCAACTTGCATTGAGCTTTGTAACAGCAGACAGTAATGACAGAGGCCTGGTGACATTACATTATATTGCTAATACCTAATAAGGTGCAGCCTCAACACTACATTAAAGAACAGCCTCTAAACAGATATGACTTACTGTCTGTCATGATTGTGAACAATAACTTAGCACCTGCCTCTGTACACAGAGAGCACTGACACACACACACCAACACACTCACCTTCATCCTGGGGTCACTGTCACATTCCTTAGACAGAGACAGATTGCCTGTCGCACAGGTGTTCATCTAACCCCTACCCCCCCACCACCACCACCACACACACACACGCACACACGCACACACACACACACACACACACACACACGTAACTGTCCTTTTGCCCTACTAGCTACAGATGATGTGTATCATTGCAGCGCAGGAGAAACATACGCTATCTGGTAAAACTCACGTAATATCTATTAAAAAATTACATATATGCTGTGGTCACCTTGGATTTATGTCTATTACCATAGATTCAAATAATCTGTCTGATAAAAAGTATCCATACAACAACATCCATAGAAACTTCTCCAGCATGTCTTCTGTTTATCTGTTTGCTCGCTATGCTCCAAATAGTGGGCTGTTGTACCAAAAAATGGCTAAATACAGCAGTTCCATTTCATACTATCACTCCCTAAAGATCAATTATAAATGATCTTAAAATGTTAAACACCAAAATGATCTGTGGTACAAAAGGCGATTTGGTGGAGGATGTAGAACGGCAAATTTGCAATGCTTCCTCTGACAATGCAGGTATCTTTATCAACGTGATGCAGCCAGCAGGTCGTAATGATCAGAAAAGGGTCTATAGTGATATATTTTCAGAAAGAACTTCCCTTCACATTCCAGCAATTCTTAAACTCAGGATCACTCAGCCAAACTCCATGCTGCTCTCCTCACCACCCGCCTGAACAGTTAATTTGCTAAGAAGACATCTCCAACCAAGACATCATGCTCCAGAGGCACCCCTTGGCGTGGAGAATCAAGGTGTTAAAACGCAGAACTGATTTATTAAGTTCTAATTGTTGGTGTGGATGTCTCTCCGTCAGACAGGGGCTGAGGTTACTGACAGACTCCGCTGAGTGCTAACTTTTGTCAGCTGACAGATTCATGGCGGACTGAAACCTCCCGCTGAGGAAAGAATATTATTGAAAAGTTGCAAAGTTGTTGCCACTGCTCGAAAATTGCCCCTTGTGTCCTGGAGGGGGTACTGTTTTTGTTTTTTTCACCTCCGGCGGGCAGATGATTAATGACGAGGAGGGAGGACGGAGGAGCGAGAGAGGTAGCGTGAACAGGCAGAAATAGGAGAAAGAGAGAGGACAGACAGAGGAAGAGCAGGGGGTTG
>CAEMYA010000106.1:1955030-1994154 GCA_903131615.1 Diplodus sargus
TGTGTGTGTGTGTGTGTGTGTGTGTGTGTGTGTGTGTACATTCCCCAGTCTGAGCACCTGGTGCGGAGGAGAGCTTATAAATTCCCACGATAAGGAGAGGGGAAGTGTCACATAGCTTGGTGTCATTTTTTTAAGATGTGAGGAAATGCCGCCCAGCTTGGTTTCCCTTTGAAATACAGAAACACTGATAAATAGTACGTTTCCCATGTTGCATCAGCTTTTAATGATGTCGCGGAAATGTTAAGCAAATTCTACTCAACAGAGATTTTGACTTTGCATGGGTTTTGCTTGCTGATCCCTTGCCCACTAGTCAAATGAAAGCATTGTCACAAAGACGGGTGCGTATGGCCCTTCTTTTATCCAAGCAACATCAAATCAAATCAAACATTGTCTGGTGATTACAACGACACAGTCTGAACCTTCTCCAGCTTTAGAGAGTGTGTAAAGGCTGCATTGACCCTCACCCGCCACTGAACAGATGAACCAACCAACTTTTTCATTTACATTTCAGTAATTCTTGACCACTGAATGATGATAGCAAAGCGTGAAGAATAGAAACATAGTGGATCTCACTGGTTTCAAAAAGAAATCTGATTGTGTGTAAGCTTATGAGAAAATCATACTTATTCTCACTTGATTTATTACGTCAGCAAACAGTTTCCTGATGAGTCTCGACCACTAGTTTCAAGTCCTCTCCAATCCAGCATGATGTTCATTTTGTAAATGACGGTCTCATTTCAAGTAAAATGAACCATAAAGCAGAATGTGCTTTGGGCATGGCGACACTGTTACTGACATGTTGCTCTCAGTCAGATCAAGATATCCTTGCCGTCCTATATCCAACTTCCAAATATGATCACTTTGGATTCAAACTGCAAAATGTTGATAATGCCAAACCCATGGATGATGTCACAGTAGGTTTACAGTTGGCCAATGACAATCAGGGCTGTCACTTTTAAATCAACGTTTATTTAAATGTGGGACAAAAATATTAATTTCAATTATGCTATGACCTCTTTGAATTGTATTTACAGTCTAAGTGCAGCAGTTAAAAGTAGTTTGTCTTACAGTCCAGTGCTGGTCATTTAATATTGATTTCTACAAAAAAAAAAGAGCACACTAGTGAGCACACTGTTCTGAGCAGACAGTTATCCCATTTTTTGCCCTTCATTTCAAATTTGGTCAAACTTGATGCTGGAAAAAGTGACAGCTCTAACAGGTATAGGTGTAAGATTATATAAAAGCATGGATGTGTTACATAATGCCACAGGGTTGGCCTTTAGGGACAAGCACTTTATATTGTAATTCTCACAATGCTGTAAAGATTGAAGATGAAAAATCGACCTGATGATGTGACATGATGTTTGGCAGGGGGAAACTCTATCATCTCTGCTCCCAGCCTTGACTTTGTATCGTGAAACCAAAAATTTCACAGTTATTTCCCAAATGCTGCTTCCTAAAATAACCCCCACCCAGCTCCCACCCTCCCCCTGACGGTCTGCCTGGGGGCCTCCTGTGAAACTGCCTCCCCACATAACTGCACTGCCACACAGCCCTCCCGGTATTGATGACACTCTCCTATTAAAAGAGATGTCCAACACATAATCTCCTCATTAATTGGTTGTCAGGCAAGATATTTTGTCATTTCATTCCCTGGTCAACTGAGACATCGCTCCACATGTAATCTCTAAATCAGTCTGTTCATCAGAGGAGGTTTCCATGTAAATGATAGGTTTAGATGTGCGGGGGATGGGTGGATCAGAGAGATTAGGGGCCACTGAAAAGGAAACCTTGCTCATCATTGGATAATTAATCTTAGACGGTCAAGATGGACTGACACGTGCACGGCAATGTGCACAGCAATGGGCTCCACACAAAGCAAGCAATGTTGCTCACTGAAGGGGAATGGGGTTATTTTCCCTACTCCATGAAACTATTACAAATTGGCATGTAATGTGATAATTAAGGGACGTTGCATATACTGGATGATGCCGCATCTTAAGATGTATGTCCAATACCCTTATATTGCAGATATTATTGCAGAGAGTGAGTGTGGATGGAGTTTGCATCCCATCACAGATGTGCTTTGTCTTTTTGTTAACCAGAACTATATCCGCCATATAATACAAAGCAATTGTTTGAGTCTCCTTTTTTTAATCACATGCAAACTTTTTTGCCATATTCACAAGCTGTTTGTAACCCTACCCATCACTACCAATCCATCAAATGCCGCAGCTTGGAGAGCAAGATGCTCTTCAGTTGAACTTTTTCAGCTGTTCAGCTGTTAGCATGGAAACTGCCAGTGGTGATATTTAACAGAACCAGGCTACATGCTGATTTAACTGTTTTACTTATAATAAAGGCTTGGTTTTCTTTTAATTTCCTCATTAACAGCAAGAAAAGACACCATCTGGTTTTAATCAACACAGAAATAAAGCAGAAGCTGTCAAAGGCTTTTAAGTATTATAATGCACTCTAATTTAACTATATTTAGATGTATACTATATACTAAACCATTGGTATAGATGTTGTGTATGTGTTATCTCATCAACATGATTTTTATAAGCATTTGCTTATTCTGAATTTGATCCCATTAACACATTTCACATAAGCTGTTACAGGAGCAACAAAAGGCTAAGAAATGCTCCACAAACACCTATATGGAACATTTCACAGGTAAACAGGTTCATTGGTGCCGGAGATGGCTTCATGGGCTCAAGAGCACTTCGTTAAACCGTTCTCTGTAAACACAGTTCATCAGTTGCAAATGACTGCATCCTGATTTAATTTAATCCCAACGTTGTCCCAACATTTTTAAAATCAGGGTTGTAAAATATGGTTCTTTCAATTACAAGAAAGTTTGCAACAGCTCAGGGCAGACTATGCAGCTCGAGTGGAAGAGAAACAAGTGGTGGAATCTACAAATATGTGTGAGTGAGAAACAAGACGAACTTCAGCCAAAAGAGTAAACAAGACTAAAATTGGTTTGATTAGAGTATAAATCTAAATTACTCAACAAAGCAACACACAGCAGCGAGTATGGGTGTGAATGTTGTAGCATGGTACGTGTTAGTGTCGGCGGGAAATCGATCCGTTGTGGTGAAAGTAAGAGGTAAACAAACAAACAATTTTGCCGAATGTCATCATCTCCCCGCTGTGCGTTTGTCGGTGGGGGTCAAAGGGGTAGGAGGGAAAACAGGAGTGGAAATGCCATAAATCAGATGGATTTTAGAATCTGATGACAAACCTAATTCCTGTCTGAAAAGAGCCGAGCCGCCCCCCCCTGACTGTCATCGAAGCTGGCCTATAAACATCGCAGCTGTCACCCAAGCTCGCCCGGACTGCGAAGGACATGCCATCGTGCCTCTCACATGCTCTTTGCGTGGGCCAATTCTGGACTGGAGGGGCCGGCGAATTCCACTTTGCATTTTGTCACATTCGGCCGCAGTGGGGGCTGGCCCGGGACCCTGCCACCCCCACTACCACCAGCACCACCACCACCACCTCCACCCACTATCCCCTGTCATGTCTGACCATCTGTTGAAGGGCATTTACTCCTTCAAAATCACTTTATCCTTCTATCACTCCTAAAACAGGCTGTGAAGCCTTAAAAAAGGAAATCTGAATAAGGGGTGGGGGGGGTAGGTGGGTAAGAAGCACAGGGTGGTGATGGGTGGGAGAGGAGAGTCGGGGGCGGCACACCGCGCTAAATGTTGTCACTGCGAAAGGTGAGTAGAGGAGCTTTAGAGGCCATTTTCCACTCAACAAACTCTCTGCCTGCCCCCCCGACTGACCCTCACCACCCCAACACACACAGGCAGTGGTAACGAGATAGCTCCCAGTGTGCCTGCTCTGTAACTTATACAACTAAAGCTGGCAACTCAGTCACCAGAGATAAAAAAAAAAAAAGAAAAAGAAATATAGAATTACACTGCAGCATCCAGGCATGTGATGAGCACGTCTCACTGCTCCAAAACTGTTGCATTAACTTTAACCTACAGCAAGATGAGACACTTTACTGCTTTACAGCACGCGGACATGCAGGATATATTGGCACTGTTGTAGACTCTGCCATCTCCTCCTGATAGGCCATACTTATCTGGCTGTGTTGATAATGCAATCAGTACAATTATTCAAGAATCAACAGTCAATTTATCCTTTCTATGCAGCATGGTAGCAGTTGTTGGCTAATACCTTTAGTATCCAATATTCATACAAACCAGTTTGAAGCTGGAACAAGGAAGGAACAAGCAGGAAACAATAGCTCTGATAAGCCAAAAATGAAGTATTTGTGCAAGATTGTTCTTCTGCGATTGCCAAATCAACAATCCGGGTATAAAACTGTGAAATCTGTCGAGCCTTAGAAATAGCTTTTCATGTAAAATGTGGGATAGATCAGGCAGTTTAACACCAATGAGCTTTCTGAACACTTTAACTGTGCGGTGCTGCCAGTTCTGGACACCTGTTCTGAGATGATCAAATCAAGAAATAACATTTGAGGTTTGTCTGTGAAGGAAACTGGACTTGCTTGAGGTTCTTGAAGACATTTCACCTCTGACACGAAAGGTTTCTCCTGGGGAGCTGATGACCGTCCCTACCACGGAGCATTGTGGGCTGACTGCACAAACCAAACCAGCTGAGCTCCAGAGAGAAGTGCAGTATTGCCGTTGTCCGTGAATGTCGGTTTATCAGCAATTATACCCAGATATTTCTCACTCTGAACCTGTTCATGATCATCAATGTAATCAGTGTTTGCCTGAACACCGTGTAATACTGGCAAATACCGTCTACCGCTGCAACCATAGTCTCTCCTTTGGAGGCTGGTTCATTTCTTATATAAGGACACCTCTTGGTGTTTTATTGCTGATGTTAGCTATAGGGAAGGAAAAATGTATTCACTGTCCCTAAATACTACTATGTTAAAGGACCTATTCATAAGGAAAAATGATTTTTGAGTCTCTCTCCCAACTTGCCAAAGACTGACACTTTGGGATGGCGGCTGAAAAAACTCCCAAAGCAGCATTTTCAAACAGGCTGGGAAACTGACAGCGTCATTATTTGACGAGTTAGGAATAAGACAAAAAAATCAACGTTTTGTCTGTAAGTGTTGTCGTCATTTAACTTCCTGTCCATTTTTGCAGCTAGCAATCCCCTTCCTCCTCTCTACGTCAGCAAACTTGACCGACTCCTTTCTTTTTTTTTTGACGCAGACTTCCTTGCCTCTTTCTTTCCCGTGTGTTCCGAGCAGACAGGACAGTCTCTTTATGGAGTTCTCTGTCCTGATTGGATAAAGTGGGCAGAAGGAGGAGAGACATGGGTTATTGACCAAACACTAATAACGATGATTATTATTATTATTATATAGAGCTAATTAACAGTAATTCTAATAAGAAAATAGCGACTCGGTGCATTTTTGTCTGGATGATTAGCCTTTACTGTAACAGAGTGTGCGGTTTGAATTCCTGACTAACTGCTGCCCTTGGTTTTCTCCTCCTGATTGGTTTAGACATAAATAGCCACAACAAATCATAAATAATAGGAAGCGACTTCCTGTCTAATTAAATCAACATGTTGTACTGTATAGGATGTGTGTGTGCTCACCATATGTATGATGACACACAAACACTGTCTTTGTCCATCTACTGCACTCCCACACACACATACACACTTAACTTTGTTTTATGAATGAACACAAAACAGTTTCCATATCTCTTAATACAAACCGCCAAAGGTTTTATTGACCTTCTTATATAATTCGGGGAGGAGGTCTCGTGGTTGGTTGAAAATTAACAGCGGGTGCTTGCTGACCAGCTTTTAACAAAGCATGTGAGCAAATCGATTTGCATCAACCAGCAATGATGGCGAGAACAACCGTGGCGACAGAGAAGGCTACGGCTAATAGCTTCATGGTGGAGCCCCTGGGGTCACAAGCGTTTGGACAGTGTTTGTGTAATTACACTCACTACCAGATGGAGGAGACAAGTAAGCTGTAATTTCTGATTCATTTCTCCGGTGGAAATTTTTGTCACTTTTGTGTTTGTTTTAATACATTTTAGGTAATACCGGAAAATGTTATATCTTCAAAAAGTCTCTATCCAATCACAAGTGTTGCATTAGGGGAACCATTTCCTACATTCACTGTGGCACAGCAGGTAAAGTAGGATTTCCACTCAGCTCATTATTTCGCTCGTGCATCACAGTGTATGAGTGAAATGAATGCAGCCCATTAAGCTGGCAGTCCACTAGAATCCCTGTAATATTCAAATCATTACAGGAGTTCAGCACATTTTCAGATCATTCTATCTTTCTTGTGCCTTCACTGGAGCACAATTTTCATTCTTATGATTTCTACCTCAGTGGTATTTATCAGTCTATGCTTTGCTAAATGAAGTGCTTCGCTTGCAACTGAACCGTCAGGAGTCTTTTACTTTTACTCAGGGAAAACAAAAATGCCGTCCTGTAACAGCAGCTTGACATCAACACAACGCTCTCTGATATGTGTTTCAAATTAATTAAAGCGTCAAAATGTTTCAGGAGTTGATGTGTCCGGCCATCTGCACTTTGACCTTAAAGCAGCCCCACAAAACATTTTCTAAGTCTCATTTTCCCAAAGTAGGAACTCATCTGTCAACACCTTTCATCTCCCTGTAGCCAAAACAGTGATTATATCGCCTCTGCTGCAACTAATTTAGATAACAGCAACGCGGCAGAGGGAGAATTAAGCACAGAGCAGCTAGGGACGGACAGAGAGAACCAGAGCTCGTCCTGCTCTCTGGCTCCCTCCACCACAGGCTCCATTGTCATTTTCGGCAAGGTGATCACAGCGATAGGGTTGTAATTGGCTTTAAGTGGATTAAGTGCTGGGCAGGGCAGAACAGCTCTGGCCAGTGATGTGCAGTCCAAACACAACCTGTTGCCTGAGCTGTGGCTGAGTGAGAGCTCTCAATCTGGACAACAGACATGGCTGCTCACAGCCGTGTCCAGGTCACTGTGAAACATGTTGCTCCAGTCCTCGCTCCTGATTGGCTGAGTCACAGTTGAGGACTTTGTTAAAAAAGCCAATAAGCCCACACCTGTGGCAGCAAACTGTTCAATCCTCATACCAGCACTGAAGTGTCCCATGGCAACCACTTTGTTGAGCTGCTGTTTGGGAACTACGTGGACGAATCATAAAGAATAAAGAAGACTAAAGTTCAGTTGTTTGGCAGGAAATAATTTGATTTAATGTCTTCAGGGATTTGAAGGCAGCAGTGGGACTGCTACGGGTCAGAAGCAAGCAGGTTCAGTTATGTCAGATGCAATATTTAAGTTTTACCACGTAAATTACCTCTTGTGTCATTAGCACATAACAAAATCAAGGAATATACTTGTTGTACTGTGATGGAGAACGGGTTCCCTTTTTTCTATTTCCAGCACAGTTTTTGTTTTGCAGAAGTTACAAAATGTTGCTGGTTTTCTGTGGCAGAATACACCGATCAGCCACAACATTGATCCCCCGACAGGTGATATGAATAACATTGATCATCTCATTACAATACAATGTTCTGCTGAGAATCCTTGGGTGCGGGCATCAGTGTGGATGCTACTCACTGGCCCTTTAAAACACTGTAATAAAAGCATTTGTAAAGGTGACTGTGGATCTCTTTCTGCTGACTTGGTTAGGCCAGTTCAGTCACAAGGTCAAAAACAAAGAATTGCAATAACATTTGATGTGCTTGTTGAATTTCTATTATAATAATACAAGAAAAACAAGTAGATCTGTTGGAGCTGCAGGGCATTTACAGCACTCTGACACTTAATAATGATGTGATTTGAAATGGGTGGGTGAGTTATTGCAACAAACTACAAACAACTGTGTTATGCAGCCCCAACGTCACAGAGCGACGCTCAATCAAAATCTTCTTTCCATTGGGTCTTTACTGGTGGCTGTAAATTTAACTTGGCATTCCTTTATGGAGCAGGTGTGAGGGATTAGGCTCAGATGTCTCACAAAGCGTACATGTTGTGAGACATCTGAACTTGAACTCTTTCACATACAGATTGACTCACACAGTGATCTGTGCGAGCGGCAGAGGAGGCTATACATTCATAACATTATACGCTGTATACACAGACATTAACAGAGCGAACGCGACTGCACAATGGAAATAAGAGTAGGTTACACTTGCTCTCTCAGCACCTGCTGTCATCGCAGATAAGACAAGTGCTGCTGGTGTAGACCTGCTGCCTGTTCAACTCTTTACAGTTTCCTTTAAAAGGTCCTTGACCATAAAGGGAAAGCCTCAGACGGACGCTTCGTATGCGCCTGTCTGAGAAACCACGCAGAATGTGTTTCATAGTTATCACATTGGTATTGGTAGTCTAAGGTAATATTTGAATTACACATGATGCAGAGAATATTTTGGGGAATACTGGTCTCCATTTTTCTTGTCCATGACATCCTTTCACCTCCAGAAAACAAATGCCCCAGCATGAAGGAAATACCATGATTCATTAGGACAAAAGAAGAAGCTGTGGAAGCAGTATCAGTTGAAGATTGTATGATCTGATATCACCTTGTTGATGTCGTTCCTGCAGCATCTTTAGTGGTGTGGCTCCAGAAAGATCATTGCAGCTGACCAATCGCATTTTTGTGCTGGCATTGTTGTGCGACTCTGACAAAGGACACACATGGTAGAAATTATTCTTTCTAACAGAGCTGACGTTGCATAAACCCAAACAAACTGTGACAGAGAACTGAAAACAAAGCAAAACAAAAAAGAAAATAATAGCTATGTGAACTTACTGCGCAAATATATGAGAGTGCAGTCACATACAGGTCACAAACCTGATCGATCTTACATTGACAACAGCTTCACCTGAATATGGATTTTTGTTTTTTTGGTCCTTCAGAAACGTTAATTGTGATGTAAGAACAACACCAACATGGCGATAACAGATCAACCATCATGCTCTGCACTGTAAATGTTACCACTTTGCCTGCCATGTATTAGTTTTGATCATATCTGGGCTAAATGAGTAAAGTCAAGTAATGTTGACCTCAGAACACACCATGGAACGCCAGCAAGCAGTAGGTGAAGAGACCGCCCTTAATTTATACAATAAAACACTAAAACAGCTTCCATGTGATCTACTCTTACACCATGTTCTGTTTCTGCCTCTATGTGTCCATGTTTAAACGCTGCAGCCGGTCACACAGCACACACATCCACAGCCAGCCTTTGTCCTCCAGCTGCGCATTGCAGCGACTTAAAAGAAGGTCTGGCAGCGTTGAAGCAGTTGGTCAGAGTGAGTTTTTTTGTCACACAGGTTTCAGGAGCTCTCTAAACATGTGCAGCCATTCCAAATTCCGCCAGGGGAAAGAGAGAGAGGACCCCGGCTTCCTGTTTTCCCGTCTCTGCGCACGTCGCAATGCGACACCAGCCAAGCTGCTGGGCAGCACAATGAGCGCGGGTGTGATTCAGCTTTCAACAGGCCTGTTACCGGGGATTATCCCAGTGTTGTTTAATAGTGTTATCCGGACCACAATAGAATGTTGTTTTATCAGAGTAATAAGTCAGACACTTAGCTCACTGACGGCTTCAGAAATGTCGCTATGAAATTTCTGTGAATCTGTCCCTGGCGTCGGCCCAGCCAGTGCAGGTGAGGTCCATGAGAGAGCACAGCTGCCACTCTCAAACTCACATTCAGACACGCACCAGCAGGCATGTATGGCCCCCATAGATAGATTGATGGTGGCTGGGGGGGAACCGAGGGCTGTGTGGCTGTCCTGAAATCAGGCCAGCTTTAACACAGCGGACACGCTCTCAAGCCCACAGTCATAGTAACATTTTATGTGACAAGCATTATAAAGGTGATTTATAGAACGCATGTGTGTTGGGCTGAATATGTTCCAGAATATTGAGCCAGGGGTATTAGGTCTGCATTTTCAAATCTGCCTGGTTGTTCGCATCGTCCCGACATCGACCGTTAAACAAACTTCCTGTGAAAATAATGAGCGTGGCAAATGGAAAACTCTGAATGCCCTCTCAGAAGGCCTGACAAGGACAAGGGAGGAACGCTGTTGCAAGTACACACTTATAAGCATTGTTATTTTTATGGGATGGCCTCTCATGTATGGCACTGACCTCTGGCTTGTTCTCCTTTGTACTCTTTCATTCAGAGCAGACCTGGGCCATGGTGCCAACAGAGCCTGGAAAAAGGTCCACAGCTTTGATGTAAAATGCCTACACGACCGGCGAGTGGAGCTTAGTGGGGACAGTTCAAAAGGCTTGAATTGTCAATCATACCATGGTTTCCTCATCGTACTGTCAATACTATTGTTCTTGTTTTTGACATTACCTGTGTTGGCCTGAGAGCAAACAATCTGTCTGATAGTGACTCCAAATCTAGTATGTCAGTTTTCTTTGGTTAAAGTTCAGCTTCAGAGCGCAACAACTCTTAAAGGAGCAATTTGTAAGATTTGCTCTTTTAGTTTAAAACATTCAATAAATGAACCAACATTATAAATATAGTCTGAAAAACAACAGCTTTGATGTTATGTGAAATGTGTTTTGTTGCAGAGATGATTACGGAAGTTAGCATGCTAACAAGCTAGCCCTGGCCCATCCTCCCACCCTGAGATCCGAGAGCCCAGTCCAGGCAACACTGGAGGGTCACTGTGAAATTAGCTAAGTAGCTAATGGTAGCTAGTTACAGCAAAGGATAGCAAGCAAACCTGGTGAAATGCTGCCCATGTTTTTGGAGCGACCTTTACATCTGGCCATATTCTACAGCTGACTCCTTTAAGAAAGCACTAATACTGCTGCATTTTGGAGAAGATTTTTTCATGACTTTAAAGCGGGACAAAAAGATGCTGCTCCTTCTGTTACATACATTGATGCAGTATTACTGCACATATTCCTACTCTACTCACCATTGCAAGAGTTTACAATCCTTTAAATTCACTCTGTATTTCCAAGAGATTCAAAGACCAGTATTCAAGCCATCAAATATCAAAGATCAGGGAAGGGGAAAAAGTCATAAAACCTCATAGGACCATCATTAAATCTGTGAGGTATGGTTTAGTAGTATCATCTTTGCTTGAAGCAGTTTCAACTTTGATATCCCCTGATCAGCAGCACTGCCTCCTCATACTAACAAGACACATGACTTCCACATGAAAGCTGAACTGGATGTCTCAAATGAAAGGAGGAAAGCAAGACATGAATTAACATTAAAGTTACTTTGACTATTACTTACATTCCCAGTTCTAACAAAACAAAGTCACATTGAACAATGTACAGATAGAGGAGGTCACACTGAAAAAACAGGAAATCCAGAGCGCTCATATTTTATTGCCACCAGTTGACAGTCAGATTATGTCAGATGGCTGAACACAAGCCACCATTCCTAATGTTCATTTCCCTGCCCGAGGCCTGA
This sequence comes from Diplodus sargus, assembly GCA_903131615.1. NCBI lineage: Eukaryota > Metazoa > Chordata > Actinopteri > Spariformes > Sparidae > Diplodus > Diplodus sargus. The sequence continues at coordinate 1,966,452 of CAEMYA010000106.1, forward strand.
GGACACCTGTTTCCCTGTGTGGACACACAACTCAGCCAGCTCTCTTTGTCCCTCTACACTCTCCCCTATCATCCACTCACCCCACCAGGATCTGTGTGCTGTCTCACCCCGACACATTCTCAGCCATCACACACAGCATCAAGGCCCCTTGATATACATGCAGACTTCTTCAGTGTCAAACACACAAATACACTTCATGTGTGAAGATAACACAATTTACTTCCAGTCACTGTTGTGTTGTCATAGATGGAGAGCAGGAATATGTCTTACAATATATTAGCAGAGCAGCTTCAGTCCTCCATCTGTGTGTACACAAGATGTGTTCAATGTTAAAGGGATATTCTGGTGTAAGTTTAATCCATGGTCTAACACACCATTGACACCGAGTAAGACCCCCCCCCCAAGAGATCAAGTTTTCCGACCGCTAGCTTATGTAGTTTTAGCAACCTCGGAAAAGACTGCACGATAACAATACACTGCAGTCTATGCCTCCACCAAGAAACCGCCATCAAAAAGCCACTCATAGCAACAAATAATGTTCAGAACATACATCATACATCTGCTAGCTTCGCTGGATTTCTATTGAAAAGACAACACAACTCACCACTCTCCTGCAGCAGCTTGCTCATTGTGGGGAAGCCCTGACGAATCGATTACCAACTGCAGTAGAATTCCGCAGCTCAAGGATGGAACTGTATGATTATTACTCCATGGAAATGCAGTCAAAGTTCGTGTCTTGCATACCAGTTTATAACAGTTATTATTGAGAGCTGACAGGGAAAAGAACGGAACTGAGCATTTCTAACTGCACTCGGTAATCGACTCGTCAGGGCTTCCCCACAACGAGCAAGCCGCTGCAGGAGAGTGGTGAGTTGTAAAGTTATCTGCAAAGCTAGCAGATGCTTGATGCCTCAAACTATGTACTGGGACCCTATTTGTACTGTTGCTGAAGTTTGGTGCTGTTCTGAGCATTATTTGTGGTTATGAGTGGCTATTTGATGGTGGTTTCTTGGTGGAGGCATAGACTGCAGTGTGTTGTAATTGTGCTGTCTTTTCTGAGGTTACTAAAACTACATAAGCTAGCGGTCGGAAAACTTGATCTCTCGAGGGGGGGTCTTACTCGGTGTCACGGTGTGTTGGACCATGGATTAAACTTACGCCAGAATATCCCTTTAATTGTAGGTCACCCGCATTTAGGCAGAACTCTGAGTTCAACACACAGTCACTGTGGTTACAGTATGTACATGAAATTAAAGTCAATATATGTCAGTCATTTAAAACACAGCCTGTGTGAGCATCAGGACTCCACCAACTTACCTTTCCTACTGCAAACCCTTCTCACACTCCACCACTCCAGTTCTCACACTTTAAAATCAACTCTCCACGGGAGTCTCAACATCCGGGTCACCTGCCCGGTCAGTCACACTATCCGCTGGATCTCTAAGGACCTGACTGCAAACCGCCACACAGCACCGGACCTCTCTCATTTAAACACCGGGGCTGCCCTGTGGGGCATCTTTGTACTCAGCAGGCACAGCACCATGGGACAGCCTGGGCCGAGGGTTTTATCAGAACCACCTGCCTGAGCCGGTCCACCATATCTCAAACATCTTTTTTCCCTCCTGAGGAAGAAGAAAATAATTTAGAGTGTTTCCTGTTGACCTGCATGCCATTACTGAAGCATTTGTGAGCGTGTGAGAATATGTGTGTTTAATGTCTCCTCTCTGAAATGATGAAAACTGTCTGTTTTATTCAGTCCTCCTGGGGGATCAGTAGCCTGGTTGTCAGAGGGGTCTTTCTCCTGCTGGTCAGTTCTGCTTGGAGAGGGCAGAGAACAGTATCGGCAGCTTGTGAGAAGTCCAAATATAAAATTGTAAAGTGTGCAGTACTGGTCAGAGCTGGCTCACATAAATCACGCTGGTCCTCTTATAGAGGATACAGATTTAGGTTTGGCATGTATGGAGTAGTATTATGGTTAAGTGTGAGTGTGAGAATGTAGTCGAAACAAAGGCTTCGTCGTGATATAACAGGCTGTAGCTCTTCCCAGGCTTCTCACAAACACACAGGTGGCTCCTTCATTACAAGCACATTTTATGAGAACAAGAACCGTTTAAGCGTTGATAAAATTGTAGTTAAAAAAAATCAGCAAGTCATCATTTTCTATTTGCCTAATTGTGATAAAAATGTGAAAAACATGACTGTCCAGAATTCATTTATAATGTTTCAGCAATGGAGAAAAAACTGAGACTTTACAGAAGATGTACTATGTGTTTTATATTCATTATATACATTTTATATACATTTTATATCATACAGTGTGGAATTATTTACAATAATTTTTTCATGTATTCTAACATGAATTTGTAGTGCTATAAATGTGATCCTTATGGGGAATAAATGTTGTGCTATTAGGATACATACTGCTATATACAATCCCAATATAAGTCAGTATAACAGATGATGTAATGAGTGTGAACATCCAGTATGTTTGGTAAGACCACCCATACATTGACGACTTAATAGATCAATTGCCAGTGACTCCTCAAAAAAACATGTATCTCTGTTCTGAAACCACACGACCCTTGCAGAAGAAAGACAGAAAAGAACATTTCTTGGTTAGGTTTAGGAAAATATTGTGGTCTGGCTTAAAATAACTTCAGCTACAGTTCAGTTCCTCTGCTTCCACTCACCAGCGGTCCCCTCTGTGAAACTCCTGTGCTTGTTTGACTCGATCATCCGTCCCCGACCTACTCTCTATGCAGCGCTGTCACTCTTCAGCATTGACAAGATGATGGCAGGCATCACAGCAAAATTCAGTATGGAAAAACCTGCATTGCAGTCTTTTGTCAACAACTCTTTATACTACCTCGTCTGACTTCCTCTTTAGATTACCCAATAATGCCCACTAGGATACAAATTAAATAAGAAACAAACATGGCTCATAATATGCTGCTTTTACAGTTGATCTACATTCATCACTTTTCTGGTGAGGATGGCCTGGATTAAATGAAATATTTTGTTTAAATATATGTTATATATGGCTCAACCAGAGAGTGATGGGTGCAGGAGATTTCCTGCTAACGGGAAGCTGCAAATCTTTTTCCAAATCCTCTTTCTGATCTTCCACTCATCTGTCCATTTCAGATCTGTTGTCAATTTACTTTTTCCTCAACCGTCCATCTTTCTTAAATCCAGACACGGAAAAACAGAGAGTCTGACCAACTGTATGAAGAGAAGAACAAAAGTTTCACAGTTGGCCGTGGTCTGACTTTCTTTTTTGGTATCAACTGTTTTGTCTGCGCCGAGAATAGCTGACACGGACAAGAAACTTTTGTTCTTGTTCCCGTGTGAATAAGTCTGTGTTAGGGAGGATTCTGTGGTTGACTGATCATGACTGCTGGGTGACAACATCAACAGCAGCTACATGTTCCAGTCCAAAATGAGAGGTCAACATCAGCAATGACAAGATGATGACAGGCATCACAGCAAAATTCAATGTGGAACAAATTGCACTGCATTGATACACTGAGTCTCTGGTATGAACTTAAGTAAGTGCCGCTTTTGTCAACATTGTTAGATTTCAGTGTAAAACTGTCAGCTTCTATACATATCACAATCACAACAATGCTAAAGACAAGCTTATTACTTTGTGTAAGACAATAAATAATGTTAGACTGTTTTTTTTTTTATGTTTGAAGAGTTTTTGCTGCCAAAAACTCTTCAAATAATAACTAGTATACATTTTAGCCACGTTTCAGATTGCTAAGCTTTTCATAGCCCAGTGGTTTGAGTTAGCCCGGTCTCACTCCCAGTGTGTCAAACACTGCAGCCTAATTAGTGGCCGTTTACTGCTAAGTATGATGCTGTAGGTACCTCTCCAGTGCAGCAGTGTAAAGCAAAAAAAACAATGGCTAAACTGGCTTTTTATCCATCACTGGACGACTCAGTCAACTCAGTTATGACGTCATTCCCTGCCTCTGAGCCTAAACCTAACCAAACCACAACTGTTGAAAATGCCAAAAAGTCATGATATGTCATGATTTGCGAAATGCTTTTCAGCAGGCTTTATTTTTAAAGTATAAACTGACATTGCATATTTTACATTATTGCTAACTTGACTACAGAGCCCGTCACATGCAGAACTGAGGAGTGGGTAGAACGTCATAGTTTAAAGTTTATGGCCGCTGATCGAGCTGGGAGAGAGAGAACATCTTGTCTGGGTATATTCAGGCCTCAGGACGACCTTTATTATGGCTGTTAGAAAACTGAATAGTGACATTACAAAAAAGTCTTACAGGAAAGTGGGAAACGACGGAAAACTGGAGCATGTTTTTTTTTTTTCACAATTTTCATTATTGCTGTTAAAGAATAGATGGTTTATGATCTGTCATGGTTAAGAATGTATTGAGATCAGAACCTTGCAATAGCACTTGAATAAAACAATGATTCTGACAGTATAATTTTGCCTGTAATAAATAAAAGAGAATTGCTGCCAGAGACTAAAATTCACAAGCTGATGATTTGTGTTGAGGTTTCTTCTCTAACCGGCTTTAATTTTAATATCATGAGGGGTCAAAACTGTGAGTCACAAGATATTGGCACGCGCATGCAGCACGTGATAAGACGATCGATCAGATTGGGTCATTAACTCAGCTTCAGTACATGTTCCTCTTTACTTTGTGAGTCATCATACTGCAGATAAAGAGCACGACTTTCCTTTGGAGATCTTCTGTGACTGTAAAAACACTGGCCACATCACCAGAGTCTGCATGTTTCTTTTTTTTAAGCCTGACATCTGTATCATGACTTTATCAATCCTAAAATAGTTTCAAGATGTTCCTTGAAAGGGAAAAAGAACACTGGCGTACGGCGACTGAAGGTATGTGAAAGCCCTTTGTGAAAAAGTGGTGATTTAGTGCCTCAATACACATGTCAGGCACACTGTAACACCTTAGAAAAGTGGGTCTACGTCCCCTGTCAGCAGTAATTTACTGGGAGGATGAGTCAAGCCAAGGAATCTCAAGCATAAGAGAGGAATAAACACAAGAGGGCAATAGTTTACCAGGAATTTCTGATTGGAGTGTCTGATATCAACTCGCACTGTGTCGTATCAAAACCAGACCGTCAGATTCATGAAATGAAAGTTTTTCTCCTCTTTAGCGTATGGTCACTGACCCCCTCCTTGGCTGGACTTGTGTCCAGTAAAGTTCCCCAGAGAGCGATTCTGAGTCTCTTAAAATGTCTGAGATGTGTTCTGACGGGAAGATCAATGACTGCGACAGGGGGATTATGGGATACCCTCCAGTCAGCGGGCTGTCACTCAAAATGGGCTCAAAGCGGCAGATTAGGCACCAGATCCCTCTCATCTCTGTCAGAGGATCTCGTTAAAAAGCCCGGCCCTGTATCTCCAATTGTTCCAGTTTCATGTTTTACAGCAAGCTTGGCCGCACACTGCCGTTAATCAATCAATGGGATCGTTTGCATACTTTGTTTCTGATGGAGGACGCCACGATGAAAGGCAGAGAGCGGCTGTTAGTCAAGCTCGGCCATTCTTTTCCACTTAAGGACCTGATGGATAGTTTACGGTATAAAAACAGACCTGCTGTGCATTATGTCATACTGCAGCTCTGTAGACCCGTGTGCACTGCTCCTCTTTACAAATACATCTCCTAATTCAGCAGGCCCTGAGGTAAGATTGCGGTGAGGACGGGTGGGGGCGACAAGAAGGGGGGTGAGTTTGAATGCTGCTGGAACAAGAGAGGGGGGTGTATATCAGACAAATAACGTGAATAATTATTGGAAATAATGTCCAGATAGGTGGAGTGGAGCCAAATTATGAAATCATGCGCTTCTCTCCGGTACATCACCCTGCTCATTATTTGAAGTCATGCTTGGAAAAACAGGTGTTTCCAATACTGGGTCGCTGTCTCCACGGTCCCGCACCCCCTTCATTTTTCTGATCAAGGTTCAGATATGATATTTCATGGCTGGAGCCGCGCACATGATAGGAAGTGATTGGGGAGAGCCGCTCAGAAGACATCCGTGTAATGGACGCTGATTGGCCCGGGTTAAATCCCTGGAGTCTGTGCCTGTGTAACAAGAGGGGGAACCACAAAGCTAGTAATGATCCTAAATGCTGCAAGTTTCCCCTCTCTCGGAGGTTCAAATGATTAGAGGGGGATTTCTGTGTCTCTTTAAACAGGTGCCATATTTATGTGCGTCGAGCACAACAGCAGTGCAGCTGAGTGCAGTTGGCACAAGAGGCTTTATTCTTCATTCCCCTAATAAACAGAACCAGCAGGGAGAAAATTTGTCTTTTTTGGGTCGTTTTCTTCCAGTTTGGTTTATGATCGATGTATTGCGTCAGCGTTTGAAGCTCATGCCTGTGATGTGGTGCAGAGCAGATGTGTGTGTTTTATAAGTAGAGGACTCTCTCGTGTGATTAATAATCATGACACTGGTTGGTATTGTTGCCTACAGGCTTCAATTGACAGCAGTTTATATTAAACGCTATTAAAAAGTGCATGTTCTTCATATTTCATCAGTGGTTTTTAACGGTTAATAGCTGTGAAATACAAACCATCCAGTGTGTAAAGGCATCAATATTTCTGATGATTACCCACAGTAAACACTATAATTAGTTGTGTTTGTGCGCTTCAAATTATTTTATGAGCAACTCCTGTTAGTTTGGGAAAAAAAATGTCTTCATAGCGTATAACACAGTTTGAAAGGCTCCCGCTAACAAAGAGACAAAATCAAAACAATGTACATGAATTAAAACGTTTATTGAGCTTTTTACGTGCTTGGCACCTGTATTTACATTTTTTTTTTAAATGCCTCAAAAAAGAATTCCTTTGTTATATCCCTTTTTTCACACATTTTTATAACAGATTGGCCTGTAAAATTGTTATATTGCTCAGCACTTAAATACACATCTCTACAACACACCAAAACATACTTTAATTACTCTGTTTTGCTATTGCTTCTTTAATAACTTTTCACACAACAACTTTGAAGCTTATGTTATTGATTGCATTCGCCATCTTATATAAATGCTTAAAAACGTAATCCACCCAAAAATAGTGAAGCCATTCCAGTCTTTGAGGATTGTGGGTTGATGAAGTCCTGAACGCTCATGAAGCTTCTCTCAGTTATCCCAACCTACAGTTCTTTGACTTACTGCATCCACATGTTGTATTCACCCTGTTTGGCACCTCAAGCAGATTCTTCATCTCCTGCATGTCTGTGGAGCAGTGAGTCATTCAGTTGTCCAGTTGTCTCTTTCATTCCTGCCAAAACTTCAGACCATGACGGCAAACCACTGACTCCATGACATTTCTAAAATGAAGTTCTTCTGGATCACAGCGAAGATTCTTTGGTTGCATGATGTCATGACCGGATGGCTTTAAAGTCCCAAAAAAATCACGAATGAGTCCCTTGAAAAGTTGCTACTATTGCACCATAACAGATTCACAACTGGTAATCTCTTCTAGAGCCAGAGCCTGTGGGCTCCTACCTCTCCTTATTACAATCGGAGGAGTTTGCTGTTTCTTTCCTGTCAGAGACAGTAAAAGAAGTCAGGATGCAGTCCCAATTTTTCCTTTATTAACACAAAGATAATTAAATAATAGTATTGACTCCCTTTGTAAAGCTTTGTAAGTGTTGGAGTGTCTTTAAAAACAAAAACATGAGATGATATCCTTTGTCTGAAAAGTAAAAACACCGGTTCAACATCGACACCAAACCAGGTTCATAGATTAGAAATGTGCTTTTCAGCTGGAAGACTTTAGGAACATGGAGGACTCTGAGGTTCGATGCCAGTTTCTACACCATGTGCATAGACATCTGAGAGGAGGAGCCATACTGACGCCCGTCGCAGGAGCTGCTGCCCTGCTGGCCGCTGGTGGTGTTGCCGATCATGTGCATAGTGTCCATGCTCCCATTGGACAGGTACTGGCGCTCAGCGAAGGCCCCGGCCGGAGACGAGGAGCAGAGCAAACCTCCCTGGGGCTTCTCGGGGCTGGCGGCCAAGCGAGGAGAGGTGGGGAAGTTGTATCCGTACAGGTTGTAAGGGTTGTGCAGGGAGAAAGCGTTGTAGGAGCCCTGCTGCACATGGTGGTGGCTCCCGCTGAACATGTGGGCTGAAGAAGGGGAGGATCCGGATGAAGAGGACGAAGCAGAGCTGGAGCCACCTCCGGCCTGCATCACGTACTGAAGCTGCGAGGCCGGGAAGGAACCCAGTTGACCACTGTAGGCGTCCATCTTGCCTCCAGAGCCGCCGCCGCTCCCGCTGCCGGTCAGGGAGGCATGAGCGCTGCCCTGCATGCCAGCAGCAATCAAGGAGGAAGTCCTCTGTGGTAGGAAGGATTCAGAGGGTTGAGCAGAGGCCACAGCGCCTCCTGCAGCCTGCAGGCGCCCGTAGGAACTGTCGGCCAGGCCGCCATAGCCCTGCAGGGCCGCCATGTTGCTGCGGGCACAGGCTGGATACTCTGAAAGGCCCAGGTTGCAGAGCTGACTTTCCCTGCAGCCCACATTAAAGGTGTTGGGGGCGAGGTGGAAGGTCGGAGGGGAGCAGGAGGGAGAAAGGAGGTGTGCCGCACCAGAAGGGGAGGGTGTGCCCGTGCTGGAGGTGGTGGGAGATGTGCCTGTGCTGCCACCTGGAAAACACATATACGGGGAGAATTAAACACAGCGACAGGTGTTTTTAGTCAAGAGCACTTTTATATCAAATAAACATCAGTTACAAGATGATATCCAGCTGAGTCTAAGTCAGTCACTCAGATACTTCAGCAAGGCAAGAGAGAGGTGGGCCTCTGAACTAAAATTCAGGTGTAATCCACTGACGTGTCTGTGCTGTTGGACAGAATCATCTAATAGCTGATGAGGATGCCAGAATATCTTTCATGAAGTAAAAGGGCACTGTCACCAATGATGCATAGCACTCTCCCAAGACTTATTTCTTTATTCAAATCAAATCATTTCATCATGTTGGTAAGATTCTTCCATGCTGAAGCAGTAATGGGCAAGGCAGTGGTGCTGTGTTCTGGGTATAATTAGTGGTCATGATGGATGGTCATACTTGCACGACTTAAAGCTTTAAGGAACTTCATTGTTTTCTTCATCATGGCTAAATGTTGTCCTGAAGACAGTGTTTTTATGTCTGTCTGTCTGTCTGTCTGTCTGTCTGTTGACAGCACGATAGCGTCACAACTGTCCAACAACTGTGTTGTTTAGATCAAATTAAGGCCGAGCTTGAAGAAAAGATAGGCGTGGTCTCCCTCATGAGTACTGAGTGATTATGTAGTAATGTAGCGATGACTACAGAGTTCTCAATGCAGCTGGTGTGACGGTCATTAAGAATAGCTAGATTATATAGAAAAATTCATTATTTTCTCACTAATTATGAAGACGTTTATATAGAGGCATCAGTGTTAAATTGGTTCATTAAAAGTTAATATTCATTAATTTTACATAAACTAGCTAAGACAAGTGGTTTATATGGGTGTGCATTATAAGACAACTTGATACATATCGAGGTACATGGGCTACGATATGATTCACTGATGATTCTTTATATTATGGAATGATTCATGTGACATAATTATAAATTAGAGTAAGCCAATTCTTTAAAAGTGGCATTGCTTACCTTCAGATAGATGTCATAAGATCAGGGAATCCTATTTAATTTCATTTATAATATGGTTAAATTCAGCACCTAATTTCAGTTGACAATGACAGTTAACAGTGTGCAGTGCTTATGTTTCTGTGCTGCAGAGTCTTGCGCTGACCTTTGAATTTTTACAAGGGTTTGAAGACGCTGTGAGGAAGAAGCAGCCGAGCAGCTTCGCTCAACCGATTCACAACTTTAAAAGTTGGGCCTATCGACAGCTGACAGTACATTAGATGTGTGTATCATGTATCAGTGTAGTCGTATCTTTAACTTTAAAACTGGTTTCCTACTTATATCGTTGAATTTTTGCACCCCTAGTGGTTTGGCTGACATATTTTTACATCTGTTAAGAAACTTTTCGCTTTTTTTTTTCTCCGAAAATGTGATATGATGGGAAAGTGACACGAATCCCTGCCTGCTGATCTCTGACCTCCTTCCTGTGGAGTGTAGCATGAAACAAACAGGTTTTCCCTGTGGGGAGTACGAGTCTCTCAGTGCTGGACCTCCACTACCCTACGGCAGAGCAGGAGGAAAAAATGTCGTCCACAACTGGTTGGAATGTATAAATCTATTTTTCAAAATGTATTCTCAGATGTTGGCAGAATGAAGCGAGGGCTCTTCTCTTACGAACAACCAAACCCTCTGTCCAAACTCTTCATCGTCTGCTTGTATCTTTTAAGTTTCGGCATGTGTTGTTTCTCTCTTCATAAGGAGCAGACGGAGGCAGAATGCAGTAGTAATCCCCACAGGGAGCATTTCCCAGCAGCCCACATGCACTGAGTCAGACTAATAAAGTAAGCAGTCAGTAACATTATGAATTCACCTGCCACCAATTTAACATAATATAAACTTGTCGATCCGCATGGACATTTTCAAACTCCCACCCCCGGACTAATTGAAGGGCCTTACTCTTTCTACTGGATTTGAGATCATGCAGTGTATCGTAGAATATACTGTGCGGCTGGTATGTAGGGATAAATATGGATTTAGTTTTGACTGGGTCTGGTCAACAGAGCCGCCCCACATCCCCAGTCCTCTCCTCAACAAAAAGCCACGGACCCTGCCTCTGACATCCACTGAGTCAAGCCTTTCAAAATGAAATGATAGCTGTGGGATATCAATCGCATATTTCTGTATTAATGAGAATTTGGCCTGGGTTCATCTTGCCGTTGGATAAATTCAGCTTGAACCAAGAACGAGGAGGAGGCATAACTAAATAATCCCGGACTTGCTTGGCTGGGGTTCTGATTTTGCACCATATGCATTCGATAATATCGCTGCAGCGCTCTGCTCTGCTCGAGAAGATGAGGGGTGGGGGCTTGAGGGAGGGAGAGAAATAAAGAAAAGGGGAAGAGACAGAGAAAGGAAGGTAGATATATCTGAGGAAAGAGAGAGAGAGAAAGAGAGGACGATAGTTTGATGATGTCATGTTTTCCTCTGGTTAGAAGGGCTCGAGGTGCTTCAGTGCCGAGGGGGAATAGTTGATTACTTGAAGGGAAAAGGGTGTATGTGCCATAAGGCCAAACGTGCATACACGCTTAACGTCACTGCACGTGTGCACACACACACACACACACACACACACAGTGTCCTGTCATAGTGACACAGGGTTCACTGGTGGTGCAGGGACTTTGATTAAATCCTAATCACTTTGGAGCAGTTTAATGATAACAAACACATGTCCGCAGCGTCACGTCATGCTGACCCCCAAAGGTAACAGAGATAGGGTCGGTGAGGAGGTGCTTCAAAGCGCGGTGACCCTCAATATGACACATGACTAAGACCCCGTGCCGGCGCTGGAGCTGAGACAAAGGGAGGTGGCCCGACTGACTCGGACTCGTGTCGTCCAAAAGCCACGGGGTTTGTTTAACAATTTTACTTTCAAGGGCTGCGAGTGATGTGAAAAGTTCAGCAGACGCCTGCCGACGTGCCAGAGGAGCAGCGTATGGCCAAGCTCAAATGAAGGACAACTATAGCTGAAGAGTGTGGTGATATATGAGGGGAAAATATGCAGAGGGAGAGTTCAGGTCGGGACAGCACATGCACCAAGGTCATGCTAATCATCACTGTACACTACTCTCAGTTAATATGAAAGTGCAGTCATTATCTCCTCACCACCATGCTGATGGAAAGTCAGGTGAAGTTTCGTAGTCCAACATTAATTTTTGTTTTTGGGTGAACTTATCCTTTAACTACAGTCTACAGTATTCTTTACCTTGTTCCTGTAACTTTAAATGTCAGGACATATTGCTGAAATAGCAGCAAACTGTACACCACATGTTGTGATCTAGATTTCTCCACTATGTTTTTGGGAGGAAAAAAGCAGGAGGAAGGACTGCCTGAAAGATCAATGGTTCAATACCCAGCACAAACAAGAAGGTGTTCTTCCCTTGAGCAAGGCACTGGACCCGCAAACTGTGTTGGGGACTGTGTGTGTTTATCCAGGAGAAATGTGCAAAAAGAAAACTCATTTCAGTTGCACTGGGTACACTGACTAAACCTTGGCTTCGAAATCAAATGGAGTCACTGCACAGAAAAGTTGTGTTCTGTCAGTACACGCGGACAGAAAAGCAAAAAGGAAATAACGAATGTGCCGGGGATCATTTATTTGGTTTGCTGCTGTAAATGGGTGGCATCCGGTGCGAGTCAGATCATCAGCTTCGGATGTCAGTCTTTCAGAATAAAACGAGAGAGATTTCATCCAGCCTTTAACATCAATGCCAAGTAGAAATCCATCAAAGTGGAGCCGCAGAGAACAGCTTTTACTTGGTGTGCGAGCGATCTGACCCTGACTTTTACAGTTTTAATCCGAAGAGACAGATCCTCATTGGATGACTTTTCATTTTGTTTAAACAAACAAAATAAACAAACTCTCTTTGTTTTCATGACTGAATAAACTCATCAAACAAACTGACCTTAGAGGACAACACAATTTTATACTGTTTTACTTTGTTTGTATGTGGCGGACCCTGCCACCTTTCTAGCTTCAAACAGTGAGAACCGCTTGTTTCTTCGCTTATGGAAAAAGGTACACATTTCTGATTTGGTATTATTAACAAATTATTAATTTGAATGTGTTTTATTTAATCTACTCCAAAATACATAGTGGCCCTTTAAAGTTGCAATAATATTCTTTGTCTTTTTATCTACTCCCAGTTATGTGTACAGAAAACATTTCATCGGAAAGCCAGGGAAACTGGATTAGAAGGTCTGATGTTTTGTCTCTTCAGTGTATTCACACACCTTGCTGTTTCTGCATGTTGGTGAAGTCTTCAAACGTGAGGGTCCTCACAGGAGGTCTCCAGAAAGCATAGGTCTCCATAATCGCCTCGAGGCCAGTCCTGAAGGAGAGACACAGAGAGAGAGAAACTTCAGAATGCAGAAAACGTATGTGTTGACCAGATGATATGAAAACAGAGAGAGAGAGAGAGAGAGAGAGAGAGAGAGAGAGAGAGAGAGTGTGTGTTGTGTGGGGTCATATGGAAGCAGGGCCCTCTTAGAATGTATTTTGTATGGCTGTTTCTATCTATGATCTGAGACTGAAGCCTTAAGTTCTGCTGGCAGATGAGGTCGAGCGGGCCCTTTGCTGTGGAACTCCCTACCAAAAGATCTTTGACAGTCAGTTCTGTGATCTCATCAGAAGCATTTGTTTGGATTATCATCTTGTTTTTATTTTGCGCAATGTGGATCTTATTTATTTATAAACCGTCAGTCGTCCACGTTGTACTTATCCACCCTAATCTTGACTGACAGGAAAACTGAAACATTGAAGGATGGCGCCCTGTGGTCTCGCCAGGTGGAGCGTGTGCCCCATGTGTGGAGGCAGCAGGGCGGGTTTGGTTCCAGCCTGTGGCTCTTTGCCGCACGTCTTCCCATCGCTCTCTCCCCACTTCTCCCACAAGTCTGATAGCTGTCCTATCTGAATAAAGGCTAAAAACCCCAAATAAAACAAGACTTGGGAAATCCAGTGATACAGTTTTGAATTATTTTATTTTATTTTTTATTTTTTTTGCAATTTGTTGCCCTTTTCTGTTCTTCCTTGTTTGTACAATGAAATTCACCATACAGAGGTTTAGTGTTTGTGTTTTCTTACTGCGGAATTGTTGCATATGATATATTTAAATACAAGTTACTTTATTTGAAAAGTCAGAAAATATATGACTGATGCGTGCGTGTGTGTGTGTGTGTGTGTGTGTGTGCGTGTGTGTGTGTGTGTGTGTGTGTGTGTGTGTGTGCGTGTGTGTGCATGTGTGTATTACTGTCTGGAGAGGGATGGATATGGGTGAGAGACTGACTGTATATTTGCGATTAAGAGCAAAAAATATTTAAAAGATCAGTTTAAAGGAGAGGGGAAGTGGTGTTGGTGATATTTGTGTGTGTGTGTATGAATGAGAGAGAGAGAGACAGAGAGAGAGAGAGAGGTTGGTGCTAAATGAAGCAGACTGAATAGGAGCGTATGAGAAGGAGAGAGAGAGGGAGAGAGGGAGGGCGAAACTGGAGTCCTGTTCGGAGGAAACTAGAGCCATTAAAAAGGAGCAGGTTTTTACTGTGCACATAAATCTGGGTGACGTTTCATCTTGAATCTGTACACGGTTCTCCTTCCTGCTTGATTTACATCCCTGCACGCCGCTCGGCCCCGTCCCAGGGAAACCAGCGCCCGTCTCTGCTCCCCGTGTTATTTTAGGGCCACTAACTCCCTGGCCACGGCAGCTCGTTAGTGCGCCATGCTAATCGGCCGGACCGTCGCCATCACAGCACTCATTCATACAGTCACTCTGCTGCGGGACCAAAACCCAACAAATGAGCTGTATCCCTCCGCCCGGCCGTAAAGCCGGGTCACCAGACACAACTGACGACACCGCCATAACTCAGAGCTGGGGAGACTTTCTATATTAAGACGCCATTAAGAAAGCCGGCAAGAGGAAAACAAGTTGGTGCTTAAATTGAGAATTAGCAGTGCAGGTCTGCCCTTTCTATTAATTTAGAATTTCCCCTCAATATGGAATTAGTTGGTAATGTTTCACAGCAAACGTGCTGCACTCACACTGCTGCCACTTCACAGCCAAAATCCAATGAGAAGCGTGACTTTTTTGACGACTGTTGATGTTCCTAATATCCGACACTAATATAAACTGAGTTCTGTTCACCAGACACATGAGGCAGAGCAACAAAAACAAAAGATGTCACACCTGTTCTAATGTTTGCAGCGTCTGGTTTCCCAACACTCTGAGCTGCAGCTGCTGTCTTCAACATTTACAATTGGCTGAATTGAAAGGGCAATCCTATAAATCCACACTGTTTTATTATAGACTATAAATCATTTTATTGACTGGCGTTTGCGTTATTTCAAGGTAATTGAGCTTGATTACTTTCGGAATACAAATAAAGGTTCCATATTTTATTTTGTAGATTTGGTTAAAGGTGCTGTCTTCACTGCAGATACACTATAATTTATCACTTTATTACTATATTTATATTCATTTACTTCATTTGACTCAAGAATGATTTTTGACTTTTTACAACATTGGTACTAGTACAGTAAACTAGTTTTAAGTGTTAAAGTAGAGATATCATGTTAAAATATGACTAAATGTACTTAAATATCAAAGTGAAAAAGTGTAAAAGTATATTTATACTCACGCAGGGTTGGTGAGTTTGTGTTTTCAGGCTTGTTTTTTTTAAACTGAATTGTATTCTTTTTTTTGCTCTTTCTTTTCATTCCAATGGAACCTCTTGAGAGTCTGAAATAAAGTTTGCATTAAATTGAATTGAACTGAAAAAAATTCATTTGAATTGAATATGGGTCGACTGATTTCCGAGATCGGGAAGTAATTATGGGAGCCGATATTGAGCATTTTTCCGATTATCAGAATCAGTGTTTTGTTTTATTTACCTATTTTTAATCTGATTGTCAATAAAGCAAATTTTTTTAAAAAACAGTTGTTCAGCAAAGCCCGCTCAGACCAATGACAATTGAGTCTGTTGTCACAGCAACAACACACTTTTTCAATTCATTGAGTAAACTGTATCACCATCTCCATTTCTTTCTTCTTTTTTTTTCTTTTTAGCTTTTTTATGTTTTTCACCTTTGATACCACTCCTTACAACTGATATATATATATATATATATATATATATATATATATATAAACCACTGTTCAAACTCACTGAACTGGACTTGAGTTTGAGTCAAGAATCAAAGATTTCCAAACATGCCAGATATGTTGACATGCTGCTACAGGAAAATGAAAATGATGCACATCTGATCTAACTGTGCTGCCAAAAAACCTTGGCTTTCAATTCAGTGGATATGAATGTGATACTTCAGCACAGTATACAGATAAAGAATGTTTCTGACGATGTCAGACAGGATGGAAAAATGTTCTCTCTTCCTTTTTCCTACACTTTTTCATTATAAGTTCCACTCAGTCACATATCTTGGCTCCTATGCGTCCACATATCTTCACGTCTCAAATTATTATCCTATCAGCTCATGATTGGTTGCATCTACTGGTCTGCACTTGACATGAAAATGACTACTTGATTCTGTGACCCGGCAGCTGCAACCAGTAACAACAGAACCAAAGGAAGCCGCAGAAAAGTGACAGATGAGAGCGAAGACGCAGCGCTCGCTCACGCCTCACATCTAAACATCTTGGCGAAGATCCACAGTATGTTTACAAAACGTGACTGCCTGTCGTTCTGGATGTCTTGCCCATGTAAGAACTGAAAAAGTGGACATTCCTAATTGACAGGTAAGCTGGACACTCGTATTTTCATAGGCTCAACTACGTGTGAGCTGGGGGAGTCAGAATACATTTAACAAAGGCAATGCATCCACCTCTAATTAGATGTTAAATCAGACAACATTCACCTTTATCAAACAGGAGCCAATCACAAATCGGACTACCGTTTATTAACAGAAGAAGCTGCACTGACATCGATGCTTATGTCCACCGCTGTGCATCAGCGTGTTTATATTTTTGGCAAATGATGAACTGAACGTAACCATTTGCAACTAATGAATGTGAACGTGCTCATCATCAACTCTTGCAAGAACAATGAGGCATAAATAGCTGGAACAGGTTAATGTTTCAGATCCAGTTATCAAAGCACAGACACTCATGTGTACAGAAATTCATTATAAATCCAGTGGGGAGCGATATAGTATATATAGTATTATTTAGTAGTTAAAAACACCCTGGAAACGACTGTTTCGGACATTACACCGTGGTGCGCCTGTAGAATCGGATTACAAGTGACTCTGCGCCTTGCATGGAAAAGTTGAACATATCTAAACTTCTAAAATTCGCAGTGCAGGAGAGGAGCTCAAAACAATGGTTTTGCAGGCAACACGTTTCTGGTGTTCCGCTTCTAATAAAGGCTGTCGAGATGGTTAGGAGGTTCTTTTGGAAAAATGTGCTCTGCTTCAAAGAAAAAACAAAGGAAGGAGTGAAGGTGAACTACTTAGTTTTAATCTGTGTGATCTGAACTTTCAACTAACGCCAGTCACCACCACTGAGCCTCCATCAGTGATGATGTTAGAGAACTGTTGCTTTTATGTCTTATTCACTTTATTCTTTAGAATTTATTTTAAAATCTTTTTGCACCATATTTTCATTTGTGTATCTTTCATTTCTAAAAAATAATATATATCTTATAGTCATAAATTTATTGTATAACTATTGTTGTCATTATTAATGCTAACGCCTATATTTCAAGACAGAATTTAAGTATTCATCATCAGCATTGCTTTATTATCATAAAACAGTGCTCTGATTATATTGACGATGTGCAGGTTTTTATTCCATACAAATCCCATCTGAGCCACATGGAAGAAAGAAAACAAGGATTGTCAGCTGTGATGTGAAATCTAATGTAAAAATGCACTGAATTCAATAATTCAGTATGTACAAATACATGATATTATCACTCTTATATTCAGAGTGACTTACTGTACGTGAGCAATTTAACTCCTAAATCACCATATTTATGCAAAAGCGGCAGTGTGAGGGTCAAAGGTCAGCGCCTCCACTAGCTAACAATATTCAGGAATGGTCAAAGACAAAGAGCCGCTCTACATACAGAGGGTGGGTATCAAAACGACTGAGAAAGTGTTTTTAAGGTGACAGAAGCTGAGCTCTGAACAGAACAAATCCTAACAGGGCAGAAAGGAAGGCACCACGAGCGATACGTGAGGATAAATTCATTCTCTCTGTCTCCTGACAAATAGCTCATTCTCCGTTATCTTTTCATCTGTAGCTTTTCTGCAATGAAATTCTAATGCCAGTTCATAAATCAAACGGTCTATTGTTTGAAAAATGAAAAAAGATGTCTCAAATATCTGTGTGCCAATAATGCAGACCAGATGATGGGGCTGCTTTCATGTGCGGAGGCGTCTGGTGGTTCAGAACACCCCCTCTCCTTCCTCCTCTCCTCCACCAAAGTTATATATGATAATTCAGAGACTGACAGAGAGAGAGACAAATCAAGAGAAAGGAGAGACAGAGAGCGCCAGGAAGGAAAAGAAGGAAAAGAGGACGGCAAGGAGGAAACTTAAAGGAAGCAACAAGCAATAAAGGAGAGACAGCGATGGCTTGTCTTTACACACAAACTCAAACACGTTTAATTATTCTATTAGCTGTCTCTAAAAGTATGTGATGACCAGTGCATGACTTATCATTCTAAAATGTCAACAGCCAATAGGAGTGCGGTCTCTGGCTGACATCACTACAGCTGTAGTGATAACAAAGTTGATGCAACGGCTAACAGAGCGACGAAAGGGTCAGACCAGCCGGGCTGTGTGTGTGTGTGTGTGTGTGTGTTGTCACACATTTTGATGGTGACAGAAAACAGTGACAACACCCTGTCTGCATGGTGTGTGTGTGTGTGTGTGTGTGGTGTTGCCTATACGTACAGTATATCATATCTTAAAGAATTCTTTGTTTGTTTGTTTGTTTTTTGCGTGGGGTTGGTTGGTTTTTTGGATGTGTAAAAAAAAACATCACTTTTCGCTCACCGTCTGTCATTGTGGTCCACGCGAGAGGGTCGAAACCCTAATTTCTCATTGTGTTATAATTCAGCGCCAGGTAAAATGTTTTATTTCATGTGCCCTCAGTTAGGATTGTAGCGGGTATTTTCTCTGTCTAGAACATTGTCTAGTAGTGCCTCATCACACTGCCATTTGTAAAAACTGCCACGACCCCAGATATTGCCTGTGGAAAAAATAAACATGTACGAGTTCACGAGTACGAGTCCACTGGGCCGCTCCTGCTGTGATGGCATGTTTACAAGGACGACGCATTTTTCATCTTAACAAGACGGAATACAATCATCACATCATACCACGCTAAATTAAGAATAGAAACGCAGTGATGTCGGGATAAAAAGCCTGACACGGCCTGATAATGTACGATGATCTGTCGCGTCATGTGGTGCCAATACAACAAACGTGTCTACATTTCAATGCATGAACAGTATTTTTATTTTGAGACTTTGTGCGCATTTCATGTGACGAATGAGAGAGAGGGAAGGTTTACAAGCCACTCCATCCACCACGACTCTCTGCAAGTCTGTGCTGCAGATCTGAATTGTTCCTCGTGGGCCACAGACAAAGCAGCTGTTTTTGTATGGAGCAGCATATGGTACTAAGTGCTATCTTCAGAGGATTATTTCCATATTAAAAAAAAAAAGACACATTAAATTGTAATGGGCCGCGGCTGCTCAGTCAGTAGAGAGATGGTGTGGCAACGTACCTGTTTCTGCCAGAGTCACGGAATCCTTTGGCGAACGGGTTGCGATCGATCTTTAGTCTGGTGATCTGCAGACAAGACGAACATGAAAAGGACATGTTTGTGATTAGAGCAGCTTTACATGAATGTTTTCATTCAAATCCCTTCAATATGCCAATATGTTGCAATCAATTATGGTGATCCTGAAAGCTGCAAGCCATCCGTTGTTTTCTGGACAACAACATAATTGGTCTCTATCATGTCATTTGCCAATTGGCTCCAAAGTCCAAATGGTTAGTTTAAGGAATTAGAGTGGTTGCATTCTGGGAAGTTTAATGAAAGGCAATTTTACAAGCGCCACCTGAGAGCTGCACTAGGGAGACGATGCCCTCCCCAATGCAGTTACAAGGCAATCTTGTTGAGACTGAGGCTCTATATTAATTGGCTTTGGCATACGAAGTCTCTTGTAAAAGCTCATGATTTTGATCACACTCACACCAAAATCTGTAGTGATTGTAAAAATAAGCAGACATTCTGCAGGAAATAATAATAATAATAATAATAAAAAAAGACTACAGGATCCCACATTTGCGGGGACTGATTGATGCGATTCTCCCCTGAGGAAATAAAATAAGAGACCTGTTGGTTCTGGTAGGCGGTGACGGTGGTGAAGACTGTCTCGGGGAAGCTGAATGTCTTAACTCCCTCCCCACTGGGCACCGCCTTGTTTGGAGACAGTTCGCTGCTGAAGTCCTTCCTGATGACGTGGACACGAGGCTGATACTTGTGCATGGAGTGGAGGATGATCTGAAAAAAAAAAACGAAAGGACAGAAGGTGAAGTGGAGCTAATATTGTTAATGTTATTTGTAGTAATGGTGTGATCACGACATCTTACAAATTGAGAACATTTTCCAGTCCTCACAATCTAGTTTTAGTGCCAATAAATTGATAAAGACGAAACACAGGGTGCAGATTCTGATATTTCTTTAATGGCAGGTTGACAAAGCAGAGAAGAAGAAGATTCAAACTTCCAAAGCAAGGAAATGAATTTGACAAATGAAGTTTAGTCATTTCTTCCACCACTTCCTCTCTCCAAACTTATCAGTTACAGCAGTTTAATCAGTGACTATACGCCACAAACTATGACACTCTGCCATCACTTCTGTATATCATTCGCTCCGTGCTTAAGTTAGCAACAATACATTACATGCATCATCTGGTTAGACTTTCAAAATAGGGCTAGCTGACAAGCAGTTCACATATCATGTCATATGACTTTTGTGTTAACATTGTGAAAACGTTGCAGTTTGGTTAGGTGTAGGCACATACAATACTTGGTTAGGTTTAGGAAAAGAGCACTCTATGGGTAAACATAATTACATTCAGTCACGTAACATATGTAACGTAGGATATGTAAGTCACACAAGTACATCAGTTACGTATGTTTAATAACTTATGGAACATAACCTCAAAGCAAATGTATCTGGACTCTTGTTAACATGCTTGATCCACACCCCTGTCCCCAGGGGAAAAGTCCTTTTTATGACCCTTCCCACCACCTTGACCACTCCCCAACTTGCTGTTTATTAGTTTATTATTATTACTTAACATAAAGGTCCTTATAATCAGCATAAGCTGATAGGAAGAAGGCCCTTGTAAGTCCTAATAAGATGCTGAGTAAAATTTACGAGACAACACAAGGATTCATTACAGCATCAATAAACACGTTTAGATTATAGGATGAGACAATAAGGCATTGTTAGTTAAATAGTTATCTATTAAGTGCATTATTAAGGATCTTTTAACTCAACAAGGCGCTGTTCTCACTTTAGATCAGTTAACTGCTATTAAATGCTATAAAGGCTACTAAATAAAGTATCGTTAATCTTATTATCACCTATTAAATAACACTTTTTAAAAGGAACATCATCTAGAGTGTTACACAGAACTGTATGCATGTGTGATTATGCCTCAAAACTTTCGAGTTTAGGGCAAAACACAACACTTGCAGTCTCAGCTTTCCTCTCCGCAAACACACAATACACACAAGTCCTCGGTAACATCAATTAGACTCATTCTGTCAGGGCGACGTGTCATTAAGAGGAAACGAGTTCACACTGCAGTGATGCTCGCAGGAGGGCCGAGGATTATTTCACAGCAGAGCGGAGGCGTCAGACGGTGTCGGCCCCAGCCTAGCCTCGGGGCCTCGGTCTGCTCTTGATTAATCTGAGAGTGAGAAAACCAACCCAGAGCCAAACACCCCCGACCCCCCCCGCTCTGCTGAGACTGAGGGGGTCATTTCAAACCAGGGCCGTGGGGGGAACTGTTCTGAGTATCAGAAACATTACATTTAACATTCCAGACCTCAAGTCCAACACGCACACGCACACGCACACGCACACGCACACACACACAGACACAAACACAAACACAAACATACAGACATAATGACTGGACTGCAGCATGGACACACACAGATGCATGCTGTAATCTGCAATCCTTGTTTTTTAAGTTTTTTGTCTCTATCTGTGTTGTATAGCAGCGATAAATTCTGTGGGGTTTTCAGCACCGAGATCACCTGTCGATCAAACTGTGTGGGCGGGGCTGTGGTGTCTATTTCCCCGGGTGCTCACCAAATGTTAGGCAAAACTGCGTTTTCCCAAAGAAACAAAAGTCTCCTTGCTGCATGTCTTGGCATCAGTTTTACACCAGGGAAGGCATACTTTCACATTTTGTGGCTTGTTTTCCTGCTGCTGCTCTCTCAATTGGTTAAGCAGCATTTAAAAAATGGAAATTTCAGAATAAAAGTAGCCTGTCAGACATCAAGGTTTCAAAATAATGCAGTGCAGATTTGTTTCTTCTGTGTCAGCTCTTTGAGGATATGGTTTTTCATTGTCAGTTGAGCCACTGTAGCCTTAAGTGTTCGAGCAACTTCTTTTAAAATATTTTTAGAAAACCATTGCTATAGAGGGAAAAGTATAACGAGCTGGATTAGCAAATAGAAAAGCTTTCAAGTGGATGCAGGTTAAATTGCTGTCATGTTTGAGTAACAGAAATGTTACACACACACTCACACACAGCTGCCTTATGGCCCAGAGGAGTCATACTTGTAGTCCCCGGTCGGCCTGAGGTGATGTAAAGTCAAAGCGGATCACACATCGACATGCTGAACTGAGAGGGCAGCCAGAGGACATCAGCTGACAGTTGTTCACGCTCAAATACAATTAGGCTTAATAAGTGATGGTTTTCAGTTTCATGGTTGGTAATGACGCCCTTTTCATCCCCTTTGAAAATCATCTGGACACTCACACCAGAGAGACACCAACACATCCCTCATAACAGATGTTGTGTGTATCGCCATAAAGTCAAATCACACCAGACTTTGTTTACAAAGCACATTTTACATGACAGTGTGGCCGAAATTGATTTTCAAACATAGTTAAAAACACTTTGATGACCATAAAAATGTGACGATCAAAGCAATGAATCCCACAGGCTGGTTTGAACTGTCAGATTACTGGAAAAACTGCATCCTGTTACAGCCAGCAACAATGAGGACTCGTCACTTTGGGTCACGGGTGGTGAGATTATTGATATCACATCATGTGAAAAACTTGCATCTCTAAAGTTCCAGACTCCCTACTGGCGGAAAAACAGGCCAATGTTTAAAGCAGACTGTGTAGAAAATTCTTCAGCGGAGCGCTGAATGAACAGCATTGATACATTACAATGCAATGGATCATTAACAACAAAGCTGCTATAAAACAAAAGAGAAGTCACAAAAAAATGTTGGCTATTCCAGCCTGCCTCAGTCTTTTATTAGGTTTTCCCATGGACCAGCGAGGACAGGCAGGAAATAGACGACAGGCCAAAGAGTACAGCATGAGGCAGATCTGAACCTACGAGGACCAGGGCTCACGGGTCCGGCCAGGCAATGAGGCATCACACGGGCAAAAACGTTTCAAGTGCTGTTAGTTTACAGTATCACATCCTGTGTGAGACCTGAATGTTTCAGCTGACAAATGATTTAAAGTCCTGATGCAAATGTTGCCAAAAGCCAAAAAGTAAGATCTGTCAGGTGATCTCTGAATTTACTTTACAGTAAATTACGGTAAAGGAAGAATTCTATACAAGAAACAACAGAATTACAATCAGTATCAAGTAATTAACTTTTTTACATGCATATGAGTGTATTGCTGTCTTGCCAGCAAAGTAAAAATTGATCAGTATTACGTTATAAGGTGAGAGGTCTGTTGATATGACAAGATATTTTATGTGTTTACATACGTTTTTACTTTTCTAGTGTATTTAGTTTCTCTATGAACCTGTAAACCTGAACATGTAAAACAATTTAATTGAATAAAAAAAAGTACAAATAAACAAAATAAAAACGTTTCTTGTTATAACATACCATTGATTTTGTTATAATATGCAACATTTCACATCTTAACAAAATATTTCCACATTATATTACCACATTTTACCGTCATGCATGTCATGTAGTAACAATATACAATATCCCATTACAACATGAAATGTAAAGAAAGGTTACTTGTTATAATGTTATAATGTTATAATGTTGTTATCATGTCATAATAAGAAAATATAATAATGTAAAAAGCATCTTTTAAAAGTATACCTTTCACTTCTATTGTACGTCGCAGTGGTTTTAAACATATAAATTACAGAAATTGATGATTTTAACAACTGAAGTGAATTTATAATCATGAAAAAAGAGTCATCAGTCAACCGATAATAACGTTATATTATATAATGTTATATCTCATAAACTGACCATTGGATTTGTATGGTAAGAAAGTGTAAGCTTCAAATGAACTTGTGTGTTTCCCTCTGGATTGAAGTAGAAGTATAAAGTGGATTTGAATATAAACACTAAAAGGATCTCAGATTTTTGCTAAAAAAATACAACTTTCCAGCAAAGCCAGAACAGTTTGTGTTCATGCACTTGAGAGACTTCTGGTTTAAGGTGGGCGGGGCTCAGACGTAAAACTGTGGTGCCATGTCCTTTCATAC
Source organism: Diplodus sargus (assembly GCA_903131615.1). Lineage (NCBI taxonomy): Eukaryota > Metazoa > Chordata > Actinopteri > Spariformes > Sparidae > Diplodus > Diplodus sargus. The sequence continues at coordinate 1,990,888 of CAEMYA010000106.1, forward strand.
AACACATCTCCGATTTTGATCCGAATCTCAATCAGATTTAATCAAACCAAACCTGCACAGTGTTTCTCGGTGAACATTCACATAGCAGATTCGCTGTGTTAATACCAAAGGGTGGTAATTTTAAGTTTGAATTTGATTAATGGTAATTTAGTCATGATATTCAGTGTTATAAGATTTTTAAGGGTAAGCAGATAACTTTAAAATGCAAAGAATGCTTTAATTAGAAGACCGTTTAAATCTTTAAATGTCATTTGTATAAGTGCAGTACATAGCTAAACCTGCAAATCCCATTTCATAAACCAAACCAGTTTATCAGTCTGGATGACAATGTGCCGTCTGAGACATAATAAATATTGTTTTTCCTCACACACTCTGCTCCTGTTGTGCGCTGTGACGTCGAATGATTCACGACATGTACAGTGTCTGTTTCTGATGAGGCAGACATTTCGCGACACCACAAGTCAGAAGGATGAGCGAGAAGTGGTGAGGTTTCCCACACAGGAAGCTCAGAAATTAATTTCCTTTGGCCTCTAAACCCCCACCAGGGAGACAAAGCCCTTAAACTGAACAGTGGGAGAGGAAAGACAACCTCCCTCACTCTGAGAGAGAGAGCTCTGCATGTGAATTCTCGCCCACTGACACCCATATGTTATTGCATTTGTCACCACTGAGCTGATGAGCTCATCTGCAGATCTGTGACAGAGCAGGAACCTGCCCGCAGCTCGCTGTGCTAAACTGGACTCCGCCATTTTGTCGTACCACTGGATAAATTGCTACACCATGTTTCTAATCAGCGCATCAATGGCGAGCTCTGAGAAGAAATCGATTCGTAGCAGCTCCTCATGCTCTTTTCAACAGTATCTCAGGCCACAGCAATCAAAGCAGTCGTCTCTATAATATTTCGACAGTCATGACAGGAGGCACTGTGCCATCTTCTACTGTTTCAACATTCAGATTATGTGATAAAAAAAAAATGGGAGCAGATCATCTCCTGCTTTCACCGACTCTCCATCAGCACATGGAGGTCAAACAACGCAGAGACACCTGGATTTGCTATTAATTCAACCTGCTTTAATTTCCACAAAAGCCTTAATGAGACTGAGGCTGATGCTCTGAGTAGATTTGCACATTTTGTGGCAAAAGACGATATAAAGGGGGCTTATATTTCACACTGTTATGATGTTAAAATGCTATACTTTGCACAAGTTTAATGTTATATCTTGTGGGACTTGAGGACAGCTGAGTGTTTTCTCCTTGACACACAATTACCTATTAGTTTGGTGGTAAACATATCAGGGCTGTGATCTAAATGTGTTTTAAATATGCATTAATCATTAAACTGCATGAAACATTAAAACAAGCTGACAGAAACACAGCCACCACAGATCTCGGCATTTTAAGGTCGTTGTGGTTGACAAATAAGCAAAACAACTGCCTCCCTGTAGCGCATTAACACTTTGCCCAAAAATGAAAATGCAGGAAGCACTACACTCTCGGCATGTGGTTCGGACAGCTGTAAGAAGCCATTTATGTTTCCTTTTCACTTGGTTATTTTTTTTTCTTCATTTTAAAACAAGTTGTTTAGGATTGTATCGCAGTGCTGTTCTGCTGTGAATGTCCAGAAATATTTTTTGAAAAAAACTTCACCTAGCTTTCCATCATCATAGGGGTCTGTGGATAATGACTGCATTTTCATTTTTGGTTGAACTCTTCCTTTATGCTTTATGTTTCTTTCCTGCTAATGAATCAAAGTCTAATATACAATTTCCTTTTACACTCTGATGGGGTTTCCACCTGCTCCTGACAAAAGCAACGTCACCTTTAGCTTGCTAATGCTAGGGGACATTTCCTACCATACAGCCACTTGGTATTTTTTTCAAAGTGATTATCGGAGTTTATAAGCTGGAACTGGTTAACTGTAGGAGCTGCAGTTCTGCTGTATGACCATTATTGTATGGCTTTGCCTTTTCTCTAACATTTATTTTAACATCATTTTATAGTTTTTTATACAGTATTTTCTTAGCTTTTATTGCAGGTTTAAACATCAGGGACCAATCAAAATCTAAGCTGTATTCTTCCATTTAAAATTGTCCCTTTCCCATGAAACCCATTTCTAACTATGGACAAGTATAAAGTGCAAATAAGGGACTCACTTTAGCTTGCTGCCCACTTGCTGATTATACATAAGGAAGGCAGTAAATCAAACAAATTGTGGTCTAACTTGTTGCATTACAGTTAAATATTTCACCTATGAAAGCCACATTACACATTAAGAGCAGCCAAGAACCAATAAGAGACTTACTTTAGCTCACCACCTCTGTTACTAACTGGCTACAAGCAAGGCAGTAAATCAGGCAGATTGTGGTCAGACTCAAATTTTAGCTCAGTGGTGTGGCTGCTGGAGCACACTACAAATCAAATTCAATCATTAAGTGCCTTTAACGAAACCATTTTATTACTAAATGCATTACAGAGCCATGGAGGAAATGAATATTATATATTAAAACAAGGGCACGGGTTCAAATCCCAGAGCTCTAATATCTCTCCACGCTAATCCTCAAACCTAATAATATTCAGACAGGGTGGACTGTCTTCAAAAGGAAATAGTCTGACTGTGGGAGGGCAGTATGTGGCAGAGCAGACTGTCACGTATTGCAGAAAATCCAATCTGAACAAGTCTCATGGCTTCATGTGATCCATGAAAGCATAAAGTCCATGAAGGATGGTGTTGACTTTCCCTTCAACGAAATGCATCAAAAATATCTCCGTCCATTACCACAGCACCATGGAGTTCCATGGAGTGTAAAGCACAGAAATTAAACTCATGGATAACAGCTTTAACATGAAAACCCAACGTTGAGATAACTATCATCTCTGTCACAGCACTCCATTCATAGTCAGTAACTAAAAACAAATACTGACATCTGATTGGTCGGTCGCACCACGGGTTAAACATGTTGAAAAATATCAAAATGTTCAATTTAAGTTAATTGAGAGCATAACAACATATGAAACTAAAGACAATATCATCTGATGGGGTCAGAATTTAACATATTTGTTGGTCCCCCTTTGTGGTCTTAAGGTCATTATCAGAGTCAAGAGAGCACGAATAGAGCCCCCCAGTAGCTCGATTGGTGGGATGTGTGCCCCATGTACAGAGACTGTGTCCTAGCTGCAGAGGCCCATGGATCAGGCTGCTGGTCATGTCCTCTCACTCATCCTGTCATCTCTCTAAGCTTTCCTATCAATAAATCCATGAAAAGGCCA
>CAEMYA010000106.1:1994178-2019421 GCA_903131615.1 Diplodus sargus
AAAAAAAAAAAAAAAAAAAAAATAGATAAATGATGTATGAACAAGCAACACAGGATGAAGAAATGTGAGTAATAAATAGGAGTGGGTGATGTGACCAAAACAGGTATATGTAACTTTATATTGAAGTAGTGGTATATATCATTATATAGTATGTGTAACATACTGTTCTGTACTTCATCATATTGAATTATTGCCTTCTTTTATTTGGAACTTACATACAAACAACCAATTAGCTGATAAAGTTGGTTTCAAACCGTCAGCTGGTCGAAATGGCCCTTTTGGTCGGACAAACAAAAGAAAGATAAAGGGCAGCACTCCCATCAAACTGTTTATTCTTGCCACATGGACTTTTGGTCGGAGGAAAGAGAGGATCACCTCATCAGTTTTTTGGGGGGTAACAGATGTTTCTGTAGGACAAGTTTAAATCTTCTGCTTCACCGACGACTTCACTGCTTTTCCTCCACAGATCTTTCATCATGACAGAGCTTTAAGGTTCCAAATAAGAAAAAATCATTTAAAGAGGTACATATTTTAAGGACTACCGTCAGCGCAATATAAAAATCATAGGCATTCGTCCACCAACTATCACTCTCACATCACGTGAGATCGCGGTAAGCAACCCAGATCATATTACCGCGTGAGGCAGCTGGACTCTCAAGATCACACAAGAATCCAGCCCTGAATTGCTGCATAGCCTGTCCAGAAGACATATATTAAGACAAGACAGGACAGCTCCTGCGGGGCAAACTGTGTTGCCAAATCTCAACCGGGAGACACATTTCTACTACTGCATTGCATATATTGTCATATTGCCCAACCCTAGCACTACACACGGTATAAACCCTTACAGAAAATATTTGTTTTTCATCAAATAACCGTTGTTGTTGTTTGTGTGTTAATTTTTGGGCTGTAACATTCCAGTAATCATGTTTTGAACAAGCAAAACAATGAGCCTCGCACAATCATGTACGGTGCAACACATAGTATTAAATAGTGTCGTTGAGTCAATGCATTTATGAAGCATTGTGTGATTTATCACACGTTTCCTTCTCATGATGTATGATGTCATAGCAGTATGTACAAACATTCACAGTTCTGAAGATAAAGAGAAAAAAAGGTCCCTTACGTGTCCCTGGTCGTCCAGCTCGTTGTTGGTGAGTTTGAGCTTGTCAAAACTGACCACCTGTCTCATCCAGGTGTCTCCTGAGGCCAGAGAGTCTGGGTGGATGTAGGCCCGCGGAGGCACAGGGGAGTCTGCGTTTCCTGCCACCATCCACTTGGAGCTGTGGTACACGTATCTGGAAGACAAGAACAGGGAACTTGGCTTAAGCACCTGTTTCAGGGATTGAAAAGAAACACTATAGTTTTTGTAGGCTGGATAATGACAAAGTAGATGTTGAGTGTCTGGGACCCGCACACAGAACTTTACACACTATGAACCGATAGTGTTCCCTAAAACTGTAATTGTGCTTTATATACTGTAATGGCAAAATCCATGTGGTTTTCTTCTACTCAGTAATAGGAAGTGAGTGGGAAAAAAAGAATGTGAAGCAATAAATAAAATGACAAACTCTGAGATTGACAGAGCACTATAATATACAAAAGATTTTTTATCACCCAAAAAATCAAGCAACATTTATGAGAGAGATAAACTGTAGTGAAAAGAATGCAAATCATTAGCATGAATTTATTTTCATCTTTTTTCTGCCCAACACTAAAAGTGATCAGGCAACCACTTTTAAGTTCTGTTATAAAGATTTTACAAATGAAACTTGAGCCAAAATACATTAGGTCAGGTAAATAACCACCTGAACATAGATTAGAAATAGACAGGTAACACATGACAAGGAGCTGGTTAGCATCTGCTCCATTTTAATTTAATAACTGGAGGACAACTGTGAACACAGTTTTTTTTTTTTTTAAATAAAGAATAATGTATTTAACTGTAAATCAAGAGTTTGAATATTTGAAAAAGTGGAATAAATGGATTGAATATGTTGAACACAGTTAATTTATGTTGACGGAGTCAGCAGAGAAGAGTATGACGAGTTTTTTTTTTAGTTTAGTTTATTTGTATTTGTGTGTATGTATGTGCAGATGGCACACATTCTATATGTAACCATCATACTAACTTATATTACTTTTCCTGTATTTTTCTCTAATTTACTTTATTATAATTTTTCATTATTAGAAGTAGTAATGGAAATATTAGTACGTTCGTCTTCAGTATAAAGGGTATAAATATGGTAATGACATACAAAATCATAGGTTATTAAATGTCAATGCATCCAAACTATAACAAAAAAGAGTGAACATGATCTATTCACAAAATAAGCTGAACAACCGTTTTTATTACATACAAGTTTTTTTGTTTACAGTCATATATCTAAATAACTGTCTTAAACTTTGTTTTATATTCTAAATGTTAATACAAAGCAGAAGCACAATGCCATCCTATGACAACACTTTAATTTTTCTCTTATGCATATACAGTATCCCTCAGATGATAACCATGAGGTTACTTCAGGGTTGAATTTGTTATTATACTATAAAGGCCATATGAATTTCAAAAAGGCTGGAGTGCCTCTGCTTTAGTCACTCGGCTGGAAAACAAACTCCAAAAACTCGGCCATGTTGCCACAACACCAGCTTTTAAGACTCAGTTGTTGTTTTTTTCATTGTGCTTGAAATTTAGAACAAGAGAAACATAAAATATTCCATATGTAGTCACACACTCAGCGGCATAGTTTCAATTAAGACCGGCCATAATATTTGATGATGTTATGTGCGAGTCTGGGGTACTTCAGGCCGTCCCACCCATTAAACAGCAGGGAGAGAGAGAGAAAGAAAGTGTTTTGTTTTTAAATATGGAAAACAGATCAACAAAAGGGAAGAAAGAAATAAAGGAATAAAAATGAAGAATAGCAAGAACAAAGAAGAAAATGAAGACGTGCATGGACAGAGAAAGTCGTCAAGATGAAGACAGTCAGCTAGAGTCATCGAGAAAGATAAAGGAGAAAATCAGTGAGATCATGGCGATGAGCGGAAAGAGAAAAAATGGTGGAATGGAAGACAGAAACACAGAATGCGAAAGCGAGGTTGAGAGTAAGTGGAGGAGAGCAAGTGTGAAGCACAGCTGTTTGCCTTTAGTTCTGGCCCTGCGTTCAGTTGAAAGTGTTTTTATCTATAGCAACTCTGCCAAAGTCATCACTCACTCCAGAAACATGGACAAAACTTTCATTTGGTCCTTTTGTTATTCCCTCCAACGGCTGCGCCACCCCATTACATACACACACACACTCACACACTATGTATAATTAAATTATAATAAAAGCAATACTGTGTGTGTGTGTGTGTGTGTGTGCGTGCGTGCGTGCGTGCGTGCGTGTGCATATATATATATATTTTTAGGTATAGTAGCCTCTGTCTGCTACAAAGAAACAGACACAAATACATACATATTTAAATAGCTTCAGGGCCGTTCCAAGGGATGTTGACAAACACCCTCTGGCGGCCATATTGTAGGTAAAGTCTGCTGTATGTGAATAGCATAGTGAGTTTTTTTACATTATTTTTGTAAGAAGAATCTACCTTATTAGAACAGGTATTTTGCTGAAAGTGTTCTTCAAGCCAGCTTGAATTCATTGTTGCAGAACCATCTGGGATGTCACCCTGAGACAGTGTTTGGAAAAGGTTTCAAAAAATCCTTCGCCTGTGATTGGATCATCCATCTGGCCATCATAGTCAGTCATGGACTAACTTCTACCAATCAGAGACAAGTAAAAATGCTCTGTAATTTCTGGCATCCGTAAATTTAAAAAATGTTAAGTGCTTTGTTGCCACAAAAACAAGAAATAGCTTGTATGGGGAATGTTAAAGTTCTAAAGAGGTTCTTAATGTATGTATGGTTAAAACCGAATTGATTTCTTTAATGAGATTTTGTCGCAGGGAGTGTGAGAGGCACACAGTAGAAACTGCAGGCAGCATCTGCAAATAGCCTGTTAATGCAACCACAGAAACCAAAAGCTTTCATTGGTATTTCTCTCGTTTTTTTGTTTGTTATACAACATACAGTGTAGTCATCACCTGCACCACCTCTACAAAGGTGCGACAGGTGTTCCTGGCAGCTTTTCCACAACCACATGGTAAGTTGTCTTATTAAACACATTTTGGCTTTTTCACTCTCACTCATTGTGTCTTACTGTTTTGATATTTGTTAGAATTAATAAATAAAAAAATAAAAAACAATATTGGAAGTCCATAATTATTCAGGAATTGTGTGGTCTCTCAACCAGTCCCTCACTGGTGTGGTGTTTCTGCATTTTCCCATAAATCCTCACAGTGTAGGTGTTATTCTGTGAAATGCATCTTTCTGTCTGTGTGCTCTTTTATTTGTTTAAGACATGTTGGCTTTTGTTGCACATGCTGAATTTATTTCAAATAGTCTGGAAATGAGAAACACACACTTCCTGTGTATCAGGAAGGAGCGACCACACAGCAAGTGTTCATTTAAAGCAGGGCGCTGCAGCGTCTGTCAGGCCAAGGACCCATTAGCTGATAAAGAGATCAAGCAGAGCCCCCCTACTAAATATATTAAATTAGATTATGATGCATAACCTAGAATAATGTGTAGCTAACTTGCCGGTATGTTACATAGTTAGGGAATGAGACCAGCTTGAGGTAGCTAGCTAGTCTGCTGTTATGGAAGGTTTAGTGATTTAGCATACAGCGAGGCTAGATTGTTCACGTAACTGTACGGATAATAATGGGTAGACTATAATCAGTGTTGTGTAGATTTTTTATGAACAAAACAATTATTCCAAGTAATATGTTAGAATCATGTTAATGTGTATTTCCATTTAAATATTTGAACAAATAAAACCTTTCTAAAAGTTTTCGAACAATATTTAGTGGCCTCCTGCAGTATCTCTGAGGACCAGCTGGGGATTGCGGACCCTCCGTTGAAGACCCAGAATTTAAAGTAACTGGTCTGTGCACTATATGACACCCTACACAATAAAACCCTCAATAAAGATAATGAACATCTCCCCCTAAAACCAACTAAATGCTCATACTAAAGTGGTATATACGTAAGTTATATAGAAATGTTAAATAGCCATATATATTTATTTGAAAATGTCTTATACTTTTAAACAGTAAAACATGGGGCAACGAACTACAAAAAGAACATTTAACTACCTGTTCCTCATTTTTACTATATCTAATAATACCAAGCACACACCTCCACACACAGCTCTGACTTTTGACCTTAACACACTCACATGAATATACAGCCACAAAGGGTACCAGGCGTTCCTGTAATTTCCTGTTTGGAGCACTGTTTAGGGTTACGCTCAGCGTAGCAGGGAAAGTGTTAAGGAACGAGGAAACTTTAGCCCCAAACAGGACTGGAAATCTGATTAGTCGCCCCGCTTTCATCTTCCATAAATCTGCCATCTGGCACCGGCACGATCAATAAAGACCGGACTTTATGTGACACTCTTACTGGACGGATGGGGAGGGGGGGATCCCTTCTCAGCCAACAGCAAACCACACAGCTGAATAATCCAAACTGCAATGCACACTGTAATAATTCCCTCGTTATTCCTCTCACATACACACAATTATACCCACTGGGATAAACACACACACATAGAGGAACACATACCAATCAGAGAGCAAAACTGGTTGTCAATGTGTGTGTGGATGTGTGTGTTCTCAGCTCATCACACATATAGTGTAACACAAGGCAGGCATGCACATTAAAACACACACACATTCACACACTCGCCAAACCCAGGCTGTATATTGGGTTACTGAACTGACAGAGTAAATATTGCTATTGAATTACCATTCGGGGTTGACTGGTGTGTGTGTGTGTGTGTGTGTGTGTGTGTGTGTGTGTGTGTGTGTGTGTGTGTGTGTTCAGAGTTTGCAAGAGAAGACCAACAGCTTTGTGTGAGCATGTGTGTGCAATCCTAAATTCTTATACATATTAAGACCAAATGTCCTCTCACAAACAGAGATAAAGTAGATTTTGCCAGTCCTCACCTCTACAAAGATCCACTTTAAGACTAGGATTAATCTTTATAGGATCAAGGTTAGAAAAAGGTTAGGATAAACTTGGTTTAGGGTTAAGGTTCAATGATTGTCCTCACAAGTAGAGGAACATAAATGCCCTTGGGTGTGTCTCTGTGTCTTTTATATGAATTTAAGGGTGTGTTTCTTATTGAAAGTGGGTACCTGTGTGTGTGTGTGTGTGTGTGTGTGTGTGTGTGTGTGTGTTTTGAAGAACCGAAATAGAAACATTAAATCACTTCTATCTGAGTTTACTGGATGAAGGTTGGAATTAGGATCAGGTTGACTTGAGTCAGTGTAAGTGTATGTTAATTGTTGGTGTCTGGCCCAACCTACCAACTCAAAGTATTAATATTTGACGAGCTGACAATGAGACTCAACCATCTTATATATTGGACTTTAAAGAACTCGACAACAACCAAGTTACGGACAAGATCAGGGTTAGGGGCTGGGGAACGTTTGATCCCTTTACTGCATTCTTATTTGCGTCTGTATACTAAGGTGTGTGAGTGTGTGTGTGTGTGTGTGTGTGTGTGTGTTCTTCTCTTTCTATATTGAATAAGAAATATTTTAAAGTGAGTTCCCATCTACACAGAGTCTGTTTCAAATTATGACTTGAGTTCATCGGATCAAGGTAAGAATCAAAATGGCCGCCCACCACTGGGTCCAGATCTGCTCAAGGTTTCTACCTTGAAATGTCGGGTCTCTAATCCATTAAAGTTGGGATACCAGGTAAAATATTAAGAAAGTGGAACTTAATAGTGTTCCAATCCTTTTTGGTAAAAACTCAATTTAAAACTGGACAAAGACAATATACTTTATGTTTGACCTTATCAGCTTCATTGATTTTTTTTTTTGTGAATATCTGCTCATTCTGAATTTGATGTCACCAATGCATTTCAAACATGTTGGGACAGGAGCAACAAAAGATTGGGGGAATTGTGTAATGCTCCAAAAACATGGAACGTTCCACAGGTAAACAGGTTCTTAGGTGACGGCTGATAGAATCATGACTGGGTATGAGAGGGTCGTCCTCGAAAGCCTTGTCATTCACAAGCAAGGACTGGGCGAGGTTCATCACTTGGTCAAACACAGGATTGTGTGAAGGACATGACTACATGGGCTCAGGAACACTTTGTAAAACTGCTGTCAGTAAAAACAGTTCATTTGAAAATGTCTGCAATCTGACTGTATTTATGTTTCACGTAGCGTCTGAGCTTTTTTGGAAACAGGGTTGTATTCAGTGCCTGTCCTCGCATGTATAGCAACACTGATCTGTGTGTGTAAGTGTGTGTGTGTGAGGACCAAATGTCCTCAAAAAGACAGATAAAAAAGGTGAAATAAATTCAATTTTAGGTAATCTTTCCACTCCTCACTTCCACAGAGGGCCAGTTCAAGTTGACCACTTGAGTTCACTGGATTAAGGCTAGAAGTACATAATGAAATGCTTGTAAATGTGTTTGTGTGTGTTTTATCCATTTTGACTCTGTGTGTGTGTGTGTGTGTGTGTGTGTGTGTGTGTGTGTGTGTGTGTGTGTGTGTCAAAGCAGAACGACAACATGCTCTGGCACACAGTTGGAGGAATGAGGTATTTTTGAGGAGCCAGACAGCTCCACGTTCAGCAGCTCGAGCTCGGAGCAAACCGAGCGACTGTCCACATAAAAGAAGTGTAATATATGGAGATTTAATGAGCGCGGTACCAATGAGACGTTCCTAAAGAGGGGCAGGGATCCCAAGTAAAGCAAGTCGATTCCAATAAAGACCATGTTTCCAGACCCCAAACTCCAGAGGACTGTGAGACACACCAGTGACAGCTCCCAGCTCAGTTTGCAAAGGCCTGTGGTAAATTCCCCCAGCCAGGAAGAAAATCCTATTTAATTTTACAAGACCTTCTGGCCCCTAAAAATCCTCCATGATGTCTTGGTTCGCTGGTGGGAGAGCGGGGAGAGGTGGCAGGGCAGAACGTCTGCTACGCGCTGGTGGAAAACTTTACATCAATAAACAGCGATATGAAGTGAAGGATGCAGGAGGCTCAAACTAAATACAAACAAAGCAGAGGTCACTTTATGTTTCTAAGATGTTTTCGTGCAGACTTTGATTTCTCTCTGACAAATTTGATTTTTTTTCCCTTAATAAATCTGACTCGACTTGACACGAGGGGGAAGAGCCTTTTCTCCACTTCCTACAGAGATGACAGGGCATGAAAACAAAAAAACTAACTCCCTGTAAACATGTTTTATGACTTGAACTTTAAAAAACCTTGAAATATGCTCACCAGCTGCCAAGAAAGGCCATGTAGGCCTTTAAAACACACACACACACACACACGCACAGCTCAATAGAACTTGTTATGCAGCGTTGTTCAAAGACAGGCTTCCATGTCATTTTCTGGATTTTCTGGATATGTGTTTTTTGGGATAGCGAATAGGTCTGGTGTCAGCTTCAGTGTTGGTATATATTTGTGATTAGGATTTTAGAAAATGTGTGCATGTATTCTTAATCAGAGTTTGATTAAAGTGCAATTACTTTTTAAAAAATAAAATACAAGAGTGGAATGATCCTTTAGGGTAAATGACCGCAATGAAAGCAGTGCAATGCTGCAAGTAAAATACCTGCATTCAAATTTTATGTCAAGATGCTATCAATAATTTTTGGATTTAACAAATTAGAAGTCTTTAAATGTAAACATTTCGTGTGTTTCTATTCATTTATGATGTAACACGAAGGCTGTCCTCACTGTAGCATTTATCTGCATCACAGGTGGAAACATACTATTTAGCTTTAATGTACTAAAACAGCCGTCAATCAAATTTTAGAGTGATATCAGGATACAATTCTTTATTTTGAATTTGGACTTTCTTATTGTCAAAAGAAAATCTTGTTTCTCCTTCCATTGTTGTTCCATTGAATTTCCACAAACAATTAAAAGCAAAAAGAACCACACTGTTGCACTGAATGACAGGTTTTCTTCATTATAATGAACATGGGCACTGGTGCCTTAAATACTCAACAGACTTCCAAATATGTATCAATCCACAGCTGGAAATAGTTCCCAGCAGATTTACTATTTATTCCTAATTAAGTAATATTTGCTGAAAACGACAGTCCCCAACTGATTTTGGAAATGAATGAGCCTTTTAAAAGTGAAAGCATACTGTATACCTGTGAGTTGTTTTAAAGAAACCATTGGACTCCAGGCAGGCTGCGGAAATAATGCTGTATATGATCTAAAGCCCTGATCATACTCCATTATGGACACGGACTTGCACAGAGACTTATATACATCCTACAATTTGGTCTACAACATAGTATAACATAATAAATGAAACAAGAGCTCAGTTTACGTTTTTAATGCTTGTGCAGTCGACACGCTTGTGGTGCAGAAGGTCACTCTGTGTGGACGCATGCACGTGGTCATAAATAATGGGGAGCACGCAGACATCTGCCCAGGGGTCACCAGGACCCTCCTGGACTCGGGCAAACGTCAACATTTATTTGAGACACCCTTGCAGCCACGTGGCAGCAGAACCTTTGGATTGGCAACAACTTATTGTTGGTTGTTTTTACAGGATGTGTTGACAATAACCACGAGAATTACCACAAACCAGTCAAGTTGCACTTTCCATCCATGTCTGTCCAGACTCATAGAATATGTGCACTCTGAAGGAATATAGTAAAGGTAATACAAGTAGTTCTGGGTGAAATGGAAGTTATCACTATAAACATGATTCCAGTGAATAATTTCCAGTGAAAAACATGCTTATCTTCAATGAGAGACTGTTTTTACAGACAACTCATAGAAATCTTCATCACATGGTGAAACAACAATCCCCAAAGACCAACCAATGAGCTAGTGTTGGTTTACTGCTGTATATGTGAGTGTGTAAATTATTGAGAGAGTCAAATTTCTTGTATGTGCTCACGTGTTTGACCAATAAAGCATCAAATAATAAAATGTGGAGGCTTCACACACATGTTCGACCTGACTGACAATCTCTATAATCAGCATAGTTTGAAGGTGAACATCCAAGATCGATGTCACTTGTTCAGCATCTGACCAAAATGTCAAACACAGTCACAATCACGGAGTCATGGTGTTGGATAATTTTAACCTATTAAACATTGGTGTGATGTTTACTGTGCTATGAAGACTGTCGGTTATTGTACCGTGTACACTAGCGTATTTAAGGTATTGAATTCTGCTGAGTAAGTGTTATACATATACATATATTTCAAACTTACATCAGCTTTCTGGTCTAATATTTCAGCATTTGTTCAACCAAAAGAAACTTCTGTTTTTATTTCTTTACAACTGATAATCATATTGTGAAATGTTCATACCATTGCAAGGCTTGCAGTGGTCTGAGAATTCACACTATTAATGAGGTAAGAATAAAAGAAAATTCACAAGTGAATAAACAAGCTGTTCTCAGAGGAAAATAAGCTAGAAGGGCGACAGGGTCTGCTACATATAAGCAAATTAAAAACAGTATGAAATCTTTAAGGTAAGTTTGTTTCTTTAATCATGAAAATGAGAAGAGTTTGTTCATTTAATTTGTTCTGGCATAAAATTCAGTCAATGAAGATCTTTCTCTTCTGATCAGAATTTCTCCCCCAAAACTACAGAGTGCACCTTTAATGTAAGACCGAAAACAAATTCTAATCAGTTCATCCTTGAGTCCAAGTGGATGTTTTATTGCCAAATTTGAAAATAAATGAATAAATAAATAAATCAAATCTGTTCAGACTTCACTGACACATGAACTAAAAAAGACCAGGAGGGACAGACGGACACACAACCCTAAAACATAATGACTCAAGCCACGGCTGTCACCTCCATCGAAACGTAATAAAAGGGTAATTGGAATTTAAACCATTCATTTGAAATAAATGGCCAAATAAGAAAATTAAAAAAGGAATAAAAAACCTACTACTACGACTGTCTACTGGCAGATTTGATACAAAAAACAGCAGCTTCAGGTTTCAGGGGCCCTGACTGGTCAAACTCTATTTTAACTGTAACGAGGCAGCTCTGGGTTATTTGCCACATTATCACTTCATCAGACAAAGTAACAGCCTGTATCTGCATCAGCATCTCTAAAGCAGGACACAGCCGGTGAATACGCAGGTAAACACATTTTTCTCATCATCTTCGTCTCACTTCCTCATTTCTGTCATGATACCTGAAAGTATTAAACTGAGCCATAAAAGTGACCGCAGTCAAGCCCTCCAGCAGCAGGTATATGTGCTGCATCACAAATCTCTTCGTCTCGACTCTGTTTTTTCCCCCGTTTCCGTCATTAGACCTGAATGTTGAGAGTTATCCTATTTGCAGGCAGCCTCTGGCTCTGCTGCTCGGCCTGTGGGATGATGAATACTTTTCAATCTCCTCTCTCTGGCTCTGACTTCAGGGACCAGTACTGTGGGCCAGGATATCAGTCTTATTGCATATCCAGATAGATCCATCATATACAAGCCTTCCACCAGCACATGCACTCTTTAATCACATTCGCTTCACTTCACTGATGCAAATGATGGGAGGAACTAGGTTTTTTGTGTTGCCAAGAAGAAGACGAAGAAGAAGAAGAAGAAGAAGGAGAAGAAGAAGAGGACAGGAACACCAGTCATAGTACTTATGAGAAATCTGAAAAATGAGAGAGGCTGGAGCATCTTTGGTCCAAATCCTGTTACGTACAACTCGAACATGAGAAATGGCATGCAGATGAGAATAATCCAACTAGGTCAATATGTTTATGCTCCAGCCGACATTTGAGATCCATCCAGGAAAACACAGCTTTGTGTCCAGCTGCAGCGGCGGGAGAGTTGGGGGGGGCTTTGCTCACGCAGAAATGACTGTGCATGTGCATATTATGTACAGCTGTGCATTTATTGAAAGGATTTCTTAGAAGTGCTGTTGTCTCACTGAAGTGGCTGAAAGCTGTTGTTTTGTGCTGGTGTGCAGCATCTGTGTATGTGACATTCTTTCATGTACGAGGAAAAAACGCAGTTACTCAGCGTTTTCTCCCCAGTTTAATTCTTGTCCTGGCTGAGAGGCGACTGAAACAGCATTGAGGTCATCATGGGACATTAACCTTCCCACCAAGTCATTTTGGGTTTGCAGCAGTTTAGTGGAGGAACTCTGGGACACATCTCTGCATTTGGACGGTCAATAAATGGTGAGGAACATAACTTCAAAATGTGCAAAGAAGGTTTTAGACTTTTTTTCTGTGACTGCGTTCAGACAGGAACCTCAGTCATCCACTCCCAGTCATACATCAGTGTGAAGGAGGTACCTGTATCTCTTGTTGTCCACGGGCACGATGTCCATGGCGATGTAGTACTGCTGGTGAGGGTCCAGACCGGCGATCTTTACTCGCATGGCAGGAAACATCCTCCTGAAGGGGAAAAAAAATAACAAATACTGATTAATCTGATCAATTTATACTTGTTTCTGTCCCTTTCATTATGTTCTGTAAATTAAGAAAATCAATAAATAACATTTAGAAAAAACATCTACAGGTAGCCATTGAATTAAAAAGAATAATAATAATTGCTACTGGTGAAACACTGAAGCCAGCAGCTGTAAGATGGCACATTGACCCTCAACAGTAACAGTATTCAGAGGCAGTGGTGGAGGAAGTGTTCGGTTCCTCTACATGAGTAGAAGGACTGATACCACACTGTGAAAAAAAGCCACATTGCAACTAAAAGTCCTGTATTCAAACCCTTGCTTAAATGAAGGTACGTAAACATAATCAGTAAAACACTTTGTTTGTGGATTATTATTACTGCTGCATTCATGTGTATGTGTTATTTTGCTGCTGTAAGTGGTTCATGGTGAGCTCATTTATATACCGTTGGCGAGTTTAACCTACAGCGACGCTTCAAATTCTAGAGAAGATGATCACATGTTTGTAGCATCACTGTCCAGCTTTGTGATGATGCATATTCAAGCTAATCCAAGAAGGTTTTTAAATATACGTTTAGCCACAGAATAAGGAGAATTTTCTCAACACATAAAGGAACATTTATGCTTTTTTGACTTTAAGAGACTGTCACAGTCAGTTAGTCTAGGATAAATCAAATCAGATAAAACAAGATTTTGTGTCAGTTTTCTGCTGTTAAGAAAACTAGTTTCTTATTGAGTGTTTCGCTTCTTGTCACAGTAAGAGTTTTCACGCAAAAATACTGAGAAATAACACGGTACAGGAAAACACGGTAAAAAACAAGTATAGAGAGAGAAAAAATATATTTCTCTAACTTATTAATGTGAGAGGGGAGAAAGTATACAGTAGTGTACAGTCATGTACACGACCCGAATTATCTTTTACACTGAAAAACATCCCGTGTGTATTCCAGTGTAGCAAAATCCAAACTATCAACATTCAAATTATGTACACTGATTGAAGAAATACTTTTTACTCCAGGTCACTGTATGATGTAATAAATCCCAAGAGAAATTCATATCTATAAAAGACCATCACAAGTGTCACCAGCTGATGAAAAGCCTCTGAGTCACAGGTCGTCACTCTTCAATGCGTCAGTGAGGTTCAATGCTGTTGATTATCATGAATGTCTGCAAGCTGCACAGTAAAATAACTGGTAAATGACAAACTACGCTGAACTAAGTATATTTACGCAAGTACTGTATTTAAGTGCAATTTTGATATAATTATACTTTAAATTAGTATTTCAGTTTTATGTTACTCTATACCTTTACTCCATTACATTTCAGAGAGACTTTTTTTTTTTTACACTTTTCACACAGTTACTAGTTACTTTTACATGAAAATGTAATATAAGTACATATATATATATATATATATATATTTGATATAATGCAGTACTATACCACCTATCTGCCCAGCAGTGAACACAGTGTCTAAAATTGGCTGCACATTGAGGAACAACATTAAAATATTTTTGTTAGTGATAAAAAAGCCCAACATAATATTCGAGAATACTTTGAAAGCGCATTCTGCATAATGAGGAATTTTACTTTTGATTGTTTTTCCAAAGTCAATGATCGAAAAACTCCTTCCACCACCGACGACAAAAATATATACTTCATCACTCAATACACACTTCATAAAAAGTCAAACTGGTGACATTCAACAATCAGTTATAGAAAAACATTTTTTATATTTGTTTCATTTTTTTATCCTTAACACTAGCACTCTGAGTCAGTCTGTAACCGCTGACATGAGGAGGGGGCCACGTCGCTCAGCTGAACAGCCTCCAGACGGATGTAAACACAGTGATGTTTGTGCAGCGCTGAGTGAACCCATCATACAGACAGCACACACACACACACACACACACACACACACACACACACACACACACCACACAAACACACACACACACACACACACAAACACAAATACACACGCACACACACCCACACACACACACACACACACACACACAATTTTAGACTGTTTATTGAAAGGGTTCTACTATGGAAATGCAAAAATTAGAATATTTAAATCATCATGGAAATCCATTTTTTGGTGCATTTTCAAACATTTCTCCATTTGGTTTGGAGGCAGTTTCACGTTAACTGAAACCCAGCCAGACATTTTGCAGCTAATAAAGTGTCAGGTCTCCTCTCAGTGTGTTGACCACCTTTGAATCAGATGAGATTCAGCCCTTTTTGACAAGAATTTGGTATTTTCATACATAACGTATAAAGCTTCTACATTATCCTGACGCAGAGCCTTGATGAGTTCTCTGTCAGTACTCTGACTTCTTGGTTTATAAGACATCTTTTGTGTTGATTATCTCTTTTCATGGTGTGAACAATCCCCCCAGCCTCTCTAGCCCAGCTCATCTTCATTCTCATTATTTTAGCAGAAGGAGATCTGTTGGTCCATATTGTCAAGTGGCTGTGACCTCTGACCTTTAGCCTTTGCACTTTGTTTAGTTTTCATCACGTGGTTGTAGAACTTATTCTATCACAACACTTAAAAACAGTCAAACTGTAAATGACATTTACAGACGTACAAACAAATATATTTTTCTTCTTGAAATATTTTTAGCAAGCGGCTCCTCCCATTTTCAAGCTGCTGACTAAAGCTTTAAAGTGATGCAAACCTCATGAAAATTGAAGTCTAAAAAAAGAAATAAAAAAACATCTATATTAACGGTCTATATGTGCAGAGGGAGACATTTCAACTTAATTCCTCATTTTGCACTTCAAACGCCGCATTTTTCCCTTTTCATTTAAAGCTCGTAAATCCGGGCCTGGCTAATGAGAAAAGAGGGCTGCGCTCTCGCTCCCCTTCTCCTCTGGATTTATGGGCTTATTATGAGCAGGCCGTGAAATACGCACGGCGACGGTCGTGTCCGCCTCCATTCTGCTTCAGCGCAAACTGATTGTTGCTCTATTTATGAGCTGATTACCAATTTAAAGTCAATTCATAAAAATAAAAAAAAACAGCCGAGTGTAGTCCGCAAGGAGCCGAGAGAGACATCCGAGCTCATTTCGTCGGAGAAGAGACGAGAAACTAAAACACGAGTTGCGCGTCGTTTGAAGCTGCGCACAACAAAATGCATATCAATATTTATTTTTGTTGAGTGAGCTGGACTAAAATACAAAGATCTGCCACATCGTTTATACATCACAGACAAATACAGTGTTAAACAGAAAAATATACTATTAAATGATTGTGTGCACAGCGACTAAACGTGTTATCAAGCGCCTCCACTGGATCGTCCTTGTTATTAACAACAAATTAAACACATGGGAGATAATTCGGTTTAAAAAAAAAATAATCAGTTTTGTCCTGGAAATATTATCTTGAGGAAGTTCAAAACTTCCGTTTAAATCAGGAAACTTTTGTTCAAATGGATTTTTTATTTTTATTTCTCAAAAATAAATCTCAAAATATTGAGCCTGATCTGTCTCGCTGACGGGTGTGAATGGGGGGGGGCGTTGGTGGAAATGTGCGTCGCGGGGAGCGGAGCAGACTGCGGAGAAAAGGTCCTTCCTGCAGGATAAGCAGGTCAACTCCTGCGCCCGCCCTGAGGTTGGACTGTTGGCCCGGGAGAGCGAGAAAAATCCGGAACATGTTACAGAGAGATTAATTAGAAGCAGCTCTGCTTGTTCTCCGACGTCGGGAGTAACCTGCCGCGTCATGAAGGCCTGAACACAGCAGAGCGGCCTGCATGTGCAACACATTAACACCCTCCAAACAGAGCTCAGAGGTGTGTGTGTGTGTGTGTGTGTGTGTGTCTGGTTCAGAGCGTCTTAGGTCTGATTAAGAATGTGTGTCTGAGTTTAATCATAGTATGACATCATTAGAATTTTTTTTTTTCAATTGTTTTATAATCACACATAATGTCATCGAATAATACCCGTTGCGCGTAAAGGTTCGCAAGTCGCCTGTAACGCACAGTTAGCGCAAAGTCTGTGTGCGCCATGAGTCTGCCGCAAAGCTACACGCAGACGGTCTGACCTACTTCCAGCAGCTGTACGTGTGCGCGCCTGTGCGTCCGGCCTACCTGCCCGCCTTGGTGATGATCATCTCCGTGCCGATGTCATGGAAGCGCTTCCACAGGTCTGCGCACTGCAGCTCCACCTGGATCTCCTCCATGGAGGCCGGCGGAGACGGCTCGCAGGGGCCGGGGGCCAGTTCGTCAGGTGAGCCGAAGGAGCACGACGTCCTTTCGGCCAGACCCTCTCCGTCGGAGCCGGGACTCGCCTCCGAGTCTGAGGGGAAAATGAGGGAGATGATGAGAAGGCAGCTCTCAAACAGTGGAATTATACGCTTTACGCAGGAAACTTGGCACGGTGAGAAAGTACAGCGGTTCTCTCTGCTGACTCCAAATCACCTGCCGTCTGCTGCCGGGCCTGGCTTAGCTCGTCATGGAGTTCTGGGTTTGTGTCAAAAGCAGAATAAATGCTGCGTAAAGCCTTTGAAACGCGACGTAGGACGTATTAAAGTTTAAATTGGGCCACACAATGGCGAATTCCGACGGGAAGCATTCAGCAAATTAAGTTTCCCCCTCGAGTGCTCCTTCTGGACCAAGTTTACAGACTGACCAGTCAGAGTCATCAACACGGTCACAACGTTAGAGCAGATAGAAACGTTCCCCTCCATCCTGAATCTAATCCAGACCTACATGAGAGCTTTCCATCAGGCTGGGCCGCTAACTCCCAGAAACTAAAAGGCATGACCTCAGCCTCCTTCACATTTTTCATTTTTTGCATTATTTTAATGCAAAAAAATATCCAGGCCATAGCAGGGTGGACAAAATAACAGGAACATTTACAATCTTATACCCTGTATGACCTGTGATATATTGTCCAGATTGCAGTCTATGAATGTATCAGAAGGGATCCCTTTTATTTTCTCCACACACATTTTCACTGTTACATTCAATATGTGATTTAATCTCAAAAACTATTTATTTTAAAACAAGGCTGCACAAAGTGAGGCCTGCAGGCCAAAGTCGGCCTACCATAAGGTTCAATTTGGCCTAAAGTAAAAAAATATATAACAATTTGAACATTTTTGTTAAATATGTAGGACCCTTGATTACTTTTTTTTTTTTTTGAGGACGGCATGCAGAGTGACATTTTGTAGGGAGAGTCAGTCAACTAAAGGAATTTGTGGTACTATTTTTTTTCTTAACAGAAACAATAGGTGTTTGCTTTCTGCCCGTCATGCACAATTACATTTCAGCCCCGGCCCCTTTAAGGGAAACAGTTTGGGAACCCCTGCTTTAAACCGAAACAGGAAATTACACCATATTCCAAATCCCTGCTGCTTTTTTTTTTTGCCAATTAATAAAAAACACTTTCAAACATCCAAATCCACTTCTACTGAATAATTTTACGCCAATTAATTCTTTTTCACTCAGACCTTTAAATATTTCTCAGCACATCTGGTGTTATTTCTATTTTATTATTATTATTTTCAAAGAAAGGAAACTTTTTGGGTTAAATATCCAAATGCATCATAGTTTTTCCAGCTGGGATGTAAAAACTTTAGTGCTCAACACCTCAGAACTGCACATTACCCCGACAAAACTCTCATAAGATCACCACATGCTATCTCTTATTTCACTTTTCTCAGAAATAGTTTATAGCTGAATATCCTCCACCCCCTCCCACACCACCGCCACCACCCAAAAAATAAAAAAGAATCTAATAATGTATTATTTATTGGGGGGCCTGACACGAGGAGGTTGACTTGGCAGACTAAGGGCACACAAATATGGTTATGCAAATGCAGAGCTGCTGAGCGACTGGACAGCGTCCCAGGCGAAACCGCCGCAGCGCACGCCGAGCCAACCCGGCTGGAAACAAGAGCACGGAGAGGATAGATGGAGATAGGAAGAGCAGAGGGAGGAGGAGAGGAGAGAGGGTGGAGGGCTGTAATAATGACCACAGAGAAACAGAGACAGACTTTCCATCATCTACTTGGGAGATCCTTCCAGTGTCACTGCAGCCAGCGAGGACTGTCACACATGATTACTCTCCCCTTCCTCTCCTTTTGATTGTTCACACACGTGCAGATACACACTCAGACCATCTCAGGCAGTCAGCTGCCCCCTCGCTCTCTATTAAAACCTCTTATTACACATACAGCTAGTGTTAGAGGAAGAGGACGGGGCCAACAGCTTCAATGACAGCCAAAAAAAACTAAAAGCCTGCACTGTTGTGTTGTAATCTTCAGATGGGAGCAATAAAATGAGATCATGTAAACAGAAAGCAGTTCATTTCAGCATGTAAAAGAGGAAGATTAGGGATATCTGATTGTTCTTCAAACTTTGCTAATAAAACATGTATATATTGATACAGACAGTAGCTAAAGTTTTTTTTCCTCTAATGAACGTACCTTAGCATCAAAAGTACAAGCCAGGGTGAACTATAAATGTATTCTCATGCATTCTGTACTGTATACTAGGCGTCTACAAATTTTCAGCTTGAACAATTTCTGACATTCAGCATTTTTCTGATTTGTTTTGTTTGTTTTTTATCCACTTGCCAGTAAAATAAATACAAATGTTCTACTTCGGCTCTTATTCAGCATGCAGTCTGCAAATTACCTGGTAAATAAAGCAATCAAATATATGTAGCGGAGTAAAATCTACAATACTTTCCTCTAAAACACTCAAAAGAGTTATAATAGGAAAGCTCCTTTAGACCTGTGTTCTGATCATTTGTTTTCCAAACATTATAGAACATTTGGTGTTTTTAAAAATTGTGCTTTTGAGGAGATTTCAAAATCGCAAAATAGTGTACAAATATTGTGATACAGTTTGAAGGCTGTATTATCCGGCTGCAGCCAACATTTTTCTCATTTGATGTTCAGTAACTGTAAAATAATTTATCACTTTACAGCACAAAATAAGTCTCTTCTAACCAAACAAAGATTCATCTAAAATAATGTCTTCATTATAGGAATTGTGGCTGTGACAATATTATGTAACATTATATAGTATATGATAATAATTAGCTGATTTTTCACGATAGCAGGAACCAGATTTGACATTCCATAAAGAATGTCAAATTTCTGGCATCCAATCTGAAATCTGCTTAAATATTTGCAACCAACACAGCCTGAAAAGCCACACTGAGCAGCCGCATATCTCCAACAGGCATCTAAAACGGGATGTTGTGTGAAATGGAGGCGTTCAGAGGAAACAGACGCATTCCAGAGAGCCAACACGGCCCGACTACATAAGATAATTTGGCAGGAACGCCTCCGAGATGCGGAGAGGGGAAATGTCGGCCAAGCGGGAGCCTGTTGACTCCACCCGGTCCGCCCTGTCATCAGGACCAAGGACCTGTCCTCTGCCACTCACCAGCCACACACACACAGATACTTGTACTTCTATGGTCGTGAGGACCTTAATTGATGTTATGCATTTTCTAGACCCAAACCTCACTCTAGCCTTTCGCTGAAAACAAAGTCTCAACCTTCAAACAGGCCTTTGAAGCCGCGAGGACCGGCCGAAATGTCCTCATTTTAAAAAATGTCCTCACTTTACGAAATGTCCTAACACGGTTGAAACTGTTTTTTTTGGTCCCCACTATGTAGCAAGTGCAAGAATATGCATAAGATTTTAAATATGTTGTTTGTGTGTGTGTGTGTGTGTGCGTGTGTGTGCGTGCGTGCATTTGTATGTGCATGTGTGTATTAACCACAGTATAGATCATGTGTAGAGTCAAGCATCAGAAATCAGTCAATTTCCAAACGTTCAAACAAAACGTGCCTGCAGCTCCAACTGGACGTAACTTTCAGTCGGCTATCACACAGTGTCGAGTTTATATGAAGGTTTTCTTTCAGCGTCGTCGCTGAAGCTTCAGTTTAGTTTTACTCAAAGCTGAATGAATACAAACTTAATAATAAACAAAAATCTGCTCCCTCAGCAGAACGTTGCCCTGACATCTGCTGTGGTTACACGCGCACACACGCGCGCGCACACACACACACACACAAACACACACGCACACACCCACACGCACACACACGTACATACACACGATTCAGGGGCCTGTATCTTGTGGTTTAGGGCTCCCAATCACTTCATGCCTGGCCTCATTAAAATGAGGCTAACATCCATAGCAGCCCACTAATTGGTCTGAATTGAATCAAGTCAGTGCTGTACATCAGGTCGTCCTCGGTGTCACAGTTCACATGCAGTCGCTCTCACATCAGCCCCAGACAGCCAGGGAAGGTCTGAAGTCAACTAAAGCATGAAAATATCACGGAGAGGGGAGGAGCGCACTATGAAGGGAACTTTAGACAAAATGACGACTGAAAATTAAATGTGTATCTTATGAAGTTGTAAATAAACATTCAATATTTATAGATTTATATCACTTAATTTTAACTTCGGATGCCTCTGTGGGAGACAGTGTCGATGATGCTGAAGCAGAGGTTTTAAAGTTGGAGCAGCAGATAGATGTGGAAAACTGGAATCATTCTGGGAATCATCTTTATCATAACTCTGACATGCAGCTGCAACCGCTTTAACTGCGGTAGCAGGTAGAAGCTCTTCGCTTGATTTAAAATGGTTAATTTTCTTTTAAGATGTCTCAAACCGAGAGGATTCGTCGCTCAGACCTATCTGATTTTCCATCTTTCCGAACATTTTGTACAGCCAGCCGTTGTTCAAACCTTCAGAACTTTATTCTGATGCAAAAAGTGTCCAAACACGCCAACAATCGCAGGCTGAATCTACAATGATTTCATATCATTTGCGATGTTTCAATTTGTGGTGGAGCAGCAATAAAAAAAAAAAGGTGTGGATCTCAATATTTGAGGACGTATATGCTCCGCAAACATTCAATGAAGTGTTACACTCGGATACAGAATGTGTAGTATGCTGTATGTGGTGGTTTTTAACTGTGTGGTAATATTTTGGTTTACTTAATAGCATCTCAAGAGGCAGTTTTTAGGAATGTCAAACGTTAAGGAGGTTAACAAATAAGAGAGGGAAGTTCAACTCTAATAGTTATTATATATATCACATATTAAATTAATGTGTTACTATTATAATTATACAGAAATAGACACTGTTTTCTCTGATGGTCTTGTTTACTTTTGTAGACCAAACAGAGGCACTGTTATAAAATTGAGACTGTTTTATAACCAGTTGGAAAGGAGGTTTAATGAAGCTGCAGCAGGTTCCTGAAGTGGACAGTAGCAACGTGTCAATCCATGAAATCACCGTGTAACCCAATCTACACAATGAGAGCACCTGTTTCCACACTGATGGAGACTCGGGCACGAAGGGAAGCAGTTAAAGCTTCAATCCAGCTCATACACACATCTCTATTATCAGCCTGCGTGCTCAAAGTAGACGGAGAAATGACTCTTCGCACATGCACCGCGGAGGGACCAGCGCTGAAATTATTTTAGAATAAGTAGTAATATTATACAGTTTGATTAATTGGGTTCTAGTAAACAGGTGCCCGGTGAGACGTCAGGCGTTTGGAGTGAATTATTTTTTGTGCGTAATCTGTGCGTAAAAGCGAAATGTGTCGTCTTGTAAATCACAAAGTTTGGGTCAGGCCTGTTATAAATAGCATTAGATATTAAGTTATACAAGGTGTAGTTCGACTTGTTAATTAATAGTTTAAAGGGTAAATATTATGGAGACTTGGTTGTATTAGTTTTGTGGGGTCTAACAAAACGACTTTTTCTGTGCTAACTGAGCTGCTCAGCTCCTCCAGGCAGGCCGTTAAACGCGAGCCTGGTTCGGAGCCCGAGCCTCTCTCAGTCCTGCCCTTGTCTTTGAGGCTAATAAACGTGTTATACGACCAACCAGCTTCCAGACTTGCCTGGAGTTGAGTAAAAATAAAATCACTCCGTTAAGGATTCCTCTAAACCACATAATCTGACCACAGAGACTCGCTGTTCTCGGTCACCGCCACCCGACCCGCCAAAGCGGAGGCTTTAGGACCCGAGCAGGACCCGCTGAACCTGCCAGGAACCCGCTTGCTAATGAGCGGGTCCAGGGGGGGGCGAGGAACCGGGAACTGGGTAATTCATTCAGCCACAAATCCTAAAGCTCCCCGGACAAAACCGGCAGATGATGAACAGAGGATCCAAAGAGCATTAGAGACTGACTGCAGGGCTGCTTAATGACGTCTGCTCTAACTTCTGTTGATTATCTTTGACCTTTTAAAACACACAAACAGGCTGTTTACCCTTGAAATCAACGCTTAATGTCACCTCCCTCACACTGCGGACTGTTCTCTGATTTAATATCAGCGACAACAACAATCTTCCCAGAAGTGCTCCTAGGGGAAAACAAAAAAAAACCAAAAAAAAAAAAATCACCCTCTTTAAATCTTGCTCCTGGTGAAATGGAAGTTAACTTCCCTCTTTTTTTTCCCACGCTTTAAAGTTCTGCTTTCTAGTGACCTTCCGTTTCCGAGCGGAGGAGCCGTGCGTAAAGGCGCTGCGCCCCGGAGGTCAGGCTGCAGCAGGCAGCGAGGCTCAGCTGCGGCCTGAGGCTGTCCGGGCAGCGCGCAGAGGTACGCTTCATTTTGTCCCCCTCTGCATTCCTGCAAAGGTTCACGAAGCTTTGCTGTACTTATAAGATAATATCGTTTGTGTATTGAGGCCCAATTTGATATTTAATTATTAAAAACGCGACTCGCTTGGATCCAAAATGCCGATGAAGATTATTTAAACCAATTTTAAGTTCTGCAAGAAAATCACTGAAGTTTAACATTGTCTCGTATGAACATATTCATTTGAATTTTCAAACATAAATGAAATTGAAGGAATGACTTCAGCAGCGCGGCTTCTGTATCTGTAGGTTTGGGTTTCGGGTCTTCAGCCCTGATAAAGTCGCTCCTGAGCGGCGCAGCGGGTTCATCAGCTCTGTGTCAGCAGACACTGATGACTAAAATGAAAGAGCAGGCAGCCAGAGTAGTTTTACACCTGCAGCTGGTTCACAGAACAGCGGGCTGCTGAAGCTCATGTGCTGAAAATTCAATTAACGTGAAGTTCACGTCAATCAGCCGTGAGCTGTAAAAAAAGGGCGACCAACAAAGTTGTTAGAAGTGAATTTCTTATATAACAATTGTAGTTGTTCCTAAAATTGTGTGTTTTACAATTCACATACACGTGATTATAATAAAGAAATCAAATGCAGAAAATATTAAATGAATTAATTAAATCGTGAAATTAAATCGTGACTTTTAACATCTGGTTATTTGTTTTACTAAACGTTAATATACATGTATTTTAATTTCCTGGATGTTGTTGTAAATATGATTTGACATTTTTTTGTTATATGCGTTTGTTTGGAAACATGTCGTGCACTTTCAATATTGGAGTTCATAGTTCATTCATATTTACGCAAAGGTTGCCTAGTAATTTATTTATGTATTATTTATTTATGTATTATTTATTTATGTATTATTTATTTTTTATTATTGTTTATTTTATTTTATTTTATTTTATTTTATTTTATTTTATGTACAATATTTTATTTCTTACACGTGTTTGAACAGATGACACATTTTCCTCGACTGAAGTCTGAGATCGTTCACCTGAGCGCTCTCACACCTGGACTGTATTGGATGTCCGGCTTGTGGCGCGGCACGGACGCGTGACTGTGGTTGTGCGCAGGGACCGAGCAGCGTTCAACACGTTTACATTGGTTTCAAACGCATCAGGTCATTTAACTCGATGCCAGTGGAGCTTGGGACAGCAGACCGAGGCCTCCCTGCAGCCTCGGTCACAGTGCGCGCACACAGCGTCCCGGCAGCGACACGACCTCACGCTCTGACTCGTTGTTTTCTTCCTGCCACTAATAAATCCAGCAGTCCCGAGTCAAAACCTGCACAGGCCACCCCGCAGTGACACACAGACCCGTCTGATTATTCACCTCATGTTGAGCCTAACATCTTAAATGAACTGGTTTGATCATGTGATTTGTTGCTGAGGTAAATGAGCTCCTTAAAGTAATGTTCTTGATGCATATGTTGTGTGATGTCCCTGACAGTTCACCGGTATGACTGGCTCCCTACAGGCCCGAACCATCGGGTTTATAAGCCGCAGCTACAGCAGTAAAACCTTATTTTAGTGTGGCAGCGCTGCAGCAGAGCGGACTCTCTCAGTGGGTTTAAAGAACTCCACACTGACATGAGAGCGTGCAGCTCACAGCTACATGCCCTGCCGAGGGTTGGGTCATTGAAAACGGAGCCATGTTCTGACTCGTCAGTGTGCATGGCCCTGCAGTGATATAACGGAGATCCGGACATTTGAGCGGTGTAATGCATGTCTGCGCACTGACCCGGGTCCATATCCAGACAGTGCGCCGGGTCCTCTCCGTCCGTGCCGAGGCTCTCCATGGACAACTCCAGCTCCTTCTCCTCCCAGCCCCGGAGCTTCCTCTTCTTGTTGGAGCCGATCAGGGCTTCCACGGAAAAAGCGTGGGCTCTCGAGCTCAGAGCTGCGGCAGATCGCCTCCTCTCACTCATTTCTCTCAAATCCACCCGGCGGGGGGGACGCGGCGAAAAACCCACTCCGTCCGTCCAACGCAGTGGAGCAAAACAGTCAAAAATGCACACGTCAGTGTTTACAGCGGGACGCAAACTCACCAAGTGTCCAAAGTAATCCCAACTGTGACTAGTAACGCTGCGTCAAACTTTGGACGGCAGACTGTGCCATCCCGGCCGCGCGTG
>CAEMYA010000106.1:2037402-2058730 GCA_903131615.1 Diplodus sargus
CACACACACACACACACACACACACACACACACACACACACACACACACACACACACACACACACACAGTATTTGTGCAGAGCATACGTTGGAGATAAGAATCATGAGCGATCAAATAAGGATTTAGGGGCCGGCAGGCATGTCAGCAGGTAAACGTTACAGAGCTGACAGCAGTAAAATAAACAGTCAGAGATGGCTGACTGTCTAAATATATACATTCTAACTACATAACCAGACACTGAAGCATTGAATTGGTCAATATCTGAATTTTTTGTTTAATAACCACAGTAATTGTGTGAAATACATGTGCAGACATGAGCTAAATATGTGTGCACAGGCAAAGGCGCTTCATATGTGATCTTGTATGAATAGTGTTATTCTTTATCTTTGCATTTACTGTAAATGAGGACACAGCAGTGTACATTCATAGCTGACTAATGATGCACTACAAGGGTATGGCAAAGTGAGAACATTTTAATTTAAAGTTAAAAACCAAGTCTTTGTTATGCTCACAATCTACTTAATGTTGCCATTGTAGTAAAAGTAAGCTGTAGTTGTCCACTTTTTAAAAGACATTCAGCACAAGATTATTTTTTTTAAATGTATGAACATATAACTGACATCTTGATCTAGCCCTAACTTTAACCAAACTGAATCCTATACATATATGCAGGTATTTAAATGTGTGTGAGTTTTGTTTTGTTTTTGTTTTTTTTCCACAAAAAAACAGGGAACAGTAGAAAGCTGCACATCATATACCTCATCAGGTCACATCCAGAGGAAGTTTCAATAGGTCTTAATAACAATCGACCCCCCTAAACGATTTAGACACATCGTTTCCCCAGGGCTGATGAGTGGCTAAGGAGTCATCATGCTTCTTTTTCCATCTCTGTTGAGAGTTGCACATGCTCAGTATTGATCAGGCATCTGGCAAGGATCAGGTAGACACAGAAACCACCAACAATCTTACAGAAGCTACTCAAATTCAGCACCGACTAAACAAGTTTCAAGGGCTGCTTGAACAGAGTCTGATGGAAAAGTATTAACAAGCCAGCAGCCCTTACCTCAACATGCATCATAGCATCACCCCTGACAAGGGGAAAAAATTGAACTGGAGGTGATAAACCTCTGTGATTTGTGCTACCTGTCCTGGGAGTGAATGCCGATTGTACCCTTTCAGACCGAAGACAAAAGCCAGATGTTAGTGTTTGTTATTGGGGTTCTTTGCCTGGTGTGAAATGACTGTTTCACAAACTGAACGCATTTTTTCCTAACCAAAGTGCTTCTATTGCCTAAACCAAACAGACATGAACCCTGGATTCTGGTGTGACAATCCTGGACTTGTTATGCCTGCCAGCCACCCTCCTCCCTGCAATGACAGCATGATTCATAAATGTATTGTTTCATTTAGTCAAAGCAATGTGGTGCTGGCACCAAAGATAGTCATGGTAAGAGCATGAAAAGAATGTCAAATTAGTGTCCATGGAAACAAATACTGTAGATTATGTTTTGTGACAATTTGATGAACAGCTATGATACAATGTTGCAATTTCATGCCAGGCAAATAAAATGCTGTAAGGATCGTGTTTATTGTTCTTTTATTTATTGTTCTTCTTTTTTTAAAACTGACCAACTAAAACCAGCTGGGAAAATCCAAATACTAATCTGAACGGAACACAGCAGACATCCATTATTCCTCTCCTGCCCACCTGAGACTGCTGGAAGAGTATCGCTCTCTCTGGGTCAATGCCACAAGCCAACAGGCTGGCTGCCATGTCCAGTATGTTTCTCCGGAGGTCGGCTGGGTCCTGAGGCTGGGTGATGGAGTGCAGGTCCACAATGCTGTAGAGCACTGAAGGATAATGGTTCTGTAGGGCCACCCAGTTCTCCAGGGCACCCAGGTAGTTGCCGAGGTGGGGCACCCCAGTTGGCTGGATCCCTGAAAACACGCGGCCACCTCCTGGAGGCTCCTGGGAAAGAAAAGGGGAATGCTCAGGGACGTTTTAATGGCACATTGTCAATTTAATATTCAATTTGTGAAAAATGGGTTTTGATGGTGTCCTGCTGACCAAGGCTCTGCCTGGTTATGAGGAGGACATCTCTAGTATCAAACATGACACATCAAAGACATAAAGTACCTAAAGATGTTTCATAGTCAGACCCACACCTTTATTTGTGCTACATACATAAATCATGTCTTATGAGCTCAGCATAATAGTACCCATAATATCAATATCTAAAAAAAAATGCAGTCATGATTTGTTGGTTTAAGACTAGATAATGGACAGGAAGAAAAACTCATCCAAATGGTGAGGAGACGGTAGGGTTTGGAGAGAGAGGGTGAAGGTGAAAAGGTGAGAAAGTCACAACTAGAAAGAAGCCTGCAGAGGCTGAAGTGTCAGTGTTAAACTATTGACAGGTTGGAGGCCAGCAGTGGTCATGCTTGTATTACTGAGATGCTAACTCCATGGCTAACACCTCTGTTCTCTCCCAAACACATCCGGCACAAAGAATGCATCACCTCCCTGGCCAACAATAACAATTAGCATTCGTCCAGCCAAGCTCAAGGCCTCTGTTACCACATCAGCGAGCAACACTAAGAGAGGAGGTGGAGGCAGAACCACAGAAATATCAAATAATCCATACGACATGCAGCCCACCATACCACCAACATTACAACAAGGACCTTATTTAACAGAGCTGGAGCGAGGACAGCAGTGGGCTCCTCAAACCCTCTGGGAGAAAGGGGGAGATCACTCGTTGTGTTTGGATCATTGGGCAAACATTGTGTTTCTCTTTCTGCAGAGCCTGGCCAGGCCAGACCGCCTCATTTCATCTGGCATCTGCCCACTCCACTGAACCTTGGCTTTCAATTGGCCCTGCTGAGAGCGTCTTAACCACTGCTTGTGGCACCAAGCACCACATGATACAATTAGAGGGCAAGCAGAGCGGCACCTGTCATGAGACATGAAACCGCAATGGCATCCAAAACCTAGGGCTTCTTCACCAAAGCCATTACACAGTAGATTAGAGCTTTGACAGAGCAGAAAAACATAAAGATGCAGACTAGAACTTGGTGTTTTTGTTGAGCAGTTAGAAAGACAAAGTGTTTGGCGTCTGGATGACACACATTTGCCTGACCACCATGGAGGCCAGGCCTCAGTTCCCGGCAGAGGCGTAGTGCTGTGGCTTGGCTGTGTGTTCCAACTTTCAGGTGAGGAATCATATCCTTGTTGGGATGGTGAGATGGAATATGTTGTAGATATTACATGAACCTCCTCATTGAGGGGGATTAGAACTACACGAAGTCTACCAAATCCAGGTGGGGCTGAGGGGCCAGCAATGATGGGACTTTTGAATATACAAAAAATATGTTCAGACTGAAAATAGCATTGCATTTACAAATTGGACAGTGTTGTAGATGTATGTGCTACAGGTACTGGAGCTAAGATGAAGTACAAATCAGGAAATGCAGTTTTGTAGAAAATAATACTACACTTCATGCTCAGCAAGACTGAAAAATCTATGACTATTCTTAGTGATTTTAACACCACCAAAATACCAAACAGAAGTACTAAAGACCTGAGTATTTGACAAATTGGCACCTGATGTCAGGAGACACCAAAGACATATGATTCATCCTGAAGGGAACATGAATGTCTGTACAAAATGTCATGGCAATCAATTCAGTAGGTGTTTTTTAGTTTATTAGGATTTCCATTAGCTTCTTCAACTTTGGCCGAGACTGAGATTTTTCAGTCTACCAACTCCAACCAACTGATACTGCCATCCCTAGAGCTATGTCACTGACTAGTAATGTAATCTACCAGGTTTTTGTGCTCATTTGGTGATGGGCAGTGCATTGCAGCAAACTTCTTTTGTTATTTGTTTGTTTGTTTGTTTTCTGGCCTTTGTGGCTTTATTGACAGGACAGCTCAGCACGGTGACGTTGAATGGGACAAGAGACAGGTGGTGTGGCATGTGGCAAGCAGCATGGACCACAGGTTGGCCTCAAGTCCTGGGTCACAGCAACAAGAACAAAGACATGGGAGCTCTCTGCGTGCCAACACAGTGGACTCTTTGAAATAAATGAGGAGGGCTAGGCAGTAAATTGAGTCAATTTGCAAGGGAGAATAAAAAAGATGGGGTTTAACAATTGACAAAACAATCTTACCACAAGGTCTGGAACTGTTTTTGAGGTTTTGATGGCATCACACAATTGTCACTAATTTGGCCCAGTTGTCCTTTTTTCTGAGTATTTTGAGGACCATTCATATTGTTTAAATTTAATCAATATTACTTAAATACTGATTAAATAAAAATGTTGAAGAATCCCAAGAAAGAGGTCAAATATATAGTGAAGGGCAACGACTTCGCATTGATATCCTAAATAATAGTTTGGTCACTTAAAGAGGTCATATTATGCTTTTTGGGTTATTGCCTTACCCATACTGTGTCATGTAGCATTTTTGTGATTGTAAAAGGTCTGCAAAGTGAAAAAGCTCAAGGTCCAGTCCAAGGGGAGTTATTCTCTCCTGCAGAAAACACTGCTCCTGCACTGCCCGAAACTCCTGGCTTAGAGTCAAGCTTTTACTTCTCTAACTTAGATGTGTCACTGTGTAACAGTTGTTACATAAATATATATTTGTAAATATTAATTATAAAACATATACACTTCAGTCAGTCAGCAGACATACAGTTGCTACAGGCATCCTTTTAGATCACACTACCTGGCTCGGCATGGCCCGCCCTACTCTGCCTCTGATTGGCTATATGAAAATTAAAGCATGTAAACCTACTCTACAAGGACCCCCAGTGAAAGTATGAAAATTAAATTTCTATAATATGACCTCACTTAAATGTATCAGTGGACTCCTGCCCAATGAAAAAGTGCAGAAAGTTGAAATCATCAGCTTTCAATCAAATCTAAACTCTCTCCCAATTCTCTCATCGAACAAATTGTTTCGAAATAAACAGTACATCTTGATGTTTATAATTGTTGTCAATGACTTTCAATGAAAATCACCCACAAATCTGTTAAGGTTAAGTTTGTGTTAGCTTGCCGTGAGATGTGATGATGGGTTGTAAACAGCAACAGCTGGACAGGGCAGAGCGTTTTAAAATGTTCCCCATGAAACCCATGGGATCTCTGTGTTATCACCTCAGATCTGACTGGCGATCATATGTTTCCCGGCTGCACTCTTCAAGGTTATCATAACTAATCATTAAAAACCTGAAGCTTTCAGAGGATATCCTCTTCAGTCACTGCTGAGAAATCACTTATCTTGACAGCTAGCTGAGCACCATCACATTCAATCTGACTGAGGGACAGGTTCGACACAGCCTCTGAGATCAGATAACAGCTGCGCTCTCACCAGTGTGGCCCAGAGCCTCTCCATCTCTCAGCCCTGAGGGATCAAATAACAACTGTTCTGAGGCCAGCCCGGTCCACAAAGTCTCCATCTACTGGCCTGAGGGAGCTGGTTGCTGCATGGCAAGAGAGAGGCAGGAAGGAACTGGGTGCTTATGTCATTACCGATGGGGTAATTGCACTGGAGTGCCATTGATGCTGAGAGCCTCTTAAGAGGTGTCAGGATTGATTTGGGTGCGGACGGGGCCCAGAGTCTGGCTCATGTGTGTTCTCACCTCGAGCCGACACGCCAAACGCATGTTCCCCCTCTGCTCCATCCCCCAGGGGAAGCCATTAGCCATGCAGACATGGTAATGGTGTCATTTGAGCCAATCGAGTGTCAAATGAGAGTCAACGCCACAGCTAACTAGCCACTGGGCAATCGCGCTATCACGCATTACGCTACACACCTCCGTGTTACTTTTGGTCAGAGGAAAGTGTCTTTAAACATGTGACTCTATAGCTGTTGGGAGAAAAAGTAGGTTACACAAGGAAGTAAATCAACTACTGTGTGATGACAGAGGAGACAGCAAATGTTGTAAAGCAATTAATGTTTGTAATGAATACTGCGCTGCAAGGCCAAGAGTAATAAAATATTGTCATCTAGCATAGTTTGGCCATGGACTACATTAAAACTGCAAGTAGATTTATATCAATATTCAAATAGTTGTAGAGGGCTTGACTTCATGTGTTGGAGGTAAAATGACACCTTGTGGCTTGTAAAAAAAAATACCAGTAAAATAAATCAAATACACTGCAAGCATTTATGATCAAATCAAATGTGTTTTTACAAAAGAGAACACTGGAAATCAAGATTGATTTTATTTAAAATTTTTATTTTGATAACATTTTCATTCTTAATTTTGTTCTTCTTTTGCTTCTCTCTGTGCTGAACAACATCCTGGGCCGACTATGTTGTGCTCAAACGATTGTATAAAGTAGAGTTGTTTATTTTAAGGCAGAGGACTGCTGAGAGACTGTTTGATGGACTGAAATATTTAAAGCATGTTGCAGTTTTGGACACACCTCTCTCAGTGATGTCACAGCAGGTGTTTTGCCTTTGAAAGGAAGTCAAAGTCACGCCCCTTCCAGTTGAACCCATGGGACCTTATTTGGAAAAAGTAGTCAATTGAGAGAGACAAATAATTTTCTGATCCTAGAATATAATCTAGATTTTTGTTAAACCGCTCAGTGAACTACATCATCTAGCTCAACATGCCACCAACATGGCCACTAACTCGGCACAGATAAGGCACTCAAAAAAAAAAAAGAAAATCACAATAAATCATTCCATTTTTCACAAATGCAGTGATGTGAAAGGAGAGTTGGTCAGTTCTGTGAGCTGCTAATATACAGGAGCCGCTCTACAATATTTACGTTCCAGAAAGACATCAGTAACGCGACTGTTGGCTGTATAGTCTTTATAAATACGTATTTTCACTGTCTGATGTTTCATTAGTTTGATGACAAACTGACATTCTCAAGTTAAAAAAAAAATAATCTTTTAAACTTATAAGTATTATATGTGTAGTTCATGGCACAATTCAAACGGGATGAAAAAAAATGTATTTTTTCTGAAGGAAACCGGATAGGGCATGACTTAAGCTCTCTATAGTTGATAATCAACACCTGCTGCAACATCACTGATGAGGTTGAGGCCAGTGGTGTAACCAGTCCAGAAGCCATTATCTGTCCTGTGATTCAACATCGAACCTTCAACACAACATGACAAAAGCCATGCTCACAGGAGTTTTTAAATGAAATTCACAAATGATCCCATGGGGAAGTAGATGTAAACATAATGGAAAATGACAGGGTGCAACTTGCAGGTGGCTAAACAAGTCTAGCTGAGGAAAAGAATGGGAGACATTGTCAACAGGGGTTGTCTATTCTTCAGCAAGAACTGATGGTGACTGTGAGTTTCACCCAAAAGCAGCATTCTAGCTAACATTAGCTTCAAGGGCTAGAATATTTACCGTTGCTTGGCAGCACTGTCAGCTGCTAACATCAAACATATTAGGAGGAAGCTTTAAGACTGGATCCGTAAACACCTCATATCAACAGACAATCTGGGCCAAACATTTATCAACCAAGGTCCCAGACCAATGTTCTCCTCTGATTGTCAGGAGGGGCTAATTTCTATCAAATTGGCCCAAAACTCCTGTCATTCAAGCCCAGCAGACAAGTTCTGTTAGACTGTAATTTGTTGTACTAGTGCTTTGAGGTACCTCAGCATGCTAAAATGTATTGATTAGCTCTTAAATTAATGCAAAGGTGCGGCTGATGGCAATGTCAGTTTTGCTGGTATTAAGTCATAAAGATAATAGCTATAGATGAAATGTTTCTCAAAGTTATTCCAGCTCAGCCTGAGAAAGGAATGAACGTAGCGTATCTCATGGCAATCCATCCAATTAGTGGTCCAACGATTTTATATCATAATCCATCTTGAAGATGAGATGAAGATTTCTTTTTTCAGGCTAGTCGTAGAGATTGTGGTATTTAATGATGCCTTTCTCTGTTTCAAACTTAACATGGCCTTATTGGCTAGCAGATATGGGCTATATGAACAAACAATGTGATGTAGACAACTTGATGACCATGCTTACTTCACAAATTACTTCCTGTAGCTCTTCCTTGGGTGAGAGTCAATAATGCAATGTGAGCTATAATTAGCAGCTTGGCAGAGTGTGACAGGAAGAACTATCTTTTATACAAGGCTGTGATTAATTGGTGAACGTGGAAAAAATTAATTAGCTATTTCAACATGTTTTACTCTACGGGCTTTTCAACATTGGGATAAAAAAAGTGCAATTTAGATCGTTTAAAAATATCATGATATTGCCCACCTCAACATGCAACAGTCGTCAACATATTTCAGTCTGGACCAAACAGTTCAACCTCTGGGCAACAAATTAGCTGGTAGAACCACAGTGCCATAGCAAGGACCAGGCTGTTAGCAACAGTGTCAATTTTCTGGACATGAAGAGATTTATTTGAGACAAACATTTGAGCAACAGCGGGCAGGACTTGATCCTCAACTGACAAGATAAAAAATAAAAAAAAATAAAAAAAATAAAAAATACAATATTTCCTTGTCCAGTACAGTTTAGTAAAAGAGTAAAGTCATGGTCATCTTCCTTCCACTATTTTCTCTCCCTCTATTAAACCCTTTCACAGTCATCAGATGTCTGTTGATAAAAGCAAGCAGACGCGAGAAACGCTGGTTGTTCTTTCCTCATATTTAACACTGAGCGGTTTACATACTACATCGTTGCTAAGGTGACGAAAGCTTTCTTCAACCGCGTCTGCCATATGCTGGATGCATTACACACCACGTGTGTGTGACATTAACAGCAACAGCTAGAAGGTTACATACACTAAAAGGCCATGTTTTCACACTTTCAGTACCTTTCCGGGAATATGTGTTCATTTGTCTGTGTGCGTATGTGTGTGGTAATCTCCATTGGGACAGAGGTCGTGTGCAAACATAGACGTATGTCCGCACGTGTCGGAGTCTTTGCCTACATCAACATCGGTTAAGCTGTGGAGGTGTCTGTCCATATGAATTTGACAGCTCACATCAAGTAACAACACTGGTGGAAAGAATATCAGACAGCCCATCAAAAAAGTATTAACATGACTAGATCTACGCACAAGCTGTGTGATTAAATGGAAAACAATAGTGAACTGACTCTGATTCACTTCATTTAAGACAAATAGACTGTCTTCTTCCTGTGGAATCATTACTGGGTTTCCCACGATTCCAGAAATAATCTTCTTCCAGGATTCGATGGAAACAACATTTGCCTCATCTCTCCAAACTCCAGAGCCCTGCAACCACTTCAATGAGGGACGTAAATGTTATGTCTGCAGATTCTTTTCGCCAGGTTTGCTAGAGAACAAATAAGTAAACATATGGATCCCCTATCATTTTCATATCAGCCAATACAATGATATTGAGTGATGAATTTTATCATTCTTTTTATTCACATTAGAACATTACTTCCCCGTTAATGATGTGTAAATGTAATCCTGCATTGTTCAGCAAAATGAGATTTAGGGCATAACCATTGATCCCCATTCTAATTTGTAATCAAAATGACTGACTTACCACAGTGATGGTACATGTGCATGCACTGTAAATAGTAGGGGTGTAACAATATACCAAATTTCACACACACAAAAAATTGCGATACCGCTGTGGGACTGTGACGCTATCTACCAAACTAGCTTATGGTCATTTTGCTCGTTAACCTCGTGGATATAACAAGGGAAATCTGGATGAATGCATTCTCCTCTCTCCTTGACATTATATTGTTCTGTTTGAACAGCAGAGTGCACAATCATACTGCTCAAGAAAACTCGTTCTCATAAAACCCACCCTACTCAGCCTCTGATTGGTTGGCATCATTGGTTTCATTCCCAATTCTTCACCTAAATCGTTAGCTCACAAAGACACTCGATTATTGTCTGTTTTCTGCAGTGATAAAACTTACTAAACTATACTATGACCGCTTCATACCGACACACTGACGTCTTCACTCATTCTCCGGAGCCGCTCTTTGCTGCTCGAGACAGCCAGATGGTGCGTTTACTGGTGGGGAAACTACGGCTCACAGTCCCCTGTATCAGCTCCGCATGGCTACTTTTTAAACATGCATAGGTCATGGCCAGCTACTTTTATTTTACTAAAGAAGGAAAGCAGAAGTACCTTAAGTGAAACATTGTATACACTGTATACCAAATAATAAATACAGAACACATCACATTTATTATTTAAGAACATTGTTCTAGTCATCTTTTCTTCGAACTTCTCCGATGCAACACAATCTGTTGAACTTTTCCTGCTTGCAGTAATTCTCAATGACAATGTCAATGAGAGGTGGAGCAAAAACAAGAATCAATATGCTGAAGGGGGTTCTACATTTTGTACGTCCATTTAGGGGCAGTTACAAGAGTTGATGCATGTTCACCAGTTTCCACAATGGTTGAGATTTATAAACAGAATCAGGAATGCACAAAACTCGATAAATCTGACGAATAAGAATGGCATATTTCTGTCTTTGTGCATACACACAGTTTTAGCCACGAAAGCGTTTCAGGCATCTGACCCCTGGTGTAAAGTAGCCATGAGATTCACACAAGTGAAGTGCAGACTGCATGTGCGTCTTTTAGTAAAGCAAACATTTTATAGATCTGGCCCTTTTTATCAAACTGAAACTCGTGGCCTGTCTGAATACCATGCTCATAGGTTTAATGTGTTTCTTTCATTCAGTACTTGATTGTTTTTGCTTAATGCAGCTTACCTTCCAGTAGTTCAAGGTGTTGCTAAAGCTAGCTTAGTAAAAAGGACATGTTAAGCTCAGAACTGACTCACAATGATCATTGGCATGTCCAGACCTACATTCACATTCCTCTCAATGTTATTAATCACAGCCGTGGTTCAGTGGAGTTAGAACCCGCAAAACAGTAGATTTCTCTTCTCAGGCCTGTTCTGGGCTTCTTTCCGGGGCTCATACATCATATCAGAGCCTGGGAGTCCCGGAGTGGCCCACTGACATCTCTCTCACCAAGGGGCTGATGAGCGGGGCCGACGGTCACCGCCATTTAACCGCGCCAATTTCAACACATCTCAAAACCACCTCGGGGATCATCACTGCTTGCCCTGCTGTGAATTACCATCAGCTCTTTGTGGGCCGGGGAAAAGCTCCAGATCTGACCGTGGCTGCACCGAGCCGGGCCTATGGATGGAGGATTTTCATGGCTCTCCCGCTGGGCATCAGACACACAAGATCCAGTGTTCCTCCTCTGTTCTAGGCACCCGCACCCCATTAACACGGGCATCATGCTGAAATGCACCTTGACACGCCTTCCCCCACTCCTCTGTATCTTTCTTCATCTCTGTCTCCTTCTCGCTTTGGGACCTGTTAACGCTGGCGACCAGCAGAGCTGCACTTCAATGAGGTATCAAGTAGGAAATGGCTTTTACTGTATTACCCCCATTTATCCCTAAAAGCATGTGCGCATATGTGTGTGTTTAGCCAATGTGGGAACACACCACAGCTTGAAACAAAGTGCATATGACCACAGAGAAAACATGCACACACATGAATGCATACAAACACACTCGTACAGGCAAAAAAATTAAGAAATGCAGTGGTGGATAAGAAAGAAGAAGGAAAAAAAGAAGAAGAAAGTGATGGAGGAGGCAATATGGTAAAAAAAATAAATAAGAATAAAAGTGTGACTATAGCCCAGTCAAGACTTTGCAGGTTTTTTTCTCTTTTTTTCCTCTCTGTTGGAGGGGAGCAGAGGGGAAGGCCCAAAAGGAGCGTTTGATTAAATCTGCGGTTGACGTGTGGGACAGGTGAGATTGATGAGGTTCCTCTGAGTTTCACACTGTGCGGAGAGCGGGGGTACAGGAACAGAACGTTGCAGTGTGGCGGGCCAGGGCTCGGGGCCCGCTCGCGCCGTGGGGTCCCTCGGCTGATTAATGGTACTGGAGGCCCTTCAAAAACAGCACTCCCCGCAGACAGGGCCCGACGGTGCTCCAAAAATAACCAGGAGGGGAGGCAGCTCCAGCCTCCAGCCCTAACAGGCTGCAGCTTCTGAAGGAACCAGACTTCAATACTGCCTGGGGGGAGATAACCAAGAGGAGCTGTGCCTACTCAAGACAGGAAGCTGTAATCTGGCTCGTTAGAAACTAAACGTTTAATGACTTTTCTAGTTTATGAGAAGTGACAAACACTGACAACTGATATTGTATCAAATAAGGTATCACATTACCTGCTGATGTAATTATAAACAATGAGTAAGCATGTGCAAAACCTTCCACCCAAAGAAATACCACAGCACATTATAGAACGTCTTCGTAAAAACGATTTAAAGATGCATCATGTAACATTTCTGCATTAAAATATCTAAACAACACCTTTGATGTGAATATTACTGAGCTGAATACTTCGATTATTTAAAATATTTCCAATAATGTTAAAAATGTTAATGTTAAAATTCCTAAATCTATTGAAGGGAAGATGCAGATATTTGAACAGCTACAGTTCCATTAACGGGCAAAATCTCCATCTGCTGCGGAAGATCGTGTCATGATCGAAAGCTCCTGGACAGTTATTGACTGGACAAAACTTAAGATTGTTTGGTCATCTACTGTTTCAAGAGGTTTTTCATGGAAATGTATGAATCATTTTCAAACTGTTGGAAACAGTGCAGGCTGTTGTATCAAAATCATTTAATGGGCACTTCAAGTACCAGTTATACAATCCAGAAAGTCCAAGTGGTTTCCAGTTTGGCCCAATGGCCTCTCGTGGTATTTTAAAAAAGAATTTTCCCCATGTACTATTTTCGCAAAAGAGACATCATAAACTGCAAAGAAGATCAATTATGACTCTTTCTGATTTTATATATGTTAAACTTTCCTTAAGACCAACAATACTGCGCATATTCACTGCAAGTTATCATGAAGAGAATTCTATCGTCCATTTACACAATCCCAAGGTCAACACCAGAATAACATCGAAGTAAGTTCCGTGTGCGGCTAATTGTTAGCCAAACAATACAATCACAGCTAAGCAAACAGGATAATTTAAGTGTAAAGTCCTGCCATAAATCATTAAAAAGTATAAATTCTCATCATTCTATGTAAACTGATTAATGGTGAGGCATTTATCACTCAACAGCGCAGATCATGAGTTGGCAGCCGGCCGATTAACAGCTCTTTTGCGTAGATTGGAGCTTCTATGCCTGCCCTAGAGCCTCAAACAACCAATGAGTGATCATGTAAACAAATGACCAACTATCTCTTCTTTCTCCTCTCTACTGAGCCAGTTACATGCCACCCTATAGGTGATTGATGCATTATGTAGCATTTGAGATTTCAAATACTGTAATATATCACGTTCAGTTTTAAAAGCCCTAACGTTTGAAACTATGAAAGTGTATGTACTACTATGCATTTTGAACTCACACTGAAAAAGGCTGGATTTCTATGCGCATGCTTTTTTACTATTTTATTTGGATAAAGTCAGGGTAAATAAAGTAAAAAACAACTACGGTTAGCTTTTGCCCCTCCTAGGTCGGGGTATGTTGAGGTCACAAAAGGATGTTTTTGCCATTTTGAAGCATTTACAGAGCCTGGGGAATATTCAGCTAATAAGCTTTTAAAAAACAAATCAAAACGAATGTCTGTACTCAAAATGGCTCAACAAAAGCTTTGAATGTACTTTGGGGTAGGCTGGGATAGATGTTTTAGGATAATTTTACATACATATTCAGGAATGGCAACACTACGCCTAAGCTACAAGAAATGTAATCTTGTATGTATTCGACTTCTGTATGACTCATTCAGATTCAGACACTTGTCCATTTGATGTAAATGCCATGGAAATTCAGCTTTGGCACTGGCATGTGGGACGACACACACCATACACAACAAAACATGAGCACTCATTGGCCACTGACTGTCATCTCAAATCAACAAGTATATCAGGCCTGATAAACAGCAGATTAATCACCTTTCTAAGGACAAATTAGACCGGTGTAACAGACTAAAACTTTACTGTAAGTTCAGGTCTTTCAAATCAAAACAGTTTGCCTACAATATATCAAGGATCACATCGAAAGCAGCTGTGTGCAGCTGTAAAAGCCAAGGCTAGCTTAATTCATACGTAATTTTTTTCACTGTAAAATAAACACACTCATGCCAGAGCTACTTGTTTCCATTCAGTGGGTTCTTCCAAATAGTTTCAAATAGTTTCATTCTACCACTTCCTTCTTCTGTGTTGACAATGGACATGTTAAATTTTATTTCACTTGCCGGAAACAAATGACTGACAGGAGAGCTAATAATACCCGAAAAACACATAAAAGTCACAAGACAGCAAAAAATAACTGGCGCACACTTCATAAATTTATCAATATGTAATTATGGTAGCACTCACGGCAAACCTCCACCAGCAGCCTCTCTGTAATTTCCCCCTGCAGCGGCAGCGCCTGTTGACTTGAGCTCAGCTTGATGGCAAGATACCAGATACTTGGTACGTTTTAATTAAAAATGTCAGACGTTCAGCAAAAGACGCTGGATCAGGCACGGACTAAAACATAGGAAAACTAGTATGATTCCCTTGGCACAACTGTGGGCACACGGCTACATGCTGATTCTGTAATTCGACTTAGCTAGATTTGAATTTAAAAAAAGGGATATGTTGACATATGGGATAGTTTTAAGAAATAAGTTATGTGCAAAGCGTCTGAGTGAGGGCCCTGGCTGGAGAATGACTACGACAGACCTAATTACACGGAGGGGACTGTTGAGAATTAGCTGGCTTTTTCTGACAGTTGAAAATAAATAGGGCAGTTAATGAACATCCTCAAAGGGGAGGCCATGTTTCCTTGCTCTCGCCTGCCCCCCCCATGTGGTGCGGGAGCGGCTCTAATGGTTTTAGCTGACACCCGAGTAAGTGAATTTGGAGCAGAGGAGAACAGAGAAGCACATTAGAAGTCACTTCCTCTTTCCTGAAGCCCAGGGCTGACATGACTGATATCAGTCAATATGAGGACCACAGGCAAGGCAAGGCTGGACGGATGAGAAGCCCTGTATCACAGCTGACATGAAGGTTAGTGTAAAGCAGTACGGTTGTAGCGAGTACACTCCTCAAATTAACTAATGCAGTGACTCAAAGACTAAGAAGTTATTAGTTAATACCATATTTGGTCAAGATGCCAAATTTTGTAAAATGTGAATTAATATCACTCGAATTGTGTATTATTTTTGGTACTGCATAAAATTAAAGCTGGGGTAGGTAAATTATCCTAGAAGTGGTGTTTTTGTTTAGAAATTCTCTTAACATACCAATGGCAATCATTAAATGTAATTCTCTGACTGAAAAAGAGTGGTTGTGTGGTTGCCACAGGCCTCTATAAGCCCATCTAATTGTGTCATTCACCTTGTATGGAAAGATTGGACATGCTTCATCTTGGACAACCCACTTACCTGCCTGCCTAAACGCACTTTACATGACAAGTCTTCCACAATGCCAGGAAGGACTTCATGGTACATTGAGGTGCATGTCCTAAACTCTAAAATATAAATTGCTTCTTAAGGCAAATGATAAGGACGTCATGGTGTGTTCAAGCGCAACTCATAAAAGGGAATAAAAGTCTAGCAATAACATAGCTAGCAGTGACGATTTTTTTTTTAGTAGGCCTGTTGTTCAGCGACTTGCTAACTTAC
The DNA here is from genome assembly GCA_903131615.1 of Diplodus sargus. NCBI lineage: Eukaryota > Metazoa > Chordata > Actinopteri > Spariformes > Sparidae > Diplodus > Diplodus sargus. The sequence goes on from CAEMYA010000106.1 coordinate 2,053,059, forward strand.
TAGCACAAAGCATGCAGCCCCTGAGCCAAAGAATGAGTGAGCAGCAATGGCAGTGACAGACTGTCCTTCAGCCAATAACACAGTAGCACAAAGCACACAGCCCCTCTGTCAAAGAACAGAGCAGCAGCAGCTAATCAACTTAGCACAAAGCACACAAATCTACAGCAGTAAGGAGGGTAGCTTTTTATAACTGAAGTGACTATTGACTATTATGCCTTTTGCCGTGTTTATATGATTGTGGATTCAACATTTATTTATGAATTTATCAAACAAAAAAGCGAAATGAGAGCTTGTTTAACGTAGCAAACTAGCAGCTAACTTCCTGCGAGCCAACGAGAGCTAAGGGGCAGTCAGGCAGTGAGCGTTTTTGTATTTTGGAGGAGTGGCTCTGGAGGGAGGCCTGCAGGTGTGGGTGAATGTTACGGTTGAATACCTTTAAAATGTAGCTTGCTCTTGCTGGTTTCAACAATTTTAACAATCCCAGATTTAAATGCAATTTAGTATTGCGCTTTCGTAAAGCGGGAGAAATCATGAGAGCCAAGAGAAAAAAATAAAAACACAATGGATCCTATTTTTCCCATAATGCAACTCCATATTATTTTATTAGACCTTCCCAGCCTTTCCCATGTCTTTCAAAGCCAAAGCCCTTATAATGACATATTTTTAAATCAATTGACTTATCAGCAATGACAATAACTATGTGGTCCCTGAACACACTATAGCTGTGATATCATTTGATCTGCCGCAAAAAAAAAAGTCATGTAACTCAGCCAGCACTGCAGTTTTTCAGTGCTGTCAGAGAGAGAGAGACATTAACAGCAAATCTTAACTTGGAGTGACAAGATTTTCAAAAGCAATCCACAGTTTTCTTACAAACATTTCTCTCAAAATTCAAAGCATCTGACTAAGGTCACACTTCATCTTTGTGTCAGTCCACTGAGGTTCAGTCACTTTTTGAACACATTTTCCAGTGCAGAAAAACCTCCAAAAAGCGCCTTGTTTGACGCACATCACACCTCGGGGCATTGTGAGTGTGCCGGTGTTTGCACTCAGCCTTCCACATTTGGAGAAAATTAAAACAAATGAAAACCAACACTTCATTTCTGGTGTTATTGCTGGTAATGAAGCACTGCTGTGATGCTTTTTGAGTCCCCCGCTTCCACCCCTTCCTCCCCTCTCGTCACACACCTCTCCAGGCTCTCCAGAGACTTTGCCTTAACAAAATACAGACGGGACAGCAGTGAACGTGTGTACTGTATTACAGCTCGTACATCAACCAGCAACAGGTCTTTGGGCAGACGGTTGAGGTTTTTAACTGCACCGTAATGCAAGAACAGCTCAATAATTAGCATCGTAGTTGTACTAAAACGAACTGGTTATTCTTACATGTACCAAGGGACTCATTGTTTGCCTTAACACCCCATTTGGTTCTCCAAGGCAGCCGCGAAACGATAGAAAACGCTCGGCTGAGTTATTGTAAGCACGTTTTCTTGAATCCACTGAATCCACTCAATAACTCAGGGAGTGCTACTGACGGTATGACGTCACATGTCAGACTACAAAAAAAATGCACAAAATAAATTTAATGTACTTATGGATTCACAATTAAAAATGTGATGTAGCTCTCAGCTGGGAAGCAAATCCTCAAAATTATCCAATATGTGTGATGTTCAAACTTGTGCAGAAACCACGATATTCCACATGATTAATGATAGCGTCATTTTCTGGCTGTAAAGCTGAAGCTAGCTTAAGTCAAATATAATCAAGATATAATCAACACCATTCAATTCTTGTGGTGATGTTATTGTGATGTTGTGCAATTGTTTTTATGGAGAAACACATTGTGCTTCAACTTGCCATAGTAAGTTCAATTTCAGTTTATTATTTCCTCCATTTCCCAGGATGCCTTTTCCCTATGGATTGGGCAGAACTATGTTTGCTTTTATCTTAACTCTAAGAAAAAAACTGTTTGATTAAGAGCAACTGACACCAAAGCTGACAGTTGCAGTTGAGGTTTTTTTTAGTCTTTGAAAACACTTTCTGATGTCAAACTAAATGCAGCTGTTTTAAATACCAAAACTTCCTGCTACAAATCCACAAGTATTCCCTACGTATGTTACAGTTTGAAGAGACTGTTACGCTTGAAAGCAACGGACTAGCGCTTAAAGAACTATTCTTTCCACAGCATATTTGCTGAAGCACTTTTTAGTCCCTGCCAGGAAGAAACTTTGCATGTTATGATTTCTTGCAGTCAGCTGGTGTTGGTGGTGGTCTGTCGACACGAAATAAAAAGCGAAAAGATGAATACTGTGGACATCAAAACCAAGGTTAGGTACACTTGCAAATAAAAAACAAAGGAGAAGAAGCAGCCGTACACAGAAATTTCCAAGAACCAAAGTCATAACTAGTGCAAAGTTTCAATCAGCAAGCTTTTCATCTGGGAAACATAACATTTGCCTGATATGGGCAGTTGCAAGTCAAAACAATCCTTTTCAGCTCCAGAGAACAGCCATAACCACAGGTTTTCTGGGTAACTGACCAGATTTTTTTTTTTTCTCATGCTTTGTCAGCAGTTACTAGTGAACTGATTTTTTCAGTAAGTTGTTAATGTTAAATCCCCATTGTGCTCCCAACAAAGACAACAAGGCACAAACCATTAGAAATTGGCAAAGCATCCTGAAATATTTGAAAAAAATTATCAAGGAATAAATAAACAAACTGCCCAGAACATCACTGGAACCATCTGCAGAGCATTGGTGACATCAGTGAAGTGAGATGTCTGCATAGAGCCCAAAAATACTAAAAGACAACACCCACCCAGCCACAGTCTGTTCACCCTGCTGCCATCTGACAACAGATACAGAAGTATCTGCTGCCAAAACACCAGACTACAACAGTGAGACTCCTGAACTCATCCTCAACAGTCACAAATACCTACTTAATATTCAGGAAATAGCTTGTATAGATTTTTTTTTCCTAGTGTGTATGTAGCTTAGATAATTACAACAACAAAAATAACTAGAACTGCAAGCAGTTATGAACGGGGGCCAAGCCTCCCCGCTCGACTCAGACCCCGCGCACCGCAGAAGGCCCACAGAAGTTGGCCCCAAAGGATGATGGGCTCGGGGCAAAAGTGAGGACACAGGCCACGTCTGAGCCGTGGTATTCGCTGTAATGGGAAGTGCAAAAGGCTGAATGTGTGCCGATTTGGATTTGTTGTACTAAGCCACGCCCACATTGACCAGTCATGACCACCTTCAAGATGTGGCCTCAGGATTGGGTAACCAAACTTCGCAGAAATTGGTGCAGCCGTTCAGGAGATATAAACTTCCGATATTTTTAGCGCCCCCTAGTGGCCAAACTTCGCTAAATTCGGCTCATCCCTTCCCAGTGTCATGGCAACCAAGGATCTCAAATGTGGTGTTAATAGCATTTAGTTTGACCATGATATCAAACAGTTTACATTTTTATAGCTAGCTACAGAAATGTGCAGAATTCTTTTGATAACTTTAGATCAGGTCCAGCTGAAGAGTGTATGTGCCAAGTTTCACGCAGATCGGGTAAAATCCCAAGGAGGAGTTCGAAAAAGTAGGTTTTCCAGTTTTTGCGATTTTGTGAAGAAACTTTCTAACCGGAAGTGGGCGTGGCCAATCGCAAAGTGATTCAGCTCCATTCAGGGAATCTGTGGTTTTTGAATGTGTGACATACGGTGTGAGAGTTAAAGGCAAAAACGTATTTTCCTCCGTTACAGCGCCCCCTGCAAGGGGATATATGTAGTTTTTTGTGTCTGAGATATTTGCAGGAGTCTGGACCAACCCCTTCAAATTGCACCACCCTCCCATGCACGGTTTAGGCTGCAGCACCACTTTTAGCCGGAGAAAAATAAAAATAAAAACCTTTACAATTACAATAGGGTTCCTAGCACCGCTGGTCCTAGGAAACGCGTTTGCAAGCATACACGTTCCCTCTGCCCCTCGGGCTTGGCCCCCTAATTATACAATATTTTATAGCATAATGACAAATTAATCTTGAGGATGAGGATGACAGAATCATGTACTTTGTAATAGCGAAACAAACATATTTGACAGGGATCCCTTACATTTCATTACGAGATTCCTAAAGTCTGATGAAGGAAAGAACCCAAGACGTTCGGTGAGTGAAGCACGTTGTACCTGACGAGATCTCTGTGATGCGTATTTATTTTAAATCTTCATTTCTGCGCTTGCATTGAAGCTCACGCTGACCTCTATCTTCTTTTGTGTGCATTCTCTAAACTCTAAACAAAGACATTTATTGCACTGTAACCTAGACGTTTACTGTAGAAAAACAAGTGTGTCACTGTGGTCCGGTGGATAAACAATGTCATGGTGACGGCATTTCATTTATGACTTAAGATACTGCCATTTCTTGTCACTCGTCAGTTGGCCTATACTTAGAAAGCAATGTATCCACAATAAACTAATATCCGCTGATCTACTGGCCCACCATGTTCATCAGTGGAGCTTATCATACAGCATGTGATGAAGGGATTAGTAACACACACCTGGGTTGAGGATAAGTCCTTACTGACAAAGACTGGTGTTCGATGATATCTCCAAACATTTCAGCAGCCACCACTGTAAATATGGTACTGTCAGCTGAAGCATTAAAGTGAAACTCTCGCCAAAAAGCAACCAAGGCTTTATTTGTGAATGTATATGAGTCAAACCTTCGTGTAAATGCATAATTACGACGAAACAGGCACTTTTAAGAAAGGAGTGTCAATCCCCAAGTGCGGCCTAACAGGTAGGAGGTCCACCATTACTCTCCTGCCTTTTAAGGCAGCAACACACCGGCCCAACCGTTGGACATCTGAAGCGTTTGGAGAGACTCGGACGAGGTCGGGAACATGTCTGTTCGGTGTGTTCAGCTGCGTCGGAAGCTTCCGGAGCCGACTCAGCATGCAAAGTCTGAGGAGGAGGGCTGTCGGACGTCTGAGCCATTGGATTCTCTGATTGGTTGCGTGCCAGCTGAATGGCCGTTCTGATTGGCGGTGTGCTAGTGAATCAGCGCGGCGTGTGGGAGGACGGAATACTGTGTGCGCTTTGTTTTTCTATGGACTCCGTTCCGTCATTCCCTGTTTTCATTCTTTGCAGTACTGGCACAAGACTGGCTGTTATTATGTCCGTTCAGGACAAATTAATTTGTGTTTGTTTGGTAATGCCTCGCTGCATGTTCAGTATGCAGCTGTTTTTATCAGACGTAGTTGAGTTTCGTTTTGATCGAAAGTAAAGAGAGTTGCGTGCATAAGCCACTCGTTTACAACTCACAACACAAGCGCCAGCTGCTTATTGCATCTCGCGCAAGCGCAGAACGTACACGCTGCTGTGGAGTAGGCAGCACATCGAAGCGGTGTGTTTCTGTGCAACTTTTGTACCGAACGGGTCAGACGAGAGGTAACAGAGTGGTCGGAGAGTGGTCGGATAAGGCAGTTGGACGTCTGGGCGGTGTGTGGGGGGCTTTAGGTCGCACTCCGGGATCGACACTTTTTGTCTGCCATGATGACGACGCACCAAAGATCCAGCTCCTACAGTGAGTGTTCAAAAAGCTTCTTTTTAGTAAACTCTGCGTCCACAAACAATGTTCTCAATGCTCGTGTTCATGTGTAGAGACCCTGGTGATGCTACGAGCAA
>CAEMYA010000106.1:2061058-2111928 GCA_903131615.1 Diplodus sargus
AGTAGAGCCTTACTGTAGGGAAATGTGTGTGTGTGTGTGTGTGTGTGTGTGTGTGTGTGTGTGTGTGTGTGTGTGTGTAAGCCTTCAGCTCCTGTTTCCTGGCCACCCAACAGAGCTTGGTCCTCTTGTTCGTCATTTCTTCTCTTCTGCCTCCTCCTCTTCTCTTCTTTGTCTGAAAGAAATTCCTTTCCTTATATCGATTATGCCGATTTTGTGCGTGTGTGAGTGTGTGTGTGTGTGTGTGTGAGAGTGTGTGTGTGTGTGTGTGTGTTTGCGGGGGGGGGGCTGCCCACACACAAAAATGTGTGTGTGCTCTACTTATGTAGAGCTTGAGTTGAGAGTGGTCATGGCTTTAGTCAATGGCCAATAATGAATAATTTCAGTTTATAGCCGTATGGAAAGTTTGAAAAGGAGAAACAAAAGGTGTTTGCAGTTTGTCCATTAAAATGTTATATTTGTCAATTTAGGTTGAATACATGTATTTTTGCAGTATATAAAGCAATAGAAATTGTCATATCAGTAGAAAACCTACATGCTGTGCTAACATTTACAATTAGGAGACGAAAGTAACCGAAACAAAAAGAAATGTAATTTTCCTGCAAAAGTGTTGATATAAATATAAAGCAGGACAAAATGCACCATGAAAGTTGTCATGCTGAGTTTTCTTGTAAATAAAAAAATGTCATGTGAACATCAAAGGGCATCACTTTGTGTTGGAAAGCGGGGACCAATCACCAGTCCCCTCCCCAGTATACTTAATACTTAAAATCGCAAAACGCATTACAAAATAATTGCTATTGACCAGCTCACTGTGATGCTGTGCTAACAACAGCAACACTTCTTTGTGAGCAAGACAGTGACATCTCACCACTGGTCAGACTAACTGCTGGTCTGAAGTAAATTCAAGCTGCCAATCACTTCAGTCTGTGGCTAGAAAAGGAAAATTAGGCCTCCATACAAATATTAGTGAAAGTGTTGTTATTAATGAGATCTGAGAGCATCAAACATGCATTATAGATACATGAGATACACTTTGAAATAACATCATGGAAACAAAAATTGGTTGGTGATTTTCTACCCTCACGTTACTGTGAATTTTAAATGTAGCGGTCGGTTCTGTTGGTGCTGTTTTTTTAGCACTGAGAGAACCCAAGCGAAAACAAATGCAGTTTGTATGCATCAATGAATTAGTATGATTTCATGAAGCCACATGTTAATCCATTAATGCATTCATATTGATCCATTGTGTTATTTCTCAAATAATTCATCAGGGGCACCAAAGTCAGATATGTTGAAATTCACACACAGGTCAACATACATGAATATGTAAATAAATGCATGTACAGTAAAATCAATCATCAGCATGGTTTAAACTGAAGCACTTTAGGTTAATGACGATGGGACATTCTGCTGCCGATTCTGTATTCTGGGTCAAAGTCCTTCTGCAGCATGATGTAACTGCTGTATACTGTTGACTTAAGAGGGTAAATGTGGTCTTCAGTCACTGTTTCAGTGGGAATTAAAGTGTTAAAAACTGTCCATCACTCAGTTTGAAGCTGAGAAGAAGAAATAGAAACTCAGCAGTGTGATCTCCGGAGAGGCGTGAGAGGCCGTCCAGGTGATGAGTGAAGACTCTGTGCTTTCATCACAAATCTGCTCTCCTTTCACCATCGGGGTGATTCATTTTTCTTCCTCATCTACACCTTCTGCTGCCGCTCCACCTCCTCCTCCCCAACTCCACATCTTAAATCCTTTTTTTTTTACCTCCTTCTGGATAATTGTCCCCACTGTCTTCTACCCCTTCCTCTGCCTTCTTCTCCTCATCTTCTGCGCCACTACCAACTATTCATCCTTTCCTTCAGGCTCTTCATCTACTTCCTTCCAATCTCCTCAGTCTTTTTCTCTCAGGACAGATTTCTACAGATTATGTAAATATTTAGATGCAAAATTCAACTTCAAAACGTACATTTTAATATCTTTTCACATGGGCAGACAAGCAGCAACTTTCTGCAGCAGCCCTCCGGAGCTGATGCTGGTGGCGATCGACACTCCACCTGTCATAATACAGCCAGGCAAGGCATGATGGGAAGGTGGAGGGGGTGCTGCTGAGTGAGGGTCCAGAGATGTGTGTGTGTGTGTGTGTGTGTGTGTGTTTTCTGGACTCAGGATCGACGCTGAAAGACAGGATCTCCCCTCTGACACTGCAGGCATTCGGAGTCCACATGACGTCCACCACCCAAGTGGATGAATGGATGGATGGATGGATGGATGGATGGATGGATGGACAGATGGACGGACAGCTAGCAGAATGACATCTACCCTGACAAACAGGCGACGCGTTGGCTGAATGGACAGACGAATGAATGATGGATATGTGAGAAGGAGTGGAGAACAGGCAGACAAAGACAAGAGCAAATGCCAGGATGGGTGGACAAACAACCAGATGTACAGACAGATGAATCGAAGTATAAAATTTGGCCAGAGGGATGAAAAATAATAAAGTGTGATACAATGCGGTGCGGAGAATGTGTCAGTGATTGAATTGTCGGGCCGACCGCACACAGCCTGCAGCGTCACTCCCTCACCGGCCCGCTGTTCTCAGAGTGGGAAGCCTCGGCAAGCATAATAAACATTCAGGACAGGGTATTTTGTGTAGAGCAATGTTTGCCTCCCCAAGGTCTGGATTTCATTACTAATCCGTGTGTGTGTGCATGTGAGAAACAGAGTGTACGTCTCATGTCAATGAATTTTTGTCTACATACAGTATATATGTATGGGATTTCTATGTGAAATGTTCATGCCCACCTACAGTTCTTCAGGTTCAGCAATACAACAATATATTCCATGGGATAGTAACCAGTTGTATAGATTCAGCTTTAATGTTTCCACTGTCATTGTCATTTTATTATCAGTGGTTGTTTTACACATGAAGGGCAATGCTGATGTTTTGATTAAGTACCTTGATTAGTCAGGTGTTCAGTTAATATATTTTCACATTTTTATTCATATATTTATTTGCTGTAATCGGGGTGCCCAAGCTTTTTTTCCTTATATCATATTGGTGGACTACTGTAGGCCCAAAGCACCTGTATTTATGTATCATCTAAATCTGATCTAAATTGTGTCTTTATTAAGAAAAGCTGAAGATTCAAAATATGAATGACACGGTGAGCCAACTGTGTCCCTCAGGCCACACTTCGGGCAGCCCTGGTTTAAATCATCAGGTTATTTCATTTAACAAATTTCTCTCAATTGACTATTGACGGCATATCAGAATTTAAGAATCTATTCAATGTTGTGATATGCCAAATTATCAACCCATCAACAGAAAGTAAATCAACAAGTTGGAAAATTGAAATTTTTGGTGATTGTTTAGTTATTTATGATGCAGAAATAGTTGACATTCTGGTTCTGGACGCTCTTCTCTTATTCTATTGACAATAGAATATTTTAATGCTGCTGATTGGACAAAACAAGCAATTAAACAACATCAGTAATCAGCACAATTATATAATGAATATAAATTCAACAAGTCATCCTAAACAAATATCAACAGATATATTATTTTGATATGTCACATGTCTGTGACACTAATATACTGTGTGTAAGCTCTGTGTGATGCCTCAGACAGAGAAAGTGTATTTTGTGCTCTCTGCATCGAAAGACTGACATGATGCAGCGCTTGTGAATTTGGGAGATTGAATTACAAATTCACAGTTCACCTACAGTATCTGAGAGTTCTTTTTCTGTATTCATAAATTATGTACAAGGATGTCTAGCCTCAGAGCACAAGTGTCAACACTGATTTAGTTTTTCCACCAGGTGGCCCCTTACAGTCTGCTTAGGTTCATCAGGCAGCAGGAGACTTTATACAATGTAAACACACATGATTACCAGAAATCTCTAGTTCTTCTTGACCATTTTTCTCACCGACAAGCATGAACTCATGAAATATGAACTCATGAAATATGCCTCCAATACACCTTACACCACATGCGTGGACAGTTCCACTCCCATAAGAGGCATCTGATTTGTGCGGCTGGCAGCCGTTTGCCGACAGGGACTCAGGCCTAGTCCACAGGTACATGGGTTATTTTAGAAACAATGTTTGAAAGTTAAAGCACCGTTTCAGATATGATCTCCGTCCATACTAACACACCTGAAAACGCCTAACCCCTGCCTATTCACATACATTGGGCATGTGTGTGCCACTTAAACAGGAAGCAGGTTGGAGACTCTTGTTGGTTGCTTAGCTACAGAAAATACTATGAATGAGGTAGGTAAATGTGATGGCTCTTCACAGAATCCTCTTGGATAATTTGTCAGAAAAATTGTAAACAGACATTTTTTGTCTGTCTCTCCATCGTTGTATTACCATTGTCCGTTAGTGTCCAAATATAAAGTCAAACAATATAACATCCATTCCGTCACCATACAAACTCAAACACTCCAATGTCATTACATATACTTCAAGTTCACATTTGCTAATGATGCTACAAATGCTGATAAAAAAATTTGTATCTTTGTCTTCGTCTCCAAAAATCTCTGTGTCTGACTGTCCAGATGTAAACACTGATAACAGAGTCTCTGAATATCTTCACCTTGGACAGAGTTTTCCGAAAGCCTTGATTTCAGTGACCTGAAATGCTGTTTACATGTGTGCGAGGCCAAAACCTGTATCAATTTCTCTTTTTTATATCAAACAATATTTTAAATGCTGATGACCTGATTTTAAGGAAGGATAAGTAATGTGTCCACTGGTGAGATTTTCATGAAAGATAAAGATAAGGATTATATACTGTATAATTATGTATTTGTATACTGTAGGCAAACATTTCCAGAATTTGACTGACAAACCCAAAAGGTAAACCTTACACAGTTTCATCCACAAATTACAATTATTGTTTATATTCATGATAATTGGGATAAAATAAATTGTAAGATGAAATTGTTTGAGCCTATGTGTGTATTGAGTGTGATAGCACCAGCAACAGATGAGTACATTTAAAAAAACTAAAGAGGTCTACTCAATACAAATGAAGCATGAAAATAATTCTAATAAAAAGTACTATAATGTGCTATAAACGTAAATACTACCTGCACAGTGTATTTAGAGAGAAGACACTAACAGATCAAGTGGAGAGACAAGGAAGTTGCAATAAGAAATTAATAGAAAAATGTCACTGTCATCTGGTTTTTGAGGAATTATAAATGGGTGTCTGCAGATACAAAATGTTAAGAATACAATGCTCAAATACAGACACTTTTAAACACTAATATAACTTTATATTACAGTATTACAGACACCAACAGTCATCATATTCAATAAATAATTTATCACTAAAACACAAGTGATATACCATTATGTTTTATTCTGTGTCTTGTCTCTATGCATTTAATAAGAGACTTCTCAGTATTCAGTAAATCAGATTCTACTGTGTGTGTGTGTGTGTGTGTGTGTGTGTGTGTGTGTGTGTGTGTGTGTGTGTGTGTGTGTGTGTGTGTGTGTGTGTGTGTGTGTGTGAGTGTGTGCATACTTGTGTGCATACTTGTATGTGTGTGTGTTGCAGTGGGGGCTGTGGGTCCCTCTGGGAGCAGGTCTGTTTCAGCACCTTGTCTCATTGCCTGTTGTAGTGCTGACAGGACAGGAGTGTCGGGGGCAGACAGGGTGAGACACAGACATACAGCAGAGCAAAAGAGCACTTCCTCCAGTTCAACGGGAATATTGCCAATTCCATTTTAATTAATGCCATATTGCTGTTATTTGATTTGATTGAGTTTTAAATAAATGTTAAACAGTATTTTTTTTTTCACATTTAGTTTGGTAATTCACTTTTTGACTTCAGAACATGAGTCGACAGCAGACAGGTGTGAGTACTGCGTTTCAAATATATGATTACTATGTTCCATTAAAAAAAAAAAACTCTCTGCATTGTTCGATACTGCAAGTGAGAAGATATTCTTTTGTGTTTTTGATGAACACTTACTGTAACTGATAAAATCAAATAAGACCACACAGTTGACATGAATCACAGCCACATTTCCCATTAGCCTGTGGCTGTCTGTCATGAGAAAGATGCACCCACAGTTAAACACAAAATAAAAGCCACAGCAAAAAGCCTCGGCTCAGTCTGAACGCTGTTTTTGGGGAGGTAGCAATCATACATTTATAATAGTTTATGTCATTAGAGTGTTCTTCAAAGTAATTATTAGCCATTTAGCATGATGACAAAAGTGTAACTGAGAGGGCTGTGTGTAGTTTTCTGGGAAGCAGACGTGCTGTGTGTTCTGGGGGTTTCCGCCGCGCAGCTGCTGACTGAGCTGAGGTCTGAGGAAAGTGTCAGAACTGATGAAGACTGCAGAGCTCGAGCGAGAGAGTGGGAGAGAGAGAGTGTGTGTGTGTGTGTGTCTCTACTGCATGTGTGTTTACTCCCTGTTTCCAAAATAACAAAGGGATCGGGGGATGAGTGGATGCCAGTGCAGCGTGTAATCAGAGCCAGATCCCACCATCCATCAGTGCCGCGGCCCATCACAAAATGACTGACATCGCTAGACGGAGTTTTTCTCCTGATTCCACCACAGCAGAGAGCCAGTCATTAGTCTGCCTGACAGCACTCATTTATTCCCTGCGACATGAAAAATAATGACTCTTTGGATACAGACCCCCGTCTCTCCACCACTCCTGCCATTCCCGTCCCCCCGAACAGCCCACCAGAAAAACTAGAAGTCACACAGACAAACTCAATTTGGATGACAGTGTTCCTGTTTTCCCTGTGGTGTGATTCCGAGAGACGGAGCTGTTCACAAAGAGATTTGCCTCTCGTGTCACGTTTTCCTTTTTTCATTCACATGAAGTATAACTTATATTTTTTACACCTCACAGTAAAAAACCCCCCTTTATAAAATCCCACTAACAACCTCAGTCACGATTAAACAGTTTGTTAGATGTATGTCTTTTTTGGGGGGGATGCATCTGTTTCACTCTTCTGATGCAGTCCCTGTGTGTTTTTCTGTTTTCAGTTAGGAATTGCATAACTGTTTATGACATGAATGGTATTTTACTGTGTTAGAGCTCTACGGCACACACACAAATACACGCACACATGCACACTGATGTACACACACATCAGCAGTAGGCCAAAGGTTAGACTCATACATAAAAACCTCATTCATATGAGTTCAAACACACAAACGCACACACATGAGCTAGTTGTTTGTTGATTTATTGGTTTAATTGTGATAATACAAACAATATCAGGATGTGATTCCAAAACCAACAGGACACGTGTAAGAACTGGATCAAAAGTGTGTGACTCGGCTCTAATATAAGTCATTAAAGCTAACATGGCTGGTGAACTATCTTGCTAACAATACCAACCCCGAAGCCAGGGTACAGGAACACAGGTAGGTATTTACACTAATGCTATACAGGCTATGTTGGTAAGAGCCCAGGTCAGAACTGGGAGATCAGCTAAGTTTGAGCAATCAAAGATATGTTTGCAAAAATCATCAACTTTTACCATTACTTTTTTGCGTATTGTATACTTAACTTAACTTAAGACTTTAGACTTTTATTCATCCCATATCGGGGAAATTCACTTGTGACAGCAGCAGGTAGACAGACATTCAATAAGTACAAGTACAGACATTGAACAAATATATTCAAAAATACTAAAAAAAAGATTTAGATAAGAGAAAGTTTTAAGGGTACAGTATGGAAAGTATATTATGTGCATTATATACAGGAGGCAATGTGCATTTTATATACATGTAAATAAAGTGTAAAAGTCTTGCCTTGTTGAATGCTGAATGCATAAATAAATGCAGTGCTATATAGTGCTAAATAAGCAGACTCAGTGTTAGAATATAAATGTGTAAAAAAAATAAAAATAGTATTATTGCACAGGATAATTGCACAACTAATGGATGGATTAACTGGATAATGTCATGGTTCATGATTCAGCCTCTTTGTGTTGTGTCTTGTGGTGTCTTATATTTTGATTTCCAGGCCCTCTGTGTCCTGTCAGTGTCCTGTGTTCTTCCCTGTCTTTCCCTTCCTTGTTGCATGTTTGTCTCCCTCTGTCTGTTAGGCTGACCAGTGTCCTGCTCATCAGCCTGAGTGTTCTCACCTGCTGCTCCACCTCAACTGTTCCTCCTCTTGTCATTAGTGTCTGTGTATATAGTCTTTGTCTTCCCTCTGGTGTTTGTCATTTCCTTGCTTCTGTTCCTGTTGGTGTCTGAGTGATGTCCTTGAGTTCCTTGAGTTTTGTCTTGCCTCTTCAGTCTCCTGTTTTGGTATTTTTTGATATTGACTTTTGCATTTTGCATTTTTGAGTTGAACTTTGCTTATTAGTTGTGCTTTTTCTTGCTGTTTTGTTGCTACTTTGGTTTTTGGTCTTCAGACTCATTTTAAGGTTGTGGTCCTTGGTTTTTGTTTTACATTCAGCTTTGGTTTCACTAAAACTTTTTGCTCCTCCATATCCTGCCTCCTGTGAGAAACTGCATTTGGGTTCACCTTTTGCCTCTTTAAAGTGCAACAGATAATGGATAACTACCATTATCCCAAATATTCCCGACCATGTTACAGAGAAAGTTTACTCAAGTTAGCAATGTGTTTCATTCAGTCATCTGTCACTAGAGCGTGGAAGAAAGTCAGTGAATGAGATTTAATGTGACATGAATTAAATTAATAAAACATTATATAATCTGTGAACATCTGTGCCTGAATCACATCAGGTAGATTTGCATCAGCTAAGGTGGTTCATGTGAGTTTATTCACACTACTATTATCCACTTAGCTTAATCCATCCCAAAAGTTAAAACATATGCTCTCTCCTAATCAGAGTAGCATCTGATGTGACTCCACGTGTTCATTCCTCCAGCAAGTCTGACGCTTTAACCAACTCTCCTCTGGCTGTACCCTATTCTCTGCCTTGCAAATCCCCCAAAGTACTCTGCAAATGTTGTTTATCACAAATTGTGCATTTAAGAACCTTTACCAGGCTTCTAATTTTCAAATATGTAGGCTAGAAACATGAAAATGTGGATGTGAAATCCTGACCAATTTATGGCAAGTGGATTGCAAGCGTTTTTGCTACCAAACCCCCATGAAAAGAAAAATAGTCCATCTAAAATCAAACTACCAATGTTTTGAAAAATCGTCATTTTGAAATTCTTATACTTCCCACTGTTTTCACCCCTGTATTGCCAAAAAACAGAACTTTGAAAGTGTACAAACAGTAGCTGGATTTATCTACAAGAAATGGTTACGTTATATACCTGTACTCAATATACACTGGCCTCTACGTGAACACCTTGGCAGAGCTGGTGTCACCCCCTCACCTTCACATATGTGCTAACACAGAGTAATGAAAACCTGAACCAATAAATGATTTAATCATTAAATGCCGGCTGCACGGGCCAAGGTAAACCCTGATCCCCAAATGTGACCTTGTTATCCAGTCAGCTCGTGTGTGTGTTTGCTTATATCGCCTGCTTCCCCTTGAACTTGATGACTGATTAAGAGCTAGAACACTGAATAAACTGTCTGCCGAAATATCAGTAAATGTGTGAGTTGTGTGTGTGTGTGTGTGTGTGTGTTCTCAGCAGCCACTAAAAACAGCCGCAACATTGTAACACCTAATTTACTCTCATTTAAAAGCAGGAAGGAGTGAAGGAGAGGTCGATGGTATTTGCTCCACATACAGATGTGAAACACTGTGTATTCTGTTTCAGGAAGCTGCTTCAGATGAACACATCTGAGAAAATGACA
The DNA here is from genome assembly GCA_903131615.1 of Diplodus sargus. NCBI lineage: Eukaryota > Metazoa > Chordata > Actinopteri > Spariformes > Sparidae > Diplodus > Diplodus sargus. The sequence continues at coordinate 2,070,831 of CAEMYA010000106.1, forward strand.
CCTGGGCAGCTGCAACTGTCCAAAACTGGCTCCAGTATTATGACTTTTTTGCAGGAGAGATTTTATATTTTTTGCAATGTGATGTTTTAATCCAAAGCAGCTTGCAGGGAGGTAACAGGCACGGGAACACTCTGACAGGAGGGATGGATGGTGATAGTCATGAGACAGGCGTTCTGCTCTTTCCCCACTGCAGTCGCAAAGGTTTCATCTGGTTTTACCACCATGCCAGCACCCACATCCTCAACGTCGAGAGCTGAGAGGGTATCCCTTTTCAAGTGGATAAAATAGGCATTGTTTCATGATGACTTGACTCAGGGTAAAAACCAAAACCTCCCTGTATGCGAGGGGACATTTACGAGCAGGCTATTAGTCATTACTGCAGTATAGTTTGATTTGATTTTAGCCCACGCCATGTGAGCATCAGGCTAACGCTGGTCCTGCAAAGATGCATGTAAACACAATCAAAAGGTATTTCTGCTTGGTTCTATCAAAAAATGTGCACAAATATATCAAAGTATCTTGATTCAAGTTATAAATACTCATCGAATATATCAAACTGTGGTGGTCAACAGCACTTTGCAGATCTTGTTGCCGCTGTTAGACATGTTGCTTTTTTTCTTACCTGGCAATCAATGTTCCGCTACTAGAACTGTGACGTGAACCTCGAAAGAATCTCGTGTTGACCTTGGCTAAGGAGGTCCGTCAAAGGGGACACAATGCTAGCAAAGTTACAACCAAGACCTCTAGAGTAACCACCTAAGCCAAGAAAATGCTGCAGATTTCTCTTAGTTGCAGGAACAAGGAACTAAGAGTCAATTTAGCATCGACTGGCCGTACTTGACCCTGGCCCACCTGCTTTCCTAGATAGGTGATATCTAGATCAAGATAGCCTTAGATTGTCAATGTCTCTGTCGCTACTTCACAGGCTAGACGAAGAAAGGAACTGATATAGTCCAGCACATTCTGGCAAGTAGATCCGATGCTGCACAGCCAACACCAACACCTGAGCAATAACTTCAGACATTAAGTTGGTACATTGGTTGGTTTGAATGCAAACCAAAAGGGGAACAGAACTTCATTGACTCCTTCACTGCCACCTTGGCTTTGAGAGAAGGTACTGAAATTGCCTCAGGGTATCTATTGGCTACACTACAATACTTTGCTACATCACTTTTCAAAGCTGTTGTCATGAGCTAAACTCAGTATAGCAGTATGGTAACCAAATGGGACAACAATCTGGTAGGTAGTATTTCACCCACTGTCTTCATTGGCTGCAAACACACACATCATCCCAGTAGTAAGCAACCTGTGCGATATCAATCCTGTCTTTTGGCAACTCAGCTGCAATGCAGGGGTTCACCCTTCTGTGCTGCTTTGAGTTGCTTGTTAGCAAATGTACCTTGAGTATCAGACTCGGACAAAGTGACAGGGCTGGACATGTGAGCTCAAAGGACTCAATTAAAGTAGAGTTAGCAGTCTGCTTATCTACTGGTACCTCATAAGTTAAAGGGCCATAAAAGATATAATCTACAGGCTAATCATCTGGAGCCTTAGACATTTCTGAAAGGTCCACCCCATCCCCAACCTTATGTGACTGGGTATGAGTTACAACACAAGAAGGAAACACTTCAGTCAAATGAGATGATTGCTCACCCCGGTGGTCATTAGGCCCAAAACCAGTCCGGCTATCCACGGCAATCAGTGCACCAGTCAGATCATCGCAAAAAATCATGTCTCCATCCTCTACAGGAAGCTCAGGGCGAATAGCCACTTCCACATGGCATGTAACCCGACTGTGAATACACAACATGCAAAGTGCTATAAGCCAAGTCATTCCACACCCTCGTACAAGGACATTTTGGCCAGTAGAGGTTTCTTCAGAGATGGGTTGGGCTCCCTCCAACAACAGTGACTAAGCAGCTGCTGTATATCTTAGAATATGAATGGAGACCTGCCTCCCTGAATCAGAGATGGCTACTGAACATTCCATTTGAAAGGGTGCAAATAGATAGTGCTCACACCACCCCCTAAAGACTGAGGGGTAAGATTTTCCACAGCAATGCTGATTTTAAAGAGCCGACTCGGACCACTTTCAGCACTCAACAGTGGAGGTGGTACTGTAGCTATTAGTGCTACAGGCTTAGCAGATTTCTGCTTTTTACTGTGAGCATTACAGTCAGAAATGACATGACCAGGTTTTTTTTTACATGATATACTCATCAGCAGGACAGCAGCCTTGTCCACTGTAGACACTGTCTGCTCACTCTAAACAACATCTCCATAAACAATAGAGACTCTGCCATCCACTTACATTTGACAGAGAAAAATCATTTCTTTGAGGACGACAATGTAAACATCTTTTACAGAGAAGACAGGTGGTTTGAAAGAGGAGTAAAAGAATCCATCTATGACAAACTAGAGTGACAGTCTTTGAAAACAGGAGGTGGACTATGACATTACTTATCACCAGACAGCTAAACAGCCGTTCACAACTGGACTCACTAGCACTAGCAACCCATATGAAGGTCAGTTAGGTCAAGTGGCCCTACATCTCTGAAACTCAGAGCTCACATGTGTCCTTAACGACTCTGTAAGGTCAGGTTCAGATGGAGGTTTGTGCAGTTTGACACTAGAGGACACTTTTCCGGAAAGTTTCTCTGTGCTAACCAACTGTACATTGTACATACAAGCAGTACAATGACTCTTCTGGGTTTAATGCAGGCCAGATGATAATGGCTGCTGCTCATTGTTAATTTTTTCTGAGTCCCTTTTGGTTCTATTTTGTCAGGGGAGGGGGCCTGTTTATTCATCTGTTTGTGTTTGTTTATTTGCTTGTGTGTTTGCTTCATTTGGTGTTCAGCTACTGTCTACAAAACACACTTCCTGCAGATGTTTACATTAAAACACTACCTGTTGAGCCAATGGGAGGCTCTTAATGTGAAACATCTGTGCAGGAAGTGTGTTTTTCTTTGACAGTCGCTTAACACTGGACATAAAAACTACTAAGTACAATTGACTGCAGTTAATTAGTGAGTGAGTCAACAGTATTTCTGTCAAGAAAGAGAAAAGAGCAGCGGAGTGGTGAGTGTGGTCCTGATGATTCTCAGATTAATACCGTCAGAAGCAGATAGCAGATAAAACTAAAACATATAAGAAAACAGAGAGACAGCTCACTAAAATATACTGACATGAGAGCAAAGGCCAGTCTTAAATATTATGCAGTTTCAAATAGAGATGAGGTAAATAAAGGCCTTTATGAGATCATTTGTGGTGAGATTTACGCAGCCAAAAATTTATAAAACATTAAGAGATCCGTCTTTTGATGCAACAGTTTGACTGTTGGGTTACTTAGAAGTGTTCTCATCAGATGCCTTTACACTGGCTGTTCACACTGTAAACCATTTTCCCATTTAACCTCAGACCTCGGCCATCCCTGAGCACTTCGCCTCTTCCTCGCTTTCCCATGTGTGTGTGAACATGTGAGGAAGAGACAGTGATAGCACATGTGTGTGTGTGTGTTTTAGTGCGTGTGCTTGGGTCTGCTCACATGTGTAATAGATGTGTAATATCTGTTTCAAGGCCTCATCACTGCTGTCAGCACGTCCGCTCTTCAGCGTGTGTGCAAGAGGATTGTTTTACCGGAGTCCTACAGCTGGAGCCGCCCGCCGTCTCTCCACCAAAGCTGCTCATTTTAATTTACATTGCAGCCTAACCGCCCTCGCATTCACTGTGGAACAACTGCGACGAAACGGAAGTCTGTGTGTTCATGCGTGAGAATGTTTGTGGATGAGAGGGAGTACATGTCTGATGGTCTTCTCCAGTGTGTTTGTGTGCATCTTTAAATGTGAATACAATTAAGAGTGTATGTGGAGAATCAGAATCAGTGTGTCTTGTTGGAAGTGTAGGATTCCTGTGAGACCAGAAAATACCTCTTTATGAGAAGTGGTCAGTAAAATCAGACCCGCTGATACAGATATCTTCTTTTAATGCCAAAGAGTTGATGAGACAGGGTCAGTACATGCCACTATCTGCTCAATTCAAAATGAGGAAATCAGTTCCAAACACATCCCTTCACAAAACGTAGCCAGGACAGCCTGATTGCAACCCAACGTCTACACCGTTCCCAACTCCATGTGGAGTTACACTCACATAACGTATAGTTCTTATTGTCGTCTATGTATATATATATGTTCTTCCCAATAAACAATGCAGCATCTAATTTTGTTATGTTTGAATGCAAGTCTATATCTATTATGTTGTTTCCTCCATCCCAGACACAAATGAGGAACTGCCCTTGAGACGAGTGTGGTTTGTGAGCCTGCACTGATGCAGACTCTGTGTTGCAAACCCCGACACCTTCAGGGGAACGTGTTTGAAAACACATTTAATGTGGCCGTCTCTCCGCACGAAACTTGTGAGACTGCAAAAGAGATTTTAATCATTCTTTCTTTTTTAATAGAAGAATACTAAATGTGTCTTGTTCATCTCTATGGCAGCTCTACAAGTTTTAATTTAATATTGGCATCAAGATTAAAGGCGACATTAGAGTGATGTGGGATGTGGAAGCCCTAAGACTTACCACTTACTTCACTTTTTCTTATTATTAACTTTTCTGGGATTGGTTCCACATACTATGATATGTTAAAATTATTGGCAGGTAGGTGAAAAAAGTTTCAGAAACATGACTCATAAAATGAGAAGAAGGAATGTCTGTCTTTTTTTTTTACATAATTACAATATGTATGTAATGAAAAGGAGAATTGCATATGACTTCGGATGCCAAGATTCCAAGAAAGTGTGTCATATTTACAGGAAAAACTGTCGAACACATGACTTAGTAGCCTATAATTATGGTGAAAAATTTGGAGACATAAACACTTCATAATAACAAAGAGTGGAACTGTTTCTTTTCACTTTTGCATGTGTTCATGTGTTTGGTGTATTAATGTTTGCATTTAAGTGGGTTTTTGAAAGATCAGTGTGTGTTTGCCATCTTGCTAAGTGTGTGTGTATGTGTGCGTGTGTGTGCGTGCGTGTGCGCATGTGTGCGTGCCTGTGTGTTTGTGTGTATGTGCTAGCTTATGAATAGGAGATGTGTGTGTGTGTCTACATTAAGTGTGTGCTCCCAGCTGCAGCCCAGGCCGAGAGGATCTGGCCCAGATGGAACTTGGGTCCAGTCCTGCTGGAGCAGCAAACGCACTAACGAGCACGAAGAGCCACAGTGAGGATCAGGTTCAGCCGGGCCAGATGAAGGCAGAGCACAGCGGCCGCTGTTTACACAAGGATACAGAGGCCTGTAACGCTGACAATGTGACATGAATGGTTTGTCTACTGTAGAGGAAGCAGAAAAGGTATTAAAACATTGAGGTGTATTCAAAGAAACAGTGATGTAGAACTTACAGATTGTGCTTTTTCTTATTGTGATGGAGCAAGGCTTAACAAAGCACTGACTTGAGACATGCTGTATGTTATTTCAACGAGCCTGATCAACAGATGGCTGGTGTTTCTGTTCATTAATCAGGCATCAACATGAACCTCAACCCACTAGGTGGGTTTTTTGCCTTCTCAAAGTAAAGTCGGTGTAAATAGTAATTAATTATTAAAATTCAAAAGGATAAGTTGTCAATTATGTCTTTTCTTTTGAAACAAAGTATCAGGTGGAAACTGTATCTGTAACGAACTGGAATCGTTGTCTAATCCATCTACAAAAGAAGCACAAAGATGTGTACAAAGACAGTCTTTCAGCGTGTGGAGCAGAAGAGCCAAGTAGCTATCAAAGACGTAAAAATATAGTTCGTTATAAGTTATTTTTGAGTCCAACAGTGTGGCATTTTCCATGTGGTTCCATCTGGAAACAACATCCGCGGACATGAAAAGACCTGAGTAATGTTGCGCTGCCATGAGAGGAGACACAAGAGCTTCCCAGCAGACATGTTTATGAGCAGATACATGATTAAGAAGAGATGGTGTGACACAAAGTTGCTCCTCATTTGTGAAATTATAGGTCGTCCACCGGGAACTTCCTCTCATTTGTGTCTCTCTTCTCTCTGAGGCGGCATTCCCACTTCAGACCATGATGACCTCCGTCTTGGTGTTGTGCTCTTTTATGATTTCCCCTGAAGGACTGTTAAATGGCAACTATTCTGGGATGCAACCAAAAACCAACAATTAAAGGACAAATGTCTGCAAAGTGACATATACTGCTTCTTATGTGCAACAACACACAGGGGGACCCCAGGCATGCGTCCACAGTATGTAGCATAATGCTAACTTCTGCTGCACGTAATTTTTAGGTGGGGGTACATGAACATAATGCAAAATGTTTCCTGTGTAGCAAATTTCAACCTCACATCAGACAGCAGGAACCTTCGCAGAAAAAGTGAAAAGGCATGATCAAGCTAAGAGCCACATGGAAAATGCTATGCGTCTTTGTATGTTTGGTGGAATGAATATTGCTGCTCAGCCTGATGAAGGCTACAGGGAAGGAGTTTGAAGACAGTGACGAGCTGATGAAAGTGATGGATGGAATCACGATCTCCATTGTGTTGTGGAAAAATAATAGATTTTTATGATGATCTGCATCGACCTGTACTCTCTCATACAGGCCACCTAAATATACCTGAGTATTTTCATCAAGACCCATGCATAATAATATAAATAATAATGAAAATAAAAAAACACCTCATCTCACAATTAAAACATTTGCTTTATTTGAATCTGTCCTGGGTTAAGACCCATCCTCCATCCAAACAACAGCTCCACATCATCTCTTTGGTGGAGGTAATGAGAGTTTCTCCTCACTGAGACAACATTTAACCCTCATTTATGCACATTAGTTCGTAAATCGGACACTTCCAGCAGCACAGCCTTTTTGTTTATTTATTTTTTTCTCACCCCACCTGACTTCTTCCTCAATACTATGCTGAAGGTACTATAAACCACAGCAGTCCCCATGAGTGATTCTTTATGCTTCTAGGCCAAATTAGAAGCTTGTCCGATCAGAAATCCCAGTAAGAGCAGAAACAGACAACTTTACCATGTAAGTAGCAGTGTACTCGAATCATGAAAGTTTTAACTGGTCATGTTTAAACTGAACATTTGTGCTGTTTATATCTATTGTAAATGTATGCACACAAACATGTAATATGGTAATTGTGTTTGCTTATGTGTTATTTCACATTTTACTTTTTAATCATATATGTATTTTATTTACTGATAACATATTATATGATTTTTTTTAAATGCTGCATATTTGTCATCCAATTTGTAATAAATCAATCACTCTATATAGCCTATAGTACAGTATTAAGTAGTTTCAATGTGTTAAAACAATGACCTTTAAAAAATGTTCCTCCGCTCTGTTTATTAGTTATCACAATTGAAAAAGAAACATCATGCACACATAAACACAGGAAAAGAACTATGTGCCATTTTAATGTTAAAAGTTGTATTGTAAATTCCCTCAGCTGAAACAGCCTGTGTGAAAACAAGAGTATTTTATGCTGAGCAGTTTACAAAATGAATACATGGGCTAATTAACCTGCTGACAAAATGATCAAAGAGCTGCATTTGAGAAGTCGAACACATCTGCTTTATAGAAAATTGAGTTAAAATGCCAGTCAGTTTATTCTTTGTTTGATTTAATATAAAGATCTTGTTGAATTTGCTACTTTTAATATAACTGTTCAGTGTATTTGTTATTGCATAAATATACATTGCTTAAATAATGATGTAGTGAAAGTTAAGGTTGTACATTTTCAAATTCAGAGTTATCTTTTTATTGTTTGTGACTTAAAATGTGATTGATAACAAACTTGTGTTTTACAGAATTAGTCACAGTAACTGTGAGTCAAAAGGTCTAAGATTTTTTTGATTTTATATGCACGTGTTCCGTAGACGGACAGACTAGCAGTTGGTCAATCCTGTATATGTCAACCACATAATCCCACATCCTCAAAATTACAGAAGTGTTTTCTAATGAGTTTCTCTGCTGCCCGTCTCCAGCCTCACATTCCTCCACTTGGTTTATTCAGCTGCCTTCACTGGCCTCAGCAACAAGGGATTCGCACCCGCAACCATCCGGGTCAGACTGACGAGCCTCTGCTTACTGTCCGAACTCGCCGGCCTCCCATCCACCCACATTAATTCTAATTACATTTCCAGCTTCCTCCTCCTCTTCTTCTTCAACTTACATCTGTTCAAAACAGCTCACTGTCACTTCATATATTTGCCTGAATCATGCACCAATCTGTCATTAAAGCCAGTGATTTACCTCTGTCAGGGATGAATAATGTGCAGTAACTGCTCATTGTTTTGTTTTAATTGAGTTTTTTGGAAGGGGGACAGTGGGCAGCCACTTCTCGGCAATGTTTTATTAGTTTTTATCGCCACAAAGCAAGGAACGTGTGGAGTGAGAGAAATATGACAGCACAGGTCGAGCCAGGAATCGAACACACGCAGTCAGAGTACATTTTTCCAGGCGGGAGTGGGGGGGAACGACACTTGTGCGGTCGGTTTTGGACTGACTGAGTGACCGGGGAGTTTAACACCGGCTCATCAGTGTGTTCTTTGTCAAAGGTTGCTTAATTCCAGCTGTAAGGTCACCAGTGATGCACAGTTGCTCTTGCACTGGACTGTAAATTTGTATATCTGAAAACTGCTAACACATGTTCTTGTGTAAATCTGTCAATAGTCAACATAGTGGGCCCACAGGAGCTTTATATTGGAATGATGAAGACAAATTACCGTTAATTTATGCTCTAACTATTTCCTCTTCAGGGATCAATAACGTTCATCTCAACTCATGCTGATCGTGCTCATGTCCCGCTATTGGCCTTTTAACAAAAGCAAAGTGTTGTCTAACCATTTCCTTATGATATAAAAACTTTTTTAAGATGTCAGCTTCCTTCCTCACATCCACATATCCATAGAGCTCTATTATCGTGTGCTTTTTTTCTGACATTGTGAATTTTGGTCCACCTCTAACGTGTTATAAGGAGCATTTAACTGGTTACAAACTGATGCCTCTGTATGACCTACATAGGCAAACAAGATCATCAGTGAGAAGATTGTGATGATTTCTGTGTAATCATTACAACAATCCTTGATACCTGTTACAGAGTTGGATTCTAATTAAAATGGATCTAATTGGACTTAAAAAAATAAAAAATTATTGTAGGTGATGAATTGAGGAGTCTCGCAGGAAAGAAGATGCTCAGTAATCTGGCGGTCCAGCGCTAAACCTAAGCTTACTTCATATCATGGTTATTCATCTAACATAGCCACAAATTCATAACCTCATCACTACGCATCCTGCAAACAGCTGTGTTTAGACTACAGCTATTTAAACACCTTCATTTGGATCTCAACTAAACACCTGTGAGGTTTTGTGGCCTAATCTTGCACGGTCCTGATGCTATCGGACAGACAATATCTGTCCACAGACAGACATGTTAACGCCTGGGAAAATACAAAAAATTGGTTTTGTGTAGGGGTAGACTGATTAGAATGACTCTGAAACTACAAAAATACAAAAATGATTTTTTACTACAAATGAATATGGGCCAAAATATCCTTTTTCACTCTCCTTGATTTCTACTAATTGGTATTGGCCCTGAAAAATGTATTTGGTCAACCCCTACATTTGTGGTAGTTTCTGCTACAATAGGTATCTCCAGAACCACAAAGGTAGGTATGGGGGCATTCACTATGCTCATCATCGAAAAATGTCCTTCTTTTTGATCTCAACGACACACATGTCAAGTATTGTGACTTCATCTTGCACCGTCATGATTGCGCTGGCAAAAATCTGTCCACGGACAGACAGACAGACCGATAAACACCTGGCAACAAACTCAACCTCTTCAGTTAAAATGGTGAATAGTTTCCTATATTACTTGTATATTCAGCAGACACGGGGCAACATTAGCATTGATTTGGAGTCCAATACTCTGGTCTTAGCTCTGTATTTGCTCTAGCCCTGAATTTAGTATCATTCTCTTTGGTTGCTAAATACTACATTATGTTTATCAGCTACTCACCAACTGTCTATGTCAGCTGTTTGATGCTGAACAGGCAGTGTATATAACTAAACAATCAAATTACTTAACTGCTGTGGGATACGGTACAATCTATAAGAAGTACATTCCTTATTCAGCAATTCTAGTGCCACACATTGATACACAGTCTACGGGACTGTACAGGTTCTCTGATTAAAGGAACATCTCTACATTTTTTAGAACTACCTTCTGGAGATCTGCTTAAAAAAATTGCCTATTGGCACCAGAGACCAAACGCATTGGAATCTTGGCCTTCGCAAACACGTATCAGTCAAATCCTGCTTCATATATAAACTGTTAATGCCCCAGCACACACACGCACAACGTGTACCTGGCAGCAACACGGTAACGAACCAAACTCAGAAAACACAGACTTTCTGGAGAGCTACCAGGTCTTAACATCCTTCGACCTCCGTGTTGTTGTTTTTTTCTTCCTGTTCTCCACCGTCATGTCAGAAACCGACGCCAGCCTCCTCCGTCTCCCTTGCTGCTAGAAATGGAAAGACGCATGAGGCAAACAGCCTGATGTGCTGATTCCCAGCCAGGAAGAAGAAGCAGAGGAAGAAGACAGCGAGTTTTGGCAGAGGCAGAAAGATCTACACAGCCGTGGCACCGACTACTACAGTACTGTACCTTTCCAGTTCACATGGAAGGGAAAATACGACAGCTTTGAACCATTCCCATGAGGCTGAACGACCTTCATGCATTTTTTTTTTTTAGGTTTCGGAGATGCTGCGTCCAGACTCCACAGCTGACTAACATTTAATAAACAAGCAAGAGATGCTTCTGGCAGCTGAAATCCCCTCCTGGCTATGAAATCTTTGACTTCCTGTATTTGCTTAGATCACTCTGTCCCTGCAGCATGTAACGTCACCACGGGTTGGCAGCATGAACAGATCGGCTATTATTAAAATGGCGCAATCAGGCAGGAAGGATGTTAACTTACAAGCACAACCAGCAGACTTGTTTCTCATGTAGAGGGTTCCGCCTGCTGGAGAGATTTTGCAGCGTACATCGTCATCAACCCAGCTGCTCATCTCTGAGCAGAAAAGACAAGGAGAAACAATTAAGGCTCATGAACGGAGCTAACTATCCGTGACCACACTGAGAGCAGAGGGCTAATGAGTCCCAAAGATCGTACCGCAGTTCACGGGTGAATGACGGGGAGCGAGCTACGCTAATGGAAACGATGCGCGCTGATCAGTGCATAACGCACGCCCAGCTTGAGGATCGAGTATCATAAGGAAACCTGCATGGGTGGGGGGTGGGAGATGGAAGGTTTATCCTCTTGAGAAGGTGCGTTGGAGTGACACCACATCTGTGCGTCAGTAGCGTACTCTTCCACCAAGAGATCCATCTTCTTCGGATTCTGCGCTAATCAAGGCCCGGGTAAGAAAAAAAACAGAATAGATTCGGGTCATTGAAGCAACGATTGTGAAACAGAGCAGCGTTGCCTTGGGAACCTGAACACAGCCGACGTAAATAATGTGATCTATTGGTGCCATCTGGAAAAGATTGGGCCAAAGGGTGCCTCGGTCTTTGCCTCTTCTCTTTGCTATATGTGAGGGGATCCATTACCGTGTTTATTTGTGCAGCTAAGCCTTGGTCGGCGAATAGGATTATATAGTGGGGGATTGAGAGGAGAGCCTACACAAACAGTGCTATTAAAGCTGGATTTCTGATATATCCCGAACAATAATGGATTTACAAGGCAGGAGTTTTTCCTCTCTCCTTCTCACAACCTCTTCATTTTCCAGAAATTGAAACCAGACCCACAGAGAGGAGCGCGGCTCTTCTGCTGCGTGTGCAGCGAGAGCGAGGAAGGAAGCAGGCCAGATCAGTATTTATCAGAGCTTTAAGACACTTACATAGTGGATGGAGAGAGGATGAGAGAGAGAGAGAGAGAGAACCTGCAGCGGTTACTGTTTGAAAGCTCTTCAAAGATCATACATGTGTTAGAGATGGAGTGAAAAAGCTCGTTAACAAATCTCTTGTGTGTCCGTCCCTCGATATTTTCTGACTGCTCTGGTTTGTGGCGCCCAGCACATTGGTTCCTACAGAAGAAGAAAAACAAATTGTTAAAAATTGTCACAAATATTTAGTTTCATATCTAAAAATGCTTTAATTCCATTCTACAGAAAGCAGCTTTGTTATTTTTTTACACAGAGAACCAGAAACCAATCAGGACTACACAGTACCCCTGGATCACTACCCAGCACCTGGTTTCTGTTGGTCAGTTAGTTTTGTGATTATTTGATCAAATTAAATGAAATATGTCAAAACTGAATTCTGATTATGCTGCTTAACAATGCAAGACCAGTTTATACATTCATTTAGTCTAATGGTGCACATTTCCAAATAATGTCCATGGAATCAAATAACCAAAAAGTGACTTGCAATGGGCGTGATGTGTCATCAGAATATTATTGATCGCATAAATATTCAGTCATGTGTTGACCAGACCAAAGATTTCAGATTTCCAAATTCAGACACACCAAAAAAAAAATACACTGCGCATTTTGGGTGACATTGTTGTTTCCATATAAATTGGTCCTTTGTTCCACAATCTGTCAGCAGTCAGGCCTCGGTCTCTACTTTTCCTCTGCTGACTGACCACAGCGGCTTTATTTACGAAAGAGAAATGCTTCATTGTGTGAGCCCCCCTAATTCTTCTCCAACTGTACGAGCTGTGGTATTGTTAGCTATCTCTCTCTCTCTCTCTCTCTCTCTAGTAAGTAAAGTAATAATTTCAAAGATTTTCATGTAAATGAATAAATGTTAAGTCACTTTTTATCGCCGAATGAGGTCACACAATGATGATTGAGTCTATGGTCCACTGATGAAAGCCCTTGCGTTTGCTGTAATGCCAAAGATGTACAACGGGTGTCGGTGGCGACTTTCCCGGAAAATATCACAAGCAGCGCACAGTTAGTGACGCATTCTCCCAGCAGCGGTTGGTCAGTAGATGGTTCACACGCGACAGAATAGTTCTGTTTGTCCTGGTCTCTTCATGTCTATATGTATATACAAGTTTATTTTATTCGATTCTTACCTTTTTAATCATATTGTTTATTTATTTATCACTATTGCCATTGTTATTTGTTTTTTTTAAATGTTCTGTCCTTTGGCTGCTGTGGCACATACATTTCCCTGTTTGTGGGACATTAAAGGATTACTGATTCTGATTCCAGTGTTGGGAGTAAACAGTAAACGCTACTGTTAACAGTCATGGCCGAACAAACAAAGAAAAGACTGGTAACAGCTGATGATGAAACTTAAAAAAAGGGTGCAAATTGCTTTTATTTGGTGTTGTTATGGAGGTGTGGTAAAGCTGACAACAATACATGTGCAATTGCTGCTTCGAGATTCTCCATCGAGATGGCATTAGAGTGATCTGGTCTCACTTCCCTGTTCAGGCTTCCAGGCCTTTAATGCAAATATTTTTACACAAAGAAAGAAATATATTCATGTTCAACATTTGCCAAATTAACAAGAAGACCTAAACATTTAAGAATTGCTGTATACAGCGTTTTTTTCTTTCTGGTGACTTTTTCCCCTTTGTTCTCCAAAGAAGTAATTGATGTTGGTTACTGTTTACTGGATTTGTAAAATGTCACAATTACCATCAACATATTATATTCTCTAATACATTTGGTGTAAATTGTGAAATCATTTGGAACAGTGTGTTCAATCAGCTGCTGGGAGGTGAGACGCACTTTAGACACAGAAGCAGAGAGAGAGAGAATATGGTGTGCAGCTCCTCTGGGAAACGTCTTTCTTTTAAAATCAGCTTCTTTTGGCTCCCACGCGACTGGAACACTGTATTTAACTACATTTAAAATGCCCCCAGTTTGATGTCGTGATCTGAACAAGTGCGACTTCTGCACATTACATAACATTAGCACATATTTAGTTTAAAAAAATAAATATTCTAACTTAGTGTAAATAGATTATTTGATGGACAAAAATGGTTTCTGCTTGGCCATAAAAGAGTGTCAATGAATATTTCTTGATTGTGCATTTAATAATGTTTCTTATTGTTTTATGTATATTATTCTAATTATGGCCCCTGCATTACCTTCCATTTTGTTTGCCGTTGTCTTGAATTGTTTCCATTTTTTTTCTTTTATAAAATGTTGATTTTAATAATGGATATAACATTTATTATCAACAAGACACTGATTTAACATAAACTGTGTAAATAACACAAAAAATTCAGTTACTGTGATCACCGACCTGTTTAGCAGCAAATTTAGCTCCGTGAGTTAGAAAACTGACCGGGGTCTCAACAGGTTGTCTTGGCCGAAACTGTCTAAAGTGTAATGAAAGTTGATGGCTTGTGTTGAGTTCCGATGAGGACTGGAGACCTCAAAGCCGTCATCCAGATGTGTGTGTCAACACCAGGAAGGAGCTGTCCTCAAGAACTGGAGAAGAGAGAGGCCAACTGTCAGCATCACACACACACACACACACACACACATTGCAGAGACTAGAGATGGGAGATAAGAGATAAGATACAGTGGTGTGTGAAGTTGCTCTGGATGTGAATGAAAGGAAACACAGAGTGTAGACAAAGAAAACTAACCGTGACATTGTCATGGATGAAAGTGTGACTTTCGCAAGTCTGCGCTTCAAACATCATCCAGTTAAAACTTTTCTTCACTAGATTGATTAGTCTTACATGTATGGTTTATATATATATATATTCTAGCTGAGGCAGGTTACATGTAGTTATAATGTGTCAGATATTGAAGGGAATATTTGATGTATATTGTGGCTTTGTGTTTGTTGTAACGTCATATTAGGACTATGTGAGTTGACTGTATAAGAACAAATTCAAACAACTTCACCATGTGGTTATCAAATTATTTGAAGAGAAATTAGTATGAAAATGTTCAAAATGACGCAGGCTTAGAAATGTTACAAAACCCACCCAGGAGCCAGGACCATTTTTAGAAAAATGTATGGTATTTAATGGAGATCCTGTTTGAATTGTGTCATGAATTACACATTTGAGGTTAGACAACTTAACAGATTATTTTTCCAAGTCAGTAAAGTCGCATTTTGCCATAAATAAAGCAAAACATCTAGGAATATCTAGTTTCGTGTTAAGGCGCTCAGTGAACTGCATCGCCTCGCTCAAAACATGTCACCAACACCAACATGGCCGCTAACTCAGTACAGAAAAGGTAGTAAAAAAGATGACAATCATAATAAATCTGGTCATATTGACAACCACAGTTGTGTGAAAGGAGTCTGTTCTGTGAGCTGTTAATATTTTATTTGGTGAGTGTTCAACAAGAAAACATAACTTATGCAACTGTTGGCTGTTAACTATGTATTTTCACAGTCTTATATTTCATTTGTTTTATGACAAACAGCGACTTCATTCACTTGGAAAATTATCTTTTAAATTGAAAAAACATCATATGTGTGATTCATGGCACAATTCAAACGTGATCAAAAACATATTTGTCTCTCTCCTTTCACTACCACACAAAGTTTTTCTGAAATAAGGCCCTGTGGGTTTGGGTGAAGTTATTCCTTTGAATCTAGATGCAGTGTCTGGGCTGATTTTGCCATCTGATTTTAGTTTATTGCGGATGCATACTGTATATCATATCAGTGTAAATGTCGAAAAAAATAAGGAAAAAGAAATTACAGTAGAAAGGTATGCTTGATAAATAGGGTCATTGTCACAAACGGTAGTCTGTCACAGTTATTTTCTGACCATTTTTTATTGGATACTTTGAAAAACGGATTGTCATGTTCGTGAAAATAAGATAAAATAATAAAGCTCGATACAATACGTGTATTATCTATCTAAATATCAGAACGGTTCCAATTGCATCAAGGAAAATAAGAACCATGATATAAAGAAATGCTAAATACGTAACAAACGTGTACAGTTCACTAAGTACACAAAGAGTAGAAATGATCCAAGAGATCTTGGAGACATCATGGAGGAATATTATCATGAATCACATGAGCGACTGATAGAGACAAAATAAAGAAAGTGACAAAGAAACAAAATCCTGGAAACTGTGCACAACTGTCAGCATCAGCTCAAAGAGAGCATAATCAAGACACACACACACACACACACACACACACACACACACACACACACACACACTGATTATCAGGCCTGGTGATTTCTGGTTGTCTCCCTGCGCTTTCCAATGGTCTGTGGTCAGCCATCATCTGGATGGTATTTCTGCTCTGTATCCCAGTCGATGGACAGCCGGGGGAAGGAGGAGTGGGCCTGAGAGGGGGGGCTGAAGAGATTGAGAGATAGAGAAGACAAAAAGAGAGCGAGAGATGAGAGAAGTATGACAGATGAGGCAAAGCTCTGCTCTCTCATTCTGTCCCTCTAATTTGGCTTCCACTGTCGAGCCAAGAGGAAGTGGAGCTGCCATGTCTCCTTTCCCCCTCAATCCCTCACCTCAGTGGGCAGCGGACCGCCCGGGGCTGGGCCTCCTCCCCCGGAGCTCCCTCTGAGGGCGAGGTGCCAGCTTCAATCTCCACCATTTCCCCTCAGTTCACTGGAACGGCTGGTCTCGGGGAACCAGGATTCTCACGGTGGTTATCCCTCTTTAGCAGTGTAAATGAGCTGGGATTAACCTCCGTCCTGGTTTGCATTATACGCTGACTCGTTAATTTGACACGTTTGTGCTGATAGATAGCGATGGAGATGATGCTAACAGACAGTGTTTCTTACCAGCAGTGCATGTTGCAGACACCAGGGGCCTCATTTACAAAAAGTGTTCTAAGATTTATATTTTGCGTTATTTACGATGGTGGACTTATGTTCCATTCATAAAAGATGCTGAGCATAAGAACCTTGCTGAAGCAGGTACTGAGATTCTCATTTGTAACTTTTGCATCTGTGAACTATAAATCTCAAATCAAGTTAAATGAACTGCACCTGCCTTCCCCTTATGTAAGGGCAGCACAAGGTTCAGAAGAGGCATGGATCAGAGGAGAGGATTAAACTTTCTGGAGGACAGATCACGACGATGGCAGAGGAGATCTGGGCAGACAGTGTATTTATCACTCATTTAAAAAGAATAGTGTTTATTGTTTTTAAGTTTTACAGATACATTCAATGTAAATCACAGCAAAAAGGACAAAAAGTGAACAAACTGATAGAGCCTAGAATTGAAACACATAGAATGTGTATAGAACGTCGACTCACTAGTTCGTCTTTACTGGTGACTTTAGTTAGAAACTATTCTAACTTTACAACTTGTACATTGATAAATCTATAGTACAGTTTGTATATTGTAGTGTATAGGAAGCTTGCCACTATGTAATTTGTTTATAGCCTCAGTATCATAAACTTGTGTTTGTCACATAAATTATTTTCTACAATAATCCAAAACATCCAACGTGATTTTCATCAAGTAACCAACTTCCGGGTAAGCCTACAAAATCACGTCATCCCTGCAGGACACTATACTACTGACAAAACCTCTGAGATCAAAGAAGATGGACCCAGAGGCGGGAGACTACAGGCAGGAAGACCAGTGGCAGAACATTGGCCCAATTCCAAACTGGCCCTGACACCGTCCCCCTACCCACATTCACTCTGTTTGCGTGTTCAAGTGGAGCACTCCTCCTCAGACGTAGCACCTCTTTGTGTGTGTGTTCCAGGCAAGATTTACAATGCACCATTAAATCTAAAATCAAAAGTTTGGAAAAGATTTTGATTTCACAGGGAGGACGGAAAGTTGGACAAAAAAGCAGGCCTGTTATCTCAGTAGGACAGTGTTTTAGTCCAGTGGTAGCACGCATCTCAGCGTTCACCTTGAGTTGGTTATCACTTGTAAACATTTGTCTGATTGTTAATCATCTGTGTGATTTTTAACGCTAATTATTGAGAAGCAGAGGTTACAGACAGTCAGGGACATCCAGCTCAGAAAGACCCTGTTTAGGGAGATCCAGACAACAGGATAGTTGTTCCTCAGATCCAGGATGGGACAACAGGTGTGTCTTTTATACACTGAGGTGTACCCAGATTAATATAACGATTATTTGAAGAAAAATACATAGGATTTCCTGATGTTCCCTCGTTCATTATGAATTATCTATTTGAAGGTAAGCAATGCCACTTTTATAGAATTGGCTTATTCTAATTCATACAGATGAAGCTGGCTGCAAGCTGGTTCTCAGTGGATTGCCAGCCACTGGGAGTCCCCCACCTCCTCCTGGGGATTTGCTTAGATCCCTCTGTAAACACACCCATTCATTCAATTGCAGGAGGTCACCATGAGGCGTTGCCTCTGAGCCTTTGAGCCTGAACATTATTATTCTACTCCACTGTATCTCAGAGGCAAATTTTACACTTTTAGTCCATTTCATTTATTTTAAAGCTTTAGTTATTTTAGTTAGCATTAGGCCTACTGGTTACTTTACTTACTTTATTCATAATTATGTCAGTAATCCGAAGTTCATTTGTTCATCCTTTACCCGCTGCAGTCCTAAAGTTATGAACACATTTGTTAAGGTGCAGATTGTAATTCAAGGACCCAAATGCAGCATTAATGCATCAGTAGTTAAAATTCGATGATACACTGTACATATATTATTCTGAAATGGATCATTTGTTTATTAAATGTATTCAGTCATGAAAACAAAGACCGTATACTTATTAATTTTGTATAAGTTTGTTCTAAAAATTATACAGCGCAAATCATTTCTGCTGAAAATGTGTCAGCTAAGCATGATAGTTCATGCGTCTTGTAAACACTCACACCCAGTGAAATATTCAAACCAAATGCAAATATGATCACAGACCGTGCATATTTAAAGATTATCTACCAGGTCATGAGCATGGACCCGTCACTGGCCAGTTAGGGCTCCGGAATGGAGGAACAAAGAGTTTTAAGAGGCTGCATCTGTTATAGAAAATTATTGTCCACATGAAACAAAGAATTGTGTCTGATTGTGTCATATTGTACCCACACCGGATCGAATAGGGTCACATCGTAACAAATCAGAATCTAATCTAATCTAATCAGATCGAATCATTCCATAATAAAAAAGCATTGTCTCTGAATCATATCATAGCCCATGTAACTATATACATATTGAATCATCTTATGAGGGAGAGGTGCGCAGAACAGGAGCTGATAGGCTGTGAAGAACACTGGGAACCAGGCTGGACAAACAAAACTGATGCAGGGCAGGTGTGGAGGGAAAAGTAGGGGTAGGGAAGAGCACAGCGACACAGGAACGACAAGACACCACAAAACCCAGAAAACAGACAAGACACATGTAAAAGGAAACAGACATTACAATGTCAAAAATAATGTTTCTTCAGCTCCAGTCAGTCAACTATGTGACTGAATAAATTACATATTGACTCATGTCATCATGATGAAAAAAGTATGGATTGCTTACAACCCATGCCGCGGTAAAAACACATTAAAAACGGTCCGTTGTTTTCCCTAGCACAATCAAAAAAAGTGTTTGTTAACAACAAATAAATGGAAATGTGTTTTTCATGTGCCTTTCAAGTAAAAAAAAACAAACAAACAGTACAATAAATAATGTCCAAGAAGTCAAATGTACAAGAATAAGCAAAGTAAAGTCAGGTGTTAATGTGCACTTCAGACACTATGAGTGATTTTTGTTATTGTCTATAGTCAGCCTGATGATGTTATAAGTTTTGATTTGTTTTAAGCAATAAGAGAACTTTCACCAGAACTGTATTTCACATTCATTTGAACTCATTCGGTACTTAAAGGGGCACTATGTAGTTTTGGAGAAGAAATTCAAACCTCAAATTTTTACATTTACAATATTATTGAGGTAATAATACAAATTCAGAAAAAAGTGAATAACCAAGCTGTTGGTTAAAAGAAGGAAAAGAAGGTTCTAGAGCAGTGTTTGAAGATAGAAAGGCGGCAGGGTCCGCCGCATATAAACAAAGTGAAGCAGCATAAATTGGGTCAGTTTGTTTATTCAGTTTAATCAGTCATGGCAACAAAAAGAGTTTGTTTATTTAGTTTGTTTGACAGAAAAAAATCATGACATGACTATCTTTCTCCTTTCATTAGCAATTCTTCCGCAAAAATACCATATATAGCCCACATTAAAAATGTAATGATGTGACACTTATTGAATTAACAGGAATTTGCATCTTTGGTAAGGAGGATTATTTAAATTATTGCTATTAAGTAATGCAATGGCATTCATGGCAAATCATTCTTTATTATGATTTTCTTGAATATGAGAATGATATCCTCGAGGAGTGTTTACCTGAACGAGTTTGACAGTTATGCACTATGTATTTACTATTAATGGCTATAAACTGATACTTATTGAGAAGAGATTAATGTACTTTAAAGAGAAAAATCAGTAAGTTTCATATATAGGAAAGCAACACTGACAAACATCCAGTCAGCTGCACATTAACAGGTGCTAGCTCTTTCTAGACAAGGTTGTATGGTCACACGGCTTATTTACTGCTTTCATTACAATTTGCTACAAATCATCATTTGCTCAATCCCTGTTTTCCATTCCTCTCACACACCTACATACACACACACATATTAACGCCACCTGATACACTGCTCACACATGTGGAGCAGATTTCTACATCAGATTGATGTTCCACATGTAGCAGAGTGTCTTGACAGTCAACCTGCAGTACAGATGTATAGATGCTGGAGTGTCAGAGCAGCTAAAATACTGGGTGAGTGAGAGAAAGAGGGGTGAGCAGCAGGAGAAGCATTTCAAAACAACAGACTAAAGTAAGGACGAGTCAAGATGTGATTTTTTATCATTTATTTTTTGGCTGTGTTGCAGCAGCTGACACTTTTGTGAGCTTCGCTGTAAAAAACCTCAAACTAAGAAACAAAAAGGGATAAAGAGAAGATGTGAGAAAAGATCTGGGATTAGTTAACATCAGAGGGCTGGCTCATAAACTCAGCTATAAGCCTGTATAGCAGCATTACCCCATACAAATGTCATTCATGCAACTATTACGCATTATTGTGAAGCAGTACCGCCTGTTTTAATTTAACTTGTCTTCAACACAGAATAGTCTTTAAGGTCTTGAAATGTTTCAGTTGAACATTCTTTCGTTATCAATAGGAGGCAGTTAAAGGTTCAACATTTTGGAAAATACAGAGGAGTACAACATCTCATATCTTTTTGTCAAGTATAGAGTTGGAGTCAAGATGAGCCCAGCTTAGCCTAATATGGCTCACTAATTATCATGTGATATCTTTAAATGGAAAGATGGCCATTTGTGGTTTCAAAGGGAGTTATATGCAGGAACTGCTTGGCAAACAGCAGCCAGCCTTTCTTAAAAGCTTATCTGGGGTTGCCAGGTTTGGTACGATAAAGTATATACAGCAACTAAAACTAAAGCCTGCACTCAGTGTATCTGGCAACCAACACTGCAACTGGAAATGTTAGGTGAAGGGAAAAACAGTGTTTGTAAAGTAAAAGTTTCTTAAAGGAACAGTTTACCCAGAATTAAATTCCCTAAAAATCTCCCCACCATGCTGATTGAAAGTCAGGTGAAGTCTCGAAGTCTGCAAAACAATTCCGGAGTTTCACAGCAAAACAGAGTTGCAGCATTTTTCCTGAGCACCTGAAGTAGTAGTAGTTGGAGTAGTAGAAGTCAGGGTCTTGTCAAAAAGAAACTGAAAGAAAATATAAAATGGCTCCAGCAGCCCCAAATCTCAAATTGATTGAAAAAAAACGTTATTTAAACACAAGCTGGAAAGTTCACTGTACCCTCTAAGCTAAAACCATTAGCGTGCTCCCCGTCTGAAGCTCCAGAAATGTTTCGTTGGCCAAGAAGTTTTTTTTAGCTGTGGTTCCCTGTTCATCTTTATGCTAAGCTAATCATGTTCTGTCCATCTTTGTCCTCAAAATCAAAATCAGTCCTCTCATCTCACTCTCAGAATTCCCCAAATGAACTTATTCTTAAACCTGGTGATGGTGTTACCAGTAATTAAATTAACTAGTTAGCTAGTTAGCACGCTGACTCCTTTTTTTAAAAATGAAATCCCTTAAAGATGGACAAAATAATCTTAACTCTCGGCCCACTCTTTGGTTTCTGTTCAGGCTTTAAATGCATCTCATGTAAATGAATCAAGTTTACAGTTATACTTGCCAGTGTTATGATCAGTCACAGAGAAACACACTCAGAAAGTCTATAGCCTTTTTTCATCGCAAACATTTTGGCAGGTTATTGCAGGTGCAGAGGTGTGATTAATAATGACTGTATTCTATTCAGGTGATTTACTGGAGCCCTGGTATTTTGCATGCTGGCTTACTGGGACACTTAATGGATAAGTAACAATGTCTGCTATGAAAAAGGTCTATTGGAATCTGATGAGACAGCCAGTTAAAAAAAAAAAATCACATGTTGGCTCATGAATTACAATTAGTCATCTGTTGTCCACATTAGTTATAATCACTGGGAAGACAAAGGAATTTCCAAACATTTCCACTTGGTGGCAGTGCCACGGTTTGGTGGTCATTTCTTGCTCCGTGCTGCTGGAACAGTAAAACGTGGAACATGTATTATGGCTACATCTGTAGTTAAACAGCATGAAAGCCTTGGTACTTCCCCCCGAAGCTGCCAAGGCTGGACCAGCTCCCAGCGAGGAGGAACCCTGCGGAGTCAAGTCCGTAACTCAGGCAACAACTGGCACACAGACTGCGTTGGGCCTTTGGCTCCGATGCGGCATACATGTGTCAGATGGATTTCAGCAGTTACAACAATAACAACAACAGCAACACATGGCTGCATCCTTTTCAAAGCTCTGACTCCACATCCAACAGAACGTGACAGATAATAAATAAGTGGGTTAATTGGCATTAGGGTAGTGTGTGTTTTCTGAACTCTTGTTTGATCAGATTCGCTTGAGTAAACATCCACCTCACGCCTCTTGGATGTCTACTAATCTGATGAAGTCCCGACTGTCCAATATCAATTTTTACAAGGAAACTCAATGGGATTTTTTAACTTCTTAGCATTTTAATAGCGCAGTGCCCTTTAGATCTCTTCTCACACACATGTGCATACAGAAAGCTTCAGAGGTTTCCCATATTGTTTGATGGGATATAAAGATAGAGATGAAGAGAGGAAGAGGCAAGAGGTCAAGGACATGAGTACATCTCATCTTGGAGAACGCTCAAGAGACGCTCTATCAAAGCTTTCCTTCCGCCCATAAATACCAGCTCAATGAATATCCCCCTCGCCACACCGTGAGCATCCAGTCAGAATCACAGATCTGCTCGCCACATGAGACGCCTGATGATCACTTCAAGGAAAACTCAGCGGCTGATACACTATGTATCATACAACTGTAGTTACAGAGCCTTGTGTATAGCTGCAACAAGCATGGCCTGGTCGTTAAGATACGGCTCAAATTATCCATCAAAACCTGCTGTTTAAGTCTGTCTTGATAAAACCTTCAAGGGTTGAAATTGGCCACCTGTCAAAGGTAGCTCCAAAAGTATGGGGGGCAGCGTTTCACTAGAGTAACTGCTAACTGCTGGTCACAATACTCTTTGGCTGTACAAGCTGCTGTTATCGAGCTCACTTAGCCGTGCTGCTAGTGGATGTTTTACTTGACTGGAGCCCGTATGGACCACAACCACAGATCATGAAGGAAGCGTTGGCAAAGTATAGGGCCACAGGAAGCTGGACTGGGACAGAACAAAGACCAGAGACAGGAGAGGTGTGGAATAAGTGAGAGGCGAGAGATAAATCGGTTATGACCAGCATGGAAAAGCAGCCAGTATATTTTCACATGTATTAATGTGAATTAAGGATTTTTTTTAGTCCAAATAAGAGTTGGTGATTGTCACAAAGACAAAGGTGGTTTTAGTGAGTGTAAAAGACAGGAACTTTAAGTCAGAAGGTGTATGCGTATAAAAATAGGTGGAGGAATATTCACTTACATCTTGCTTCTTGCTACTCCTCCTCTGAACCGCCACCTTACAGTGGTGCAGGGGTTTGAGTACCTGAATGATCCTAGGAGCTATGTTGTCCGGGGCATTCCAATGCCCCTGATGATAGACATTAAAACAAGGACGTTCACGTCACCCAGAATGGCGTTACCGGGGCCCCACCCTGGAGCCAGGCCTGGGGTTAGGGCTTGCAGGCGAGCGCCTGGTGGCGGGGTCTTTGCCCACGGGACCCGGCCGGGCACAGCCCGAAAGAGCGACGTGGGCCCGCCCTACAGTAGGTTCACCACCCGCAGGAGGGTTCAGAAGGGGCTGGTGCCATGTGATTTGGGTGGCAGTCGTGGCAAACCCAAACGTATTGTGAGGGTCTGCTGGGAACCCTCTGTCAGGGAGGTCTTCAACTCCCACCTCCGGGAGAGCTTTGACCAGATTCCAAGGGAGGCTGGGGACATTGAGTCCGAATGGACCATGTTCTCCACTTACATTGTAGACACGGCTGTTCGAAGCTGTGGCCGTAGGGTCTCTGGTGCCTGTATTGGCGGCAATCCCCAAACCCCGCCTTCCATAGAGGAAGCAGAGGCTGGGGACTCAGAGGTTGATTCATTCATCACCCAAGCCGAAGTCACTGAGGTAGTTCGGAAGCTCCTCATTGGCAAAGCACCGGGGGGTGGATGAGATCCGCACTGAGTACTTCAAGTCTCTGGATGTTGTGGGGCTGTCTTGACTGACACGACTCTGCAGCATCGCATGGCAGTCAGGGACAGTGCCTCAGGACTGGCAGACCAGGGAGGTGGTCCCTCTATTCAAAAAGGGTGACCGGAGGGTGTGTTACAACTATTGGGGGATCACACTCCTCAGCCTCCCTGGTAAAGTCTATTCCAGTGTACTGGAGAGGAGAATTTAATGCTGTTTTCGTCCTGGCCGTGGAACATTGGACCAGCTCTATACCCTCCGCAGGGTGCTTGAGGGTTCATGGCAGTTTGCCCAACCAGTCCACATGTGTTTTGTGGACTTGGAGAAGGCATTTGACCGTGTCCCTTGTGGCATTCTGTGGGATGTGCTTCGGGAGTATGGGGTTGGGGGCCCTCTGCTAAGGGCTGTACGGTCCCTGTACGACCGGAGCAGGAGCCTGGTTCGCATTGCTGGCAGTAAGTCAGACCTGTTCCCGGTGCATGTTTGACTCCGGCAGGGCTGCCCTTTGTCACCGGTTCTGTTCATTATTTTTATGGACAGAATTTCTAGGCACAGTCAGGGGCCGGAGGGGATCGGGTTCGGGAGCCACTGGATTTCATCTCTGCTTTTCACAGACATTGTTGTCTTGTTGGCTCCTTCGAGCCAGGACCACCAGCATGTCCTGGGGCGGTTTGCAGCCGAGAGTGAAGCAGCTGGGATGAGAATCAGCACCTCCAATTCTGAGGCCATGGTTCTCGACCGGAAAAAGGTGGCTTGCTCCCTCCGGGTTGGGGGAGAGTTCCTGCCTCAAGTGGAGGAGTTCAAGTATCTTGGGGTGTTGTTCACGAGTGAGGGAAGGATGGAACGTGAGATTGACAGGCGGATCGGTGCAGCGGCCGCAGTAATGCGGTCGCTGTATCGGTCTGTCGTGGTCCCTACCCTCACCTATGGTCATGAACTTTGGGTTGTGACCGAAAGAATAAGATCCCGGATACAAGCGGCCGAAATGAGTTTCCTCCGCAGGTTGGCGGGGCGCTCCCTTAGAGATAGGGTGAGGAGCTCTGTCACCCAGGAGGAGCTTGGAGTAGAGCCACTGCTCCTCCACATTGATTTAACTAAAAAAGCTTAAAGAGGTTGTTGCACATTATGAACTCTTTGCTCACATTCATACTGCCAGAGGCAAAGAGTAAGTATTACGAGACAGCGCAGGCTAGCTGGTTAGTATGCTAACTTCGCGAGATGCTTGTGTAACACCAAACAAAGATGTCAAAACTGCTATTTCTTCACATGCAGTTGTGTTTTAAATTAATAGCTACTTTAAATATGTAAATAGCATCTTCAGTGATAATGCTGGGAATGTTTCTTTTGCTGGTAAATTGTATTGTGGCAAACCACTTGGGGGCAGCAGATAAAACAGACATTTTATCCCTGATGTCATCTTTTGGTTATTGTGATGTCACTCATTATTACTTGTTATCATTACTTGTTATTTGTGTGTCTTATATGTCACACACTATGTAATCGCCTCATAAGCCATAATGGTTTCAGTGATACTGGGTGTACAAGCCCAGGATAACACCTGTTTCTCGTCAAGAAAAATCCAGATTTGTAATGACAAAACCCATTTTTAAATAAATGTCTCATTCCACAACTGTATTGTTATTCTCACACTCTCAGTGGCTGTTGCCATGCTGCTGGTGCTGCAGGTCAAGGCTGCTGGAACAGGTTAGTAGTTAAGTGCCGTACACATTGAAGCCATATTAGTGGAAGACATTCTGCTTTAATTTGTGCATTTGTGGTGAAATAAAATGTTTAACAAAACCTTTGGGTCACGTTAGGATGATTGGCTTGTTGACAAGTGCATTGATTAGACCTTTTACTGTGGTAAAGCTGTGATGATTTGTGATTTTTTTTTTTTATGCAGGGAGTATAAGGGGCCCTTGTGGGTAAGGAGTGGCGACTGGCCAATTTCCAGCAAACTGTTGATTTGTGGGGAAAAGAAATGTAAGAATTACGAAATCCATCTGCGGTTAAATGTGGCCCGTACGGTGTGGTAGAAAGAAAAGGACAGCGGCCAGACATTTAGTCTTTATGACTGTAGTCTGCAGTATTTTCACTGGAGCACATTTAATATGCAACTTTTGACTGTTTTATAAAACAGGATGGTCTCTTGAGATCAAGGTGAGTCCTGGTACTGTGCAAGTATTGTTTCTTTCATATTCATATATTTCTGTAAACATTAAAGAGTTCCACCACATCCGCCTTGCTCCAGGGCATTTCTAGTCATTGCTGGTGGGGCATGGAGGATGAAAAATTATAAGCCGCAGCCCTCCAGAGGTCAGGAAGAAGAGATCTTAACCAGGAAGCCACAGGTCTTAAATAGCCTGTCGGAGGATTACAGCGGGATCTCTTCAGAGCCGGGCTGACAGAGACTTCTAATACATCTATGCTTATTTTATCATCCATGGCAAGTAAGACGGGTATGTGAGGCTCGTTTCTTTCACTCTCGCGCACTCATTTTATTTTTTGGAAGAGTGGACGGGAGGTGAGGAGAGGCAGAGGGCAGCGTTCCTTCTTTCCATCAGAGATGCGGAGCTGAGGACTTCTGCCAGCGAGCCGAGCTTTGAAAGTGAAACGTAA
The DNA here is from genome assembly GCA_903131615.1 of Diplodus sargus. Classification (NCBI taxonomy): domain Eukaryota; kingdom Metazoa; phylum Chordata; class Actinopteri; order Spariformes; family Sparidae; genus Diplodus; species Diplodus sargus. Next base: position 2,098,142 of record CAEMYA010000106.1, read on the forward strand.
GAATGGCAGATCACAGGCCAAAGAAAAATGATATTCTCCTCGTTACGACTCCCCCAGCCAGGGCCTTTGTTGTGGGGGCTTCTGCTTTTAACTGGAAACAGGTCCAGGCGCCTCCTGTGTTTCTGCAGTGTCCCACACACTCACACACATGTATGCACACACGTGTACACATGCTCGGGTGCTCACGTACACGCACATTCAGACTCTCCATCATCTCTCCATCCCTTAAAGCCCGGTGACAGCTTGTTAAACCTGATGCCACATGCAAAGCCTTGCTCTCTGCGGGATCTTTGTCCTCACCTGTCAGGGAGGACACCAGGTGGCCAGATGGGGGCGTCCTGCTGTAGGTGGCAGGTGGAAACATAGGGCCACGTTGCAGGTACGATAGTGGAATGCAGTGCAAAAGAAGAGGAGCCTAAACATCATCCGTGCTCTGGATATAAATCTGTCAGCACTCAACACCACCCTGTTCTCACTTTCTATCTCCTCCTGAACGTATTTCACAACCTGAGATGTGAGCCCATCTGGACTGCCCTCAAATATTTCTTTCAGAGATTTGTTATCGGGGCAAATCTTGTTAACTAGGAGGGGAAACGAGCTGGAAAATTCATAAGAGGGAGAGGAAAATAAAACGTAGTTATATACCTTAGTGTGCCATCACTGTTACGGCACGTAGTCTGTCCTTCGTAACACTTCTGTTTGAACTCAGTCAGATTGTAATGATTTTGATCAGAAGATCAGTAAACTTAGAGTAAGATTTGTGTTGCTGTAAAAAATATCCAAAAGTCATACTTGAGTAAAAGTATGAATATGATGATAAAAATGAAGTCACCCGTACAAATAGTGTTTGAGTAAAGTCTGAAAGTATCAGATATGTTCTTGGGTATAAAAACTAGTACAGTACAAGTAAACCATACATGTATGTACATGTATGAATATACTGTACACTATGGATCGACTGACTATCGGCCTAGTTGATTGGGTCCAAACTGACTGAATACAAAATTTGGGGTGAACTGCTCCTTTAAGATCAAATCATAATTACTATCACAGACTTAAAAAAGGCTGCAGCGTGTCGCGCATCTCACTGGAAACAGACCCTCTGGGCAAAGGGTGGCAAAGCGGCCCCTTCTTTTACTCTCCGTCTCTTTTTCACCATTGGAGCAGATAATTCCCGCAGAGTTGAAGTGCTGGCGCTGGAGCAGACGTTTGTCGCCAAGACTGAGCCTCTGTTCCTGGTTTAAATGTTTTTGCCTCGCCGCAAAAGATGAAAATCACGTTAACAAAAGATTTAGTCTCATGCTGAAGCTTAAAATTTTATTTTATCTCGTTTTTCAAATGAGGTGTGACGATTTATTTTGGCACAGAGTTTTAGTAAAATGGAGTTTTAGTTTTATTTTAAAAACGTAACACTCTAAAAGATAGGACCCTGTTTTAGATTGTGACATCATTTTTTGAAAGTAGTTTTATAATAAGGTTGTAGAGGACTGCACTGGATTAAATCACTCCTTCAAATGGATCCTTCTTTTGCTGTGTAGACACAGCGCTTAAATGAAACACCCCAAAGCCAAGGCAAGTACAGCGCAACATCTCACTTCATCCAGGCGTACCAACACACACACATACACACACACACAAGAACACTCATGCTTTCCATTTGCTATCTGATAGGCTTATTTTGTGGATTTAATGCTTTGTTGAATGAAACAGAAAATGTGTCAAACTAATGTGGCGCCACTTTTCATTTGGTAAATATGCTTTGTGTGCCCGGCACCCTGGATCCATATTTTGGGTGAGGGGCATACCAACAGGCTTCAGAGGCAGTGCCAAAGCCTGTGGCGAGGAGGGGGGCGTAGCTTTAGCATGTGAGCACTCATCTTTTTAGAATTAAAATGGGAGGTGATTGACAACTTTTAGTGATGGCCGGCGGGAGATTCAGAGCCCTTATTGTTACTGATTCACGCACACATGCATGCTTACACACAGAAACACATGCGTGCACATGCATACCCTTCTGGTTCAGAGAAAAGCCCACAATTTGTCCGGATTTCATCAGAGCTGGAAAATGAGAGTTGAGCATACTGTCTGTAATGCACAACAAATCCTCGGTTCCCTCTGCCAAACCGTACAATCAAAGGCCCAGATCTGACAACAACAACAGTGCAGTGCATGCAGTGTTTTTGTTGTGAGAAGCAGTTATTTGGGGTGAGGGGTCTTGGGGTTTGTACATGTAAGAGACCCAGTGAAACATATTAAACTTTTAACCTCCTTAACACTAACTAAGTCTGCTGGTGTCTCTCACTGGTCTCATATTGGCAGTGGCACGTTCAGTCAGTGAAGTGATTCCCATGCCTCTCGCCTCTCACCTCTCGCCTCTCGCCTCGTTCCACATCTGCTGCATATCATTAAATGGAAAAATGCAGTGAAAATATTTACTTCCTACTCGGCTCTTTGTGCTAAATATACTTTTCAAGTTGTCTTGACTTTGATTGGGTTCTGAGAAATGGTGCTTGTCGCTCTTTCTGTGCAGCTGTCACAAATCAGGTGTCTGATATTCATCAGTCGTGTCCGTCCTGTGACAGATTAGTGTTGCACAGCAGCCTGTTGAAGGCACGGTTCAGTGCGGAGATTGATGCCTTCTGCCGCTTCAATCCTGAAACACAAAAACACATTTGAAATCCCGGCCAATGCTGCTCATGTTAACATATTCCACGCAGCTTCAACTCATCTTTCCTGTTATTCCTGCCCGACATGTTGTTGTTCACATTACGTCGTCACTTTCAGCTTTTGTTGTGGCTTTCACTGTTTTTGACTCATTTTGGACTCCAAACCCTCAAACGAGGCTTCTAAATGAGGCGTGTTACCTCCCCACCACTGTGGTAATGAAGAGAATGCATTGCTCCAAATGTTCTTTCTTCCCCGTGAATGAACTCAGCATAATGTGTCTCCAAAGTAGCCTCATGTTGTGAGCGATGCCACGAGGAACGGATTATGCAAAGCGTATTCACAGCTGCACTATTTATTTGGCTTTTGCTTCAACATCAACAGATAATTAGTTGCAGTGTTAAAGTACTTGAGCCTGTGTTTTTTAATAGATGTGCAAATCATTCTGTCGCAACTAAAACTCTTTAATTTGTAAAGAAGAAGGAGGGTGTACTACCTATAACATAAACACGTTTTTAAATAAAATAAAAATGAATAAAATGTATACAACTGAAATCACACTCGGGTTGAAACAATATCTCAAGTTAAGTAAGAGGAAAGTAATCCTGGTAACACTAATTCACAAGTAGAATCTGTGTTAATGAGTGGCAAACTAGTGCATTAGTTACAAGCCTGGCCTCACTTTAGAATGAGGAATAAATTCTAAGTAAGTTATTTGACACTGTTAACACTCATAGTTTTGTTAGGATAGGGCGTAAGTGTTGTGTTGAGGGAGAACAACTGGTTTTGTGGTGCTGTCCAACATATTACTTTAATGAAAGTTATAGTATCTAATATGTAGCGTACTTAAGAATTCATTTTCTGACAATAAATGTACTTCAGTATAAAATGTACAAATAAAAATAAACTGTACGTATTTAAATGTATGTATAAACCGTATACTTTGGTACTTTGGGTTGAACAGTTATTGGCCTGGCCCATTATTGATAATGTTTGGCATTTTCTGATCATTGGACTCAGTCTGTTTTCTTGTTTGTTTGTTTTTTAATTATTATTTCTATGTTTGTTTTAGCTGGTGAAATAGATATTGATGTGCAACTATAGCAGTGTTATTGAAATCAAGTGGAGTAAAAATATAATATTGTGCAACGACACCTCCGAGCAAACGACCAGTGAGGAGTTAATATGTGTTTCCTGAGTGAGAGATGAGGCAGTCAGTGAAGAGATTCTTTACTGAGTGCCTGATTTAAAAACCCTAATTTAAAAGGAAAAAACAAATTCCTTTCTACTTTCAGTGCCTTGTTAAGGTTTGTAAAAAAAATGTGTTTCCATCCTCACAACAACCGAAGGGAAACACAGACTTAAAAAAAGATGTTGAGCAATTTCAAAATATATTTAAAATTGAGACGAGCTGTTGACCTTCGGGAATACAATTTCATGTGCTATAAAACATTTTTTGGAGCTACTAAGAAAGGTTCAGACTTCTTCATAATTGTAAATCTCTTTCTTAATGTATTTGTAATCAAATACTGTATCTGCCAAAAGCATCGTAGGTCCAATTTTCCATCTAGATAACATTATTCCCGTGACATCCAGTACCTTTGAGTCTCGGATTTACAGCGCAAAACCAAACCCTCGCTGCCATAATTCTGACACAAACCAGACCTCGAAAGACAGTCAGCTCTGTGAGGTTTGCTCTAGATTATGAAGTAAAAATCGAAAGGAGGTTTCGCCCGTTAAATCCCAGATGACTTTGTTCTCTGAGGTACGCTGTAAAAACCTAAGACTTTTGTATCAGACCTGAATCTCTGGCAGAAACTGAAAAAGACAGAGTTAGGCCAGAACAACACACTAAGGCATTATTTGTACATGTATACATGTTCCCATGGTGTATGTTAATATAAGAATCCACCCACACATGAGCAGACCTGCCTGTCCATATTCAACTACGTCAAGTTTTCAGTCAAGAGAAGAGAGGACGGCCAGTGAATACACGCAACCGGCAGATGTGGACAAGAACAGCCGATTTGAATATTGGCAACGCAGCGTCTTGCTATACATCCCTCAGTCATGCAAAATATACTGTCTGTGTCCTCTTCCTCCCCTCAAAGGAAAACAAAAAAAAACAGCAGGAATGCAAAAGGTTTGATTCAAATTGGTCAGGTTATTACGCCCCGATTTGCATAATTTGTTCGAAGGGAACGGAGAGGCTCGGAGGGAGCTGATTAGAGAAAATGTCACAGTGGATTCACATTTCAGCGGCAACTGATTGGACATGAAGCTTTCCAAATGAGCCTCGAGGACTCATGAAAAGTCTTCAGATGATGAGAAAAAAAGACGGGCGAGCGTGGAAGAGAGGAAAGAAGGGCAGGCTGGACACCATCGTTACACCCATTCTCATTTCATAGAGGTATTAAATCAAGCACGCTGGATTTTCAATGATCAGAAAGAATAATTCCAGAGTATTTATTACATATAATGAAGTAGAAGAGCTGCGCACCATGAGTTTTATTCGATTTTTATGTGTCTTTTTATTCTCGCAAAGTCTTTGTGTCCCCAAGGCAAGTTCAAGTATTCACCCCAGTAAAAGGGTTCACACAGCCAGGCACGAGGACGCAGAGTATAAAGCCGGTTATTAGATGTCTCGTGCTTTTGGCCCCAACACTTCAAAGGGTTTCTTTTTTATCATGGAACATTATGTCCTGTATGAGAAAAGAAGTGATTGTTCTGCCGAGTGTTTTGCTGAAAGACAGAGGGAAACAGAATGACAACAGGACACGCTAACAGCCGCTGCAGCAGACGGACTCCCACTGCCGGCAGGCACGCCGCTCGTCTGGGGCCGCGCTGCAAACACCCCGAAACCAAGATACTAGTCATTTTACATTTAACGGAGAGGTAATTTATTATCTGTCACTCCACACTGCTCACAGAAAGGACAAAAAACGTTCGATTTAAAAGCTCATAGGCAAGGAAAGTTCAATGTAAAAACAGCACAGTGACGGTAAAGGAAAAAAAAATCAGTTGCGACACTAAGATAGAAGTCTATTCTCACATGAAATACATCCTTCATACTACTGGCTGCTTGGATTCATTTGAAACTAAACATTGATGTCAGCTTTGAATTGGAAGTAGACAAAACATTGATTTTCCCCCGCTCCTAATGTTTGCCTGTGGTATTACTGTCGATACCACTGTCACGAAGACAGTCTGTTTATTTCTTGTTTATTATGACGAGGACAGTCTCCTTAAATGAACTTTACAGTAAAAGGAGCAGCTTTAGCCTTTACGGCTAATTTGCGGCTATAGTTGCCGGTTGGTTGACACAATAGGCAATCAAGAAAAACTTATTACAAGGGAATTGCGAAAAAAAGTTCAATAAAATCAAAATAAGAAATGGTACTTACAAGGCATGGAGTGACAACAGTTAATGACTACGTCACATATCACGTTTGACAGGGGTTAATGTTTGCAGCTGTAGTTGTCTGATAGCCATGTTTTGAGGTGTTCGGTGAAGGTGAAGATGTATTTATGTCTTTGATTATGGTGGGCAGTGAATTCCAGTTATGGATGGCTCTGACTAAGAACGATAACTGACCGAAAGTGCTTTTTTCTGAATGGAGTTATAAGGTCACCTCTTGTGGTGCTTCTAGTGGTATGACTGCTGTTATGTTGGATCATAAATGAGTTGAGAGGGGGAGAAGCAATGTTATGCAGGATTTAGTGTCAGAAACATGGCTACTGCTAACGGCCAGGCTGTACTGTCCATAACAAAGAACAACCTGGTTGTAAAGGTTTTGTGACTCACTGATCTAGTAGAACATAATAATGCAAGTTTTTGGACAGTTTCAAGTCCCGCTGGTAACAGGAAACATGTCATGAGAGGGCCCTTCATCGAGTGAACACACATCCGTGAGCCCGGTCTCCAGGACAGAATGACTGCAGTTAATGTTTCTTCAAATCAACGATAAGGATGACATCCGTGACAAACGTGGCATATCAGCGTCACATTATATGCCTATAGGCTGACTTTGCTGGAGAAGATGGTGGTGGCGTTATTACAAGCCACAATGCTGCCAAGCAAGTTGCCGTAGTTTGACTGTGTGGAGATTTCCTGCCGTGGCCCAAAGCTGGCTATTTTTCGCAGGAAAGCAAATCATCTTCGTCTGTCTTTGTGGCTACCAAATCACGTAGGCCGTCGTAAGTTAAACCATGATGTTCTCTGAACCATATACAAGAGGTTTTTGAGCCTAAATCTGAGCAGACCATAAGTACAGTGTTGTGATGACAGAGAAATAGACAATTGAACTGAAACAGACGTAAAGATGCAGAAAAGCTTTAATTTATCTGTGGTTTTGCGTAAACATACTCATCTAACATTTTCTCTGGCGTTTGGGTTGCAGCACCTTACTTAAATAATTAAATAATAACTTAAGAGGTTTCTTGTATATACAATATACAATATAAAAAAACATCTTACACAAAAAGTAAAAATTTATTTTAAACTACTTTGTGAACTACAAAAGTGTTTTTCATGCCATTAACAAATTGGCTTTATCATCAAAATTGTGAACAACATGTATCAATCACATCTGGTCCTCATCATAATTTTCATATTTATAGTGTTTTCATATCAGATGTCTGACATATCCACATTTACATTTTTGGATGGTGATATTTTACAGCTAACAATATTTTTTATTAAGTTGCAATATATTAGGGGCACCCATTAGTTCAGTTGGTAGAGAGGGTGTCCCACGTACAGAGGCCTCGCTGTAGCGGTGCGACTCCCGCCCTGGAGCCCTTTGCTGCATGTCACCCCCGTCGCTCTCATCCTGTTTCCTGTCACCTCTCTGAAGCTGTTCTATCAGTAAAGCCATACAAAGGCCAATGAAATAAACAAAGTCAAAACAATTTACTAAATTTTACCCATTTTTCTGCTTGTTTGGCTATTTTTAAAAGGCAGTGTATGTTAGGGTTAGAGCTTTTGAACAAGAACTTAGAACATACATCCTTCCCTTGCTCCACAAAACAGAAAAAAACAGAAACTGTGTTTCCAGGAGGTGTTACTCTTCTTTTTCCATAATCAGTCAGTCAAGCAACACATTAAAGAAGTGTAGCTGCTTAATACAACCAGCTGTGGCTGTGGTGGACAGCTACACACACACACACGCACACTGGCCACTGATGCAGCATTCAGATTAGTAATAGATGACAAACTAGATATCATTCAGTGTTAATAACAGATGACAGTTCATGTTAAAACACTGGTGCAACGCTGTAACAACACAACGAAGTGCCAACTCTCTTGACTTTTTGCCGTCTGTCACCACAGATTTCCTAACTAGATGTCGAGCCTGTCAAAACTCCGCTCCTCTTTTCACTCAGTGTGCAGAGCTGAGGCCTCTGATGACATGCATCACGTGGTACGGGGAAAAGTTCCAGCTTCGTATTTTTGGATTTCCTAAAAAAAATAAATGGCTGAGTATTGGTCTGATGTTTAAACTACTTTAAAGCCGATTAGTCCATCACCCAATCTAAAGCACGTTTCTCTACACAGGGGGAGTGGAAGTAACATCCGGGATGAAATCATATCAGCCAGCTCTGAATAACACTAAAAATGTTCATTCCTGCTATTGTGTAGTTTTTTAAAATTATTTTCACGATTGTGTCATATTGGTGATTTTTGTGTTTTTATTAGTTGTATTCATGTTAAAATAAATAAAATATAGCTTAAGGAACCACAATAGAAATAGGTCATTCAACTTTATTGCGATATCCGGATGATTTTCAGGACTGTATGCTCATTTATGTTCTGTATTTTTAAGGAGACAGCCATGGATGAAGCTTTGAGCTTCTGGAGGAATAAACACCTGCAGCTGAAGAGAGTTTGTTTTTGTAAACTTTTGGAATTAAAAATGTGATTAAGCTTCCCTAACGCTTCTTAAGCTGTATGCAGCAAGTTCCTTTAATTCATTTGACAGCTGAATGGTGTGAAATGAACTTAGATTTACACTGCAGGATACCAGAAAGTTACTCAGCTGTATCTGCTGACCTTGATAAGACACAAAATTAAAGAGAAGTAATAATAATAATAATAATAATAATAATCATAATAATAATAATAATACATTTTATTTGAAGGCGCCTTTCAAAGCACTCAAGGACACAGCACATAACAACAACAGCACAACAAAAAACATGGGACAATTTAGTGCAAATGAAAATAGATAAGTAAGAGGATGCAATTACATGGTGCCGGCTCGGCACAGAATTCAGACTCAGCAGTCCTCACCATACAGGAAGTCAAACGGGCCGGGTTAGGCAGGGTTGAGCTTCCGGGGTGAGAATAGTGCAATAGAGTGGAATAAGAATAGGCAAGAACAGCGACACACACCCTCATGGCTGATTGTTGTTCACTGTCTTGCAGCAAATAGAAAGTAAGGTGTTTCCCTCAATCAAACTTAGGCAGTAATGTGAGCCACAATTCACTGTGTGTCAACACACAGTTTGTAAGCTTAAGCTAGTGTTGTAGCTCAAAGTCTCAAAACCTTTAATTGATTTTCAGTTAAATGCCTGAACTAAAGTCTGTGGTTATGACACGCTGACGATAATTACAAACTTTGGTCTACGACATAATATACATCATTACATTTCTCACAGTTATTATGTTATTATGAAGCTCTTGCATGTATTAAAAATGTTGTTTGCTAACAAGTGTCTAAATGAGACTACAGGTTGTCGCAGGGCCGGCCCGAGACATAAGCGAACGAAGCGTCAGCTTTTCTCGATTTTTAGGGCCCTGCAAAGGCTTGCGCCAGCACTGGGTTGTCAGAACAATAAACGTCATCACAGCAAACACGGTGAATCATCTACTCACTAGTCCATCTTTACAGGCCCTCTTTAGTTACAAACTTTTCTAACTCTAACTTCACAACATGTACATTGATCCGTTTATAGAAAACATGTATAGTAATTGTGTAGTAAGATGGTAAGTGTTGGTGACGTTTAAGTCACATGACCATGATGTAGTCTGTTAATAGTCTAACATTAGAGTTTCACAGCTAGAGATTTAATTTGAACTTTAAAAATCACAAAGTGGTGTTCATCCGTGAAGATTATCATGACAAACAAAATGTGAAAGTATCATAAACTTGTTTTTGACAAAGGGGTTATTTTCTGCAATCATACAAAATCTAAATAATCCACAGCCTTTTTGAACCAGGGCAATGCTAACTTCGGAGTTAGCTTAATAATACATAATGAAATACAATGAAAATAATGTTAAGTTGTAAGGTCGGTATCTTTATAATAATAACAATAATAATAATAACTATATGTGTGTATATATGTGTGTGTGTGTGTGTGTGTGTGTGTATACATATATACATATATATATATATATATATATATATATATATATATATATATATATATATATATACACACACACACACACACACAATTATGGTCAATATGAACAAATATTCAAAATTAGCAGCAGTAGCAACAATATTTTACACTAGTGCTGCTGTCGGTGAAAATGGTGAAAACTACAGTCGTGAGGAGAAGCTTTCATTTTGTCTTGATGGAGAGACTGAGGACACACAGGGGAACGAGCACCACCACTTCCTGTAATACAGATCTGGCTAGCATGTGAATTTGTTTTGAAAGCCTGTGCAAGAGAGCTGCAACACATTTTTAATTTGCCTTGTTCGACGCAGCTGTGTGCAGCATGCATGGTAATGATGTCATCTATTGTCTATTCGGGGCTGTGTTAATAACTGTGATATGGCGACGGTGGAACAAAGTAAACTAAGACAAGACTACAGAGCAGCGTCTTTCCTCGGGCTGAATTCTTCAACCTGGATGTTGGAACCAGACTCACTATAATAACTTCACAGAAATAAGCCAATCCTCCTGTTCATCTGGTCTGATTATGTCGCACATACAGAGGTATCCGTATTAGACTGAGACCATTTCATAACCAGTTAAAAGTTCCCTGTCACACATTGAAATAAGTTAAATGTCTCCTCTAATCACACCGACTGCCTCACTTTCATTTTTCAACAGGCCGTTTCCTTCTCTGTTTCATGTCATGTCCAACTAACCCTTTCCTGGAAAACACTGACTTGTGCGTGAAGCATTAGCATTTGAAGACATCATGTTCCCTTTACATAACTTCACAAGACAGGCCTCCAAACAATCTCTGGACACATGAATGGAGAGAAACACTCTGACGTTTACCACAAAAGAGCCAAACTTCAACAGGCGGCAGAAAGGGGCAGCGGGGAGGAAATAGCGTTTATGTGCAGAGTGGAAAGCCCGAGTGAAACTTAACGTCTTAATGCAGTCACAGAAGAGTTCACAGTCGTCACAATCGGGTTTTCATAGCTCCAAGTGCACTTCAGGGAGGAATAAATCGCTCATGCAAATTATGATGTGCACCTCCCTCATCTGGAGGGGAAAAAAAAACGAGCACAAATAATAGTTTCACACAACACCACCGCCCCTCGGTACATGTGAGCACACGGTCCGCTGCCTGTGCGCATGGATTGAATCATAAGAGTCTGAAATGGCGTGACTGCGGACCGTGAGTTATGCTCAGATCTCTCCCAGACATCAAATACTCTGGACTTCCATCACTCAGCCGCTACATGACATTTACAGCCACTGATGTGTTCGCTCCTTTGCCTTCGCTTTGGCACTCCAAACAATGCTTTCCACTGACACACAACACTGCGGCTATACTCCTGAATATTTAAAAAAGAGCTTTTCTAAGGGAGCTTATCCATTAATCAAAACTGATTTACTACAATTACTAACTACAGTTGTTTGTTTCTTTAAATCTCGGTTATCTCATATCTTGTTAAATGAAATACATAAAAAAAAAAATAAATCCACCCATCTGTCTCTGGCCTGGATGTGAGGAGTTAAAGCCATGATGGACAGCCATCATGTTAGGCCCTGCCGCAGAAAAAGGCTGCATGAAATTGCAGCCCGTGCCCGTGGACTGCTGTATTTAGTCTGATAATAAACCTGGGAGAGACAGAGGTGGAGGAGCGGCGAGCCTCGTCAGGGCATGATAACACCTTGACAATTCAACACACATGTGCCGCGGCGTGCTGGGCCGCAGCCTCGGGGCAGAGCCTCAGCCAGCATGTGGAAGAGGTTTTCCACTCAGCTGAACGTCCAGTGCCTCCAATACGGCGGCCCTGGAGCCAGATCTAACTCTGTGGTATTAGGCATTGAGGCCAGCTGTGGATTAACACAATTTGCACCTCCTCTCGGTGCAGGTAACACCCACACCTCCCCATGGAGGTCCAACTCATCAGGTTTGGCCTTTGGCTCCACCTTCACAGCCTTTCAGGTTAAAGCCAAAATAAAACAAATTCAGAGACACACACAGAAAGACAGACATGTCTCAAGAAGCCAGGTTTTGTTACCGAAGATATTACATTTACGGAGAGAAAATTCAATTCAAAAAGCCGTAATGAAATGAGAGCGAGAGAATCTAATTTAACATCACTGCTCCCCACTGCTGTTTTAAAACGCTTGAACAACTTCTCGGGGCGTTTTGTTTCGTCCGCAGCGAGCTGAGACACTGTGGCATTCATAGCATTTTCTCTCACATCCTGCCATCAATCCATCACTTACGGGTGGGGACCCTAACATAACAAGCTCACGATATCAAAGGTTGGGACATCTGTGTTTTATATGTAAAGACCCTCAAAACACCTGTCAAAGTCCACACTCCACTTGACAAGTTTGACATTTCCATAAAGAGCAGCGGAGCCACGTTTTGTTTGTGTATTTTTGTCCTCCAGTCTTTGTCTCTTACATTTAATCATCAGAGTCGGATCAGCACTGTAACTGACATAGTTTCTGTACCAAAAAGATCGTCAGCCTTCTCATGATGACTCGGCAGAGACCCCCCCCCCAATCCAACCTCTGGAAACATCTGGTGGCATAAAATCTCAGGGCCTGCAGGAGTTGGACCGTTGGTGGTACAGCTGCATTTCTTTCACGGCCATGTTTGACGGTTGGTCCAATCTTCCTGTTCAGCTCCATAAAAAAGTTTTCATTCCGAATGGTGTCTTCCTTCAACAGAAATTCAGCAGCATCGTAAAACCTAATTGGGCCGAGTGAGGCCCTTATTTATAACTGAACTTGATTTTTTCACTTAATCATCAAATAAGGCAGCTTTAAAAGTTAAACCGTCCTAATGTGTATATAAAACTTGGAGTTTTACATTTTGGTGCAACATAATTTAGTACTTAATGATTTATTTGTGTTCCAAAAATGATGTGTTAGCCGTAGAGTATACACATTGTTTTTTAGAAAAATCCTGCGGAGTATGTTTTGAAGTTGCAGTGCATCGAGCTCTCAGGACTCAAGAATTCGAGAGACTTTATTTTCATATGCAGAAATAAAACAAGTTACCAATGCAATAAAATTCTTAGTTCATTATGTCTCTATTGCTTTCAGTGTACCTATTTAGAAATAAGAAATGTCTACAAGAAGAAAAATAAGACATAAACACAAAGTGACACAGTCCACTCCACTCACCACTCATGTACACTCATACACACTGAGGCAGAATGCTGCATTCTGAGGAGCACAACGAGCTGAACTATTAACCAGGATCGGTCATTCATTTAGCTTCAGTCACTGTCACAGTCAGACACTGATTGACCCTCTTTGGACAAACTAACTGACAACACACAAACATTAAAAAAAACTGAGGGAAGTACCAGAGGTTTGCAGGATACGAAAAAGTTAGAGAGTAAAACGGGAAAGGCAAAGAATTTAGACTGGAAAGGTAGAAAAAAGAGAAATCTAATGAAAGAAGGGTGGATTGAAGAAACGAAAAATGAAGCAAGGTATGCAAGAAGGCAGACAGAGCAAATGGGAGAATAAGAAAAGAAGGTGGAAGGGATGAAAGAAAGAAAGAAAGAAAGAAAGAAAGAAAGAAAGAAAGAAAGAAAAAACGAAAGAATGAAAGAACGGAAGGAGAATAGGAGGTGTTTGCTGCCCCTAAACAATTGACCTGGGCAAGCTTTTGGTGTTTTTTGGCACACAGAGAGAGGCCGGGGCTCAGACTGCTGACGAGAGGCTTAGCTGGT
>CAEMYA010000106.1:2111980-2160711 GCA_903131615.1 Diplodus sargus
GGGGGGGGTCGGACTGCCCTCTGACACGACCCTGTCACAGGAGAGTAGAACCAACACGTAACGTAGGCCGTCCAAATAGCTGAGACTAAGGTAAGACACTGATTTTATCTTCCTCAGTATCTGTATTTATTCACCTGAGTGCATTAATAGCATTCTGCTTCTTCAGTGGTTCAGCCTTTTACGCAAATATACTAAATCTATTGTTTATTAACCACATAATTCAATTACAGCAGCAAGGTGTCAGTATGTATTTTCTACTGTTGATGAGCAGCACTCTGAATGTTACCAGGCCTGTGCGACAGAAACTAATCATCTATAACAGAAGCTGCTTAAATCTTCTCCTTGTTTAGCATCGCACTCCTAACGCCACACAGCAGGTATTCTAGAAATTCACCTGGACAATGTGCTCCCAGCAGCCATTCAGTGGCTATAAATGACCATCACCTTTCACAGCCTACACATGACAGAGGCTCACATTCATCACACACACACACACACACACACACACACACACACCCTGCCACAGTGAAAAAAAGAAAACAACTATAATAATGATAATGTGAATATAAAGCAGTACTGCCCATGAGTAAAATACAAACCAGTGAGTGTTTTATGTGTTTTTTATATTTTGTAAATCTAAAGTAAGCGAAGACAAAATGCTCCACTAAAACTAATATGAGAGTATAAATCTCATTTAACAGAATATGTTATTCTACATGTACAGTATTACACTTTTTTATAATCCCTAAAAAAATGAAGCACTGTAAAACTAAATTGTTAAACGTAGATATGTCTTCGAACATGTTCTTGTTAAACCTTAGAATACGCAGAGATCAGGACGCAGGTAGGTCCAGTGTGAGGTGTGACCTCACTGTGTTTACAGCAGTAACAGGTGTGACCTCAGAGGTCATGTATAGTTGCTCTGCAGGCACACTGAACGCTGTGGTGTGCAGTACCGACACGCTCATTAAATGACAGTCTGCTTGTGTTTACCTGCCTTACAGATGTTGAGCAGAGCTTTAAGAATGGACCTTCATTCAGTATTGCACTGCCCTCAAGTGTTCACAGTCGAAAGCTTACACTGTACTGTGTGTGTGGGTGCTACAAAGGTTTCACAGGATGAAGGCTTCTGTGTTGTATTGCGTGAAATAATAGGATCCTGTGTTCGTTATGAAAAGAATGATACAACTGTCCAAATATAGAACACAAATAAAGTACATTGTGACCATGCTGCGTGCAGCAGTATGTGCTGTAATTGTAATACTACACGCTTATTGAAAGTGACAATAAAATAAAAGTAATAATTATCACATTGCCTCGGGGGGCTTTACAATCTGACAGTCAACTCCCCCAAAAATGTATTTTAGCAGGGGGAAAATATGTAAAGACACGTGAAGAAGAGCCACGGAGGAAGGCTCTTTTTTACAGGACGGACAGACGTAATGGATGTCAAGTGTTCTTGAGACAGAACAACAAAATCACAGTATACAGATTACAAGACAAGATATCTGATACTGCAGTACTGCAGGTTATAAAACTAAAGTTGGCTAAGTGAATTAGCTACTGTTTCATTCTGCAAGTGTGCCATTCTCAGGCAACTTGTTTCACAGTAGTGGCACCCTGAGTGCTCAGGTTTGCCTCATGGACAACCAGGAAGCAGCATTTTGTTGTTTTTATCATCATTTCTGGTCTGTTTGTATCAAATCTATAAACAAAATACAAAATTAACATAGAATAATTACTATAAGGGTGATGGTAATAACGTTTACAACGTTAACGTTACTTTGCTGAGATATTACTTAATTTCAAGTAAAACTACAGGTATTACAATACTACTTAAGTTGTAATAGTAAGTAATCTTCTGGAACATTACTCAGATTGTTAATTTCTTTTTAATTTTTTATGTTTAATGCATCACCAGTAGCAGGCTTTCCATCTGAATGAACTCTGACCTGCGCCTGCTGCACTGTGAAATATGACAAAGTGACTTTAATTTAAAAAATCAAGGAAGCCAATTACCTTAGATATACCAAGTAAATTAAAGTAATTATTTCTAATTTGGGCATTTTTCTTGTGCAATTTGATCGTCTACTTTAATTCTGAGCTAATCAGTTTCCTGACTTTTTAAAAGTAAAGTCAGCTTTTACAATTTTCAATGTAGAGTTTTGGCATGGTTTTTGTCCATATGGCAGGGTTTTGTGATCAGATAGCATTATTTGCTATAACATTCTGATGAAAATGTTAGATTTACATTGAAATTTGTCAAAAGCATACTTAAGTACAAGCACAATTACAGACTTTTAAAAATAAAAGCACAAGTACCCAAGAAATTACTTACTACTTACTTACTATTCAAACAATCTGAGTAGATGTAATGCATATTTTTAAACCTTGATTTTTAATTTCCATGAGATAGTATTGACGATAATAGAAATAGCAATCCTTATTGCAGCAGGCAGAGTAATCACAGTTGTGTCAATACATGTATTGATGTGAGTAGGAGCAAGATTATCATTTGCTGTTGTATAATCATCAGTATTATATATCACTATTTGTTTGTTTATACATGGTTATAGTGCAGGTGGTAGTATGAGTCTTGTCAGAAGCAGTGATGTGCACTCTGTTGTGGACTGTTCCCAGGTTATGAATCTGTTGGGAGAGAGAAAGTTCGACTGAGAGAAAATGAATATGTGTAATCGGTGAGTACTGACGTGAACAACACAACACATCATTTCCACACTGTCTGCTCACACATCCGACTGTCTCTATGCTCACTGCATTACCCTTGTGAACTATTGATACAACAGGATCCATTTATTTAGATTCATGAAGAAACATCATTCAACAAATGAGTCCATAGTTAATAACAAAAGATGTATTTTGTAATTTTTCAATACCATTCTGATGTTTTATTCGTTTTAACACCTATATAATCATTATTTGCAGTGGTAAACATAATAATAATTATTATTATTACTGGCTGTGTTATTTTTCATTTTTTTATGTAAATTGAACTGAGTGATGTTAAAGCAGACTTTTTACATATGAGGTGACTTTCTTATGTAGCTTGTTTAGTCCCAAACCCAAAACATTCTATTTACAGTGATGCCAGAGAAAATCAGCAAATCCTGCTACCTTAGACGCTGGCAATTCCACATTGCAATTCTCTCTGCTGTTATTTTTTCACCAACCACTAACCAACAAAGGTGTTTGCTGGAAAAACACACGATGACAGTGATAAGACAGCAGCAGGAACACCTCATAAGGTACCGCAGGACACATTTTTGATTGATTTTTAGCATTATTTTCATCAGTTTGGGATTAGCTTTTTAAAATCCCAGGTAATTCCACATTAATGTTAGAAGACCAACAAAATGTGGAAGTACATGATAAACAAAGGCAGCTGGACTTGCTTGATGTTCTTGAAGACGTTTCACCTTCCGAGAGAATTCTACAGTTAACAGTCGTTTATCCCCCAGATTGTCCATGACCTGCATTGCTGAGAACCCTAACAAACACATAAGATAATGAATTTCTTGTCTTCTTCTTTCACACAAATTACTGTGTAAATCATCTTGGCTAACACTATATACCATATAACAATGATATAAGATCTGGATTTATGAGTTTTTATTGAATTTCTAAGGTTGAATTTGCATCCTGATTGAGGTTCAGTAGGCCTACACCTGAAGTATGCATTGGCCTATGTTTAATGACTGTCAGGAGAAGTGAAGTTGTGGCACAATGGCTGCTTGGAAAGTGTCATTAATAATGAACATTGCTTTTTTCCTTTTGTGAATGGTGACCTAGCTTAAATGGCATTGACTTTGCATTTTGACATCATGTTTAGAGACTGAAACAGTCTGAAACAGAGTGATAAATACAAAAAAGGCAGACCAAAATGTAAAAGCAAATGAAAGTAAGTAGGCATATTGCAGCGGTGGCACAACGTGTCGTGCACTCAGAGAACCGCCCTTACAGATGACATCAGTCTTTCACGTCATGAACACAGCCTCACTTGAAGGCAACAGCAGCCTGGATATGGCAGATGTGTTTTGCTGATGGCTCAGCAGGTAGGCTACTTGTTGCTCAGCTGTAACAAAATGAAGCTGATGACAGGCACATCAAAAGTTAGCTAAGGCTGCTTTCCTTCCCTCCTTCTCATTACTTTACCTTTGACAACCTAAAAGTAATCTTCCAGTCCTGAAAGTGCACGGTTGCTTTCCAGCCTTTAGTCTGCAGCGTGTTGGCTTGCAGTCTGACATCATATTTTTTGTATTTTGAGCTAACCAGCATGTTGTGGCCTTGAAGCTGAGGACTGTTAACTGTTATTTTCATTCACTTTTCCTCATGAGTTTGTAAGCACTGAAAATGATTTTAATGATAATAGGTTTTTTAAAATATATGGTATTTTCCTCCAATTTGTGCAAAATTTAAATGAGAAAAAGTGATAATTGTGAAAAGGGGTTACGTTGTCCGTATTCTCAAAGGAAGGATATTAACTTAATAACATGGAGTTTAAAGGGTTCCCAAATAAACACAGTTTCCTCACTACAAATGGTTTGGACAGACAAGAAAACCCAGCAGGGCCTAAGCAGACCAGAGTTTCTGGGTGGCAACATACTGAAAGCGAGTCAGATTCAGAGTGAGTGTGAGAGTCATCAGTGTGCCATTTCCCACCTCTCTTAAGCATTTACAAAAAGGGTGTCATCATGCCATTATTGGCTGGGAGGGAAATACACCCAAGCTGCTTCCAATCCTCAATGAGGAGTCAGTCTCTTCATCTGCGCACAGGTGAGCTCAGGCCCTAATTGCAGGTGAGTCTCCTGCAATTAGTCATGAGGGATTTTGGAAAATTTGCCCAAAAATTGCATAAAGATTTCCACTAAATCTGGGTAGAGGAAAGACCCTATTACCTTTATTGTGGATCCAGATACAGGGACTGATCCAGGAATCTTTTCCTCACTTTCTTCAACATTGTGATATTGGGCATTTTGACACATTTCCTATATTTTCCTATATTTTCTCATGAAATGATGCATGGATCTTGATGAAAAAGATTCTGCTGGGTTTAGGTGACTTTTCTCTGTGAGTGAGAACACTTTAATGCAATGGCTCTGGTGGGTTTTTTATGTTGGATTTGGCTTGACTGAATTAAAAGGAACTGTTGGGCCGTGACGGACGTATGCACTTTACTGCGAGCCATTCTAGTTTGACAGATGTAGTAAGTTTATCTTTTTTAAAAACTATACATAAAAGGTGATGGACTGTTGACTGTTTTAACGTTGTGGTATCGCACCTTTCACATCAAAAAGGATCTGAATACTTCTTCCAGGTGCAACCGGTCCTGACTAAACCTTCTCCAGCTGTTGTGTGTTAGCCACTGTGTCACCATCTGCACCAGTGTGATAAATGATTAACTTTCTTACTCATGGAGGACGGCATTCAAAGCTGATTATTTGACATGACTGCCAGTGTGGAGATGGCTAAAAGAAGAGTTTTGTACATGCTGGCATGCGGTCCTGTGCATACAGTGCGTAAACATGCACGTCCGTATGTACTACTGTCCCATCTGGACAACAGAGCACTGTGTCAGACGCCTCTTGTCCTCACTATAGTTGGAATCACCATCAGCACATTTCCAGCTTGTGTAAACACAATAAGAGCAAAGGTTGCCCTCAGGTCACACACACTGTCAGGGGCTTTCATAGCGGCTCTTTGAAAGTTAGATTCTGACTGACACAAAAGCAACGTTGTGGACGTAAGGACTGACACAGACACAAGGATTCGTCTCTGTTTGAAACCAAATAGAAAAGCTCAAAGTTAGACAGTCATTTCAGTCGCTCAGATGTTAAAATGTTGAGGCTTGACTGTCGAGTTGTTGACTTCGTGACACAGGGGAAGATGGAACAGTGATGTTGCAACTCCAGTCCTTCGCGGAGGGCCGGGTCGTGTGAGATGAGGGATTTTGTTTATGAATGATCAATCATTTGTGGTAAGTCTCGAAGCTGTAAGCTCTTGCGTGTAGTTAGTATTTTTTATTTTGAACCTGGAGTCTGTTTGCTGTTGGTGCTTTCAGCTATTTGTATCACATGTAGAGAAACAAATCCAGATGAAGCTAGATATGTCTGGTTGCGGCAAGACTGGGAATAAATAACAAATTATGTGTGTCCAGGTCAGCAGTGTTCAGCACTGAGTGAATAGATATTCTGAATTCTGATTTTGAAACAGTTATTATGAATATCAGTGAGTGTGTGCATATGGTGAACTGACTTGATGTACTGTATGTATTAATAATTACTGAATAAGAATGTTTTATTGATGGTAGATTATCTCCTCTCTATTCAATTCTTCCTAAACCGATATCAAGTGTCAAAGTGACAACTGGTGATCTTTGTTCGCACGCAGAGAGGGAGGTCGCTGTGCAGAGATGGCTATGGTATGCCTGACCGACTTTGAGGAGTATGCAAAGGAGCATCTCTCAAAGGCCACCTGGGATTATTATGCAGCTGGAGCAGACGAATGCTGCACCAGGGACGACAATCTACTGGCTTACAAAAGGTACAGTGGGGAGCACAACATTTACAGAGACATTCAAGGTCACCACGAGTACAACAATTCAAGTGTGTCACTAGTGTTTAAATATTTAAAGGCACCTTGCTTTGTTGTAACTTCAGCCAACACATTCACCAAAATGAATGGCAACAGACGTGCATGCATTGTACAACATGTGTTGTGAGGCAGAACAGCGTCAACCCACCTGAGCTCAAATCACTGTATTGATGTGATGAATAACATAGTTATTTAAATGGACATTATGTGACGATATTCATGAATTTCACTTCAGAACATTAATAAATGCACTAAAATCACCAACAGAGTATGAAGAAATAACACTTTTGTAATCATGCAAAAGTCGGCTATGTGTTATGTTGCAGGTGTATCTATTGAAGCTAGCATGCTAACCAGCTGGCCCCGAGCCACTTTGTAGGGTGATAATCCAATAGTAAACAACACGAGCCAACACTCCCTCAGTGCTCTGAGCTCCCGGTCAAAGCAGAGTCAGCTAATACAAATGCCAACTGCACAGTTAACTGAGCTTACTAGCTAGCAGCAGCTACAGGATGATATCCAGCCCAATATTTGTTTGGAGTTTGAATGTGACACGGTCAGTTCTTCCATATAAAACTAAAGATCATATAAGGACACAGTCTGTGAGGCCATACAGTTTGGTGGACTTTGTGTGACGGCTGTAACTGATTCCTGTACATACTGTACACTACGTGCGGTCATGATGCCTTACAGTATAATCATAAGCAGGCAGTTACATTTTTACCCTGTGCTGATGCTGCATTGTTCCTCAGACCCCCTGCAGGGAATAAGGACATGTTTTGAGAGATGCATCACCAGTGGGACAAAGTGCATTCTTCTCAGCTTTCCTAATGTCTCCATAAAGACTGAAAGACTGCTTTCCCTCACTGTGATGGATCTGCACATTTAACTTCTTTGCATCAATAACGTTGTTACTAGGGATTTGTTTGCTGGTGCATTTGGGGTCAGGTTAGACATTTTCCTCAGCAGGAATACAGATTGGGCTGTGTCTTGGAAAGATGATCCTAAATCATAGCTTTGGGGAGACGGAGTCCCAGAGGGTCTGTCTATTCTTAGTCAAAGAAATATGACTTGACCGCAAAAACAGCGTGGTATCATCTCAAGAGGGATTTATCTTAAAGGAATGGAATAGTGAATATTAAGACTTGGCAGTCTTCTGTCAACAGACTGGTTTGGTTCCAAAGGTCAAGATTTTCTTTTTGTTCAAATGGGAGAAAAAATGCAGAAAAAAACTCTTAAAATGCATATTTACAGAAATGTTTCACTGACTTGTACCTTTTGGTATGTTTGATAAAAGTTTGATATCTAAAATAGAATCAAATTTAACATGCTGTCATGACATGAGTATGTAACTGACTATTCTAATGAGATAGACTAGATGTGCCTTTTTAACCATTCTCTGAAATAGACATTTTAAAGATTTGTCAGACGGCTGTAGCCAAAACTCTACTTTAAAACAGGGTCTTCCAGACTTTTTCTATCTGAGAGACAAAATGAAACTGAACTTTGGGCCATAAGAAAACGTTGTAGGGTTGTATTGTGTCAGAGGTCTCCCTCTATACACCGCTCTTAGATTATTATGAAGAGTATTTAGTAATCAATAACTAATACCTCATTTTTAGCTTGCAAAAAATTAAACGGCATGAACACTGATTTTTGTTGTTATTGTTTTTAATCAAATTTTCAAGGAGAAGAGGCTCCTGCAAATAGTATAATGAGCAGTTAGTGATATGCTGCCCCCTGTTGTTTTGGAGCTGCCTTCAAATGCTGATCATTTCTTAGAAATTACACCTTTAAGTAAAACTCCTTGAGGTTAGGACCACACGAATAGTCAAACAATTTGTCTACCATCAGAGATTTTGTCAGACTATTCAGGCCAATGCAGCTAACAAGTCTGTATGGTGTGTCACGCTGTTATTGGCATTCAAGTCAAGGAGTAGTTTTGTAGTTTTGTAGTTTTAGTTTTTTACGGCTGGGGGTTGGTGGGTATGATTGATCAGATTGATGTGTACCTTGCTTCGTCAGTTGAATCAGGCAAAATGAGTCTGTTCATTCACAGTTTCTCAGCTGATAAAATGATAATGTTGCTCTATTGTGGCATGAAAACTATGTATATGTATGTTGTATATGATGATATGATGATATATGATGCACACTCCCACTTCCTCTAATGACACGGTCATGTGTACTTCACACTCAGGATCCGTCTGAGGCCTCGCATCCTGCGGGACGTGTCAGTGAGTGACACACGGACCACAGTGCAGGGGACAGAAATCAGCTTTCCAGTCGGTATCGCACCTACTGCCTTCCACTGCCTGGCCTGGCACGAAGGAGAGGTGGCCACTGCTCGGGGTGAGGAGTGTGTGTGTGTGTGTGTGTGTGTGTGTCTGTGTGTCTGTGTCTGTGTCTATGTCTGTCTGTCTGTCTGTCTGTCTTGCCCGGTTGTGGTTAAGTACCGGGGAAAAGCTGTTGACATATGCCTTCCTGTTAGTTGAAATACTTTTCCGCAGCATTGATTTTCATGTTTAACCTTCATTTTCAGGGATATAAGTTCCTGCATTGGTTGAGAAAAAGAGACATGCTGACAGTAACTGAGGTTATTTTCAGCAGATCATAAACCCTTTTCATAACACACAGAAAAAAAATCTATGTGTTATTTGGAGACAATGTTAACCAATATCAGTGTTATTATACATTGCCAACACTAGGTGGGAGCATAAGATTGCTATAATCCAATCACTGCTCTTACATTTCTAAAGATCTGAGGCACATTGGTGCAGCTTACTGTGACACTGGACTTCTCATATCAACTTGTAACTTTTCAATAACCATAGTCATAATTCCTCATCTTCTGCCTCACAGCCACGGAGGCAATCAACACCTGCTACATCACCAGCACTTACTCCACCTGCTCAGTGGAGGAGATTGTGGCAGCAGCTCCAAACGGTTACCGCTGGTTCCAGCTGTATGTGTACCGGGACCGGAAGCTGTCAGAGCAGATTGTGCACCGTGTCGAGTCCCTCGGCTACAAGGCCCTGGTCCTCACCGTCGATGTCCCGTACACCGGAAAGCGCCGCAACGACATCCGCAACCAGTTCAAGCTGCCGCCACACCTCAAGGTCAAGAACTTCGATGGAGTGTTCCAGGTAACACATTCAGAACTCACAGACAAACCGGAAGTAGTGACGTGAGACACAACAAAGATGAGACTAAGCAAAGACAAGGCAGGTCAAACAAGTAAAGACTTCTTGATTCACTCCTTTGCTGATGTAAAAGAGCATACAACCGTTTGTAATGCCAATCAACAGAACACAGTCACATTGTTTACTTATATCGTGTGAAATATTGACAGGAAGTTGTAGTAGTATTGTAGTGCATTTTAAATTGTTTTTGTGACCTATGGAATGTGGATGCCAGTCATGGATACAAAATATCTAAACTCCATGTACCAGCAGTGTCAAACTTGCTTCACAGCAATAGTTTTGTAGTTATCAGTAAAAGTCGAAGCAACGCTAAACCAGAGAACATTTCTCGTAAGTTGATGCTCACAGTGGTTGTGCAAATGCACACTACGCAGGAGACAGCTGTGCCGGAGGAGTACGGGATCCCGGCCAACACCTTGGACCCCTCCATCAGCTGGAAGGACGTGTACTGGCTGCAGTCCATCACCCGCCTGCCTATTATCATCAAGGGGATCCTGACTAAGGAGGACGCTGAGTTGGCTGTGGAGCACGGCGTCCAGGGCATCATCGTGTCAAACCATGGGGGGAGACAGCTGGACGGTGGCCCGGCCTCGGTACTTACTGACTGTTACCTCTGAAAATCATACTGTGTTAAAGATCAGTTCGTTTTAATGTGGTCTTTATGGAAGGTAATGCAAGTGTACACTCAGAAAGTAACAGCAGTGACGCACCTTCCAGTAAGCAGTAGCACTGTCAGTACAAAAGTACTAAATAGTAGCAGTAGTAGAGCTACGGCTCTCACTTTCTAGATATATATTTAAATATATATAAATATATATTTAAAAGATATTCATTATAGTCAAGTACGTCTGTTTGTCATAAAACTGATGAAATATCAGATTGTGAAAATACCTCATTATAAAGACTACACAACCAACAGTTTCAACCAACTCACCTTTCACAGAAATGCAGCGGTCAATAGGAGCAGATGTACTGTGTTTTTCATCTTTGTTAATACTTTTTCTCTGCTGAGTCGGCGGCCATGTTGGTGTTAGTGACATCTGTTCAGTGAGAGGATGCAGTTCACTGAGCATTTAAACACGATTTTTAAGTTCATTTGGAACAAACTGGGACATTCTTCACTTTTAAAATGATCTTTTAAATTGACAGACATCATGTGTGTGATTCATGGCACGACTCAAATGGGATCAAAAACTGACAGAAGAAAAAAAGTCCAGCTCGACTTCTGACTGCAGCTTTTTATTTAGGAAAGCTGCCTCTGACAGCTGAAAGCCCGTCAGAGATTTACTCTTGTCTTGTGCCTCTTGCTCGGTCACAGTCTCTTTTTCTCTTCTTGGCTTCCTCCGACAATATCCTTTTCAGTGTCTTGCCGACAGTTTTTTGGTGCAGTGCTAGCAGTGTAAACATCACCGCTCTCTGGCCATGCTCTAAGCAGAGTCAGCTAGCAGAACTAACTTGTAGCTACACTATGCAGCAGTTACAAGGGGCTTTCAGGAAACTCCTTAAATGGCAGAGCAGGGAGAAAACCAGAGGACATTTTTTTTATTCATGATAATCAGTGACAGTTGGTTTAGCGTGTGATGTACTGCCATAAAGCTCTATACACTGTGATGCCACACAAACTTTAAAAAAACAGCAGGTTGTTAAAATCATTGTTTTTTCAGCATGTGCACTGTTGCTTTAAACATGTTTATCATATACTCAACTCTGTGGCCCACAGATTGACGCTCTGTCGGAGATCGTGGACACGGTGCAGGGCAGGATCGAGGTCTATCTGGACGGAGGAATCAGGACAGGAAGTGATGTGCTGAAATCGCTGGCCTTGGGAGCCAAGTGTGTTTTCATTGGCCGTCCAGCAGTGTGGGGCCTTGCTTACAAGGTACAAACAACAGCACTGATCAGTGTGTGATACTGTGTGTGTGTGTCTGCTGGCGTATTTTGGGATTGATTATAACCACACGTAAATGTTTTTCGCTGAGATGTTGTTCCTGACATCTGTCTGGGTTTGTTGACATATTGCCTCTCTTGTTTAGTTTCAGACTGCACAGAGCGGCTGTCCTTGACAGCTAAAGTTTATCTTTGAAAGTCATTGGCACTACTGGAGCTAGGGCCTTGGTGCAAGGTTACCATGCTAAACGTTTGGTTTGAAAACGTTACCATTACTGTTTGCAACTTGCAAAGCTGTACTCTGAAGTCGAGGATTTGATCCACTGTTTGAGACGCAGAATTAGAGTTAGAGTTTACAGAAAGTATGAGGTATTTTTCTAAATAAATTAAAGTTTTTAAAGAGCAATCACATCTTAAAAGCTGAAGCTGACGCTGGCTGTTGTAAATTTTGTATTAATGTTCCATAGTAATGATGGTTTCTGTGTGACTTTCAGGGTGAGGAAGGAGTGAGGGAAGTACTGCAAATCTTAAATGATGAGTTCCGTTTGTCCATGGCTTTATCAGGTGAGAGATGCGACGTCAAGATACTAAATCAGAGTAATGACGCTCGTATATTTTGAGCATTAATATGAAAGCAGTAATTCATATTTATCTCATCCAGGCTGCAGGAACGTGGCGGAAATAAACAGGAACCTCATCCAGTTCTCCAAACTCTGAGAGACCAGCAGAGGAAAGCACCGAGGACAGTAACGGCACCCACAGAACAGGACTCACTACGCAACCAAACCAACCGTGTTGAACAAGAGACCAGGCCTCCACCCAGACAAAGGAACTGAAAGATGTTTGCCTCCGAAGTCGGGACTCTATCATGTCAGGGAACACAAAAACATGCAAGCAGCTTCCATAGTTTGGAAATGACTCATATCTGGTATCCAATATGTACTCATGCAGGAGTGTACAAGTGAGACAGTGTCTTGGGAAAGCTGAGGGTCAGCAGCAGATTTAGCAAGTGAAGAATGAAAGTGTTTCTGCTTTTGGATTGGACAGGATGGGGGCACTTTTCATGAAACCAACACACTGGGTTTTATTGTAACAAATCGACTGATGATGACATATCACTGCAGATGGAGATGCTGCCAGTGCTTGTGATTGAATAAACACCAGCTGAGGTGAAGACCATCTGTTATAATATTATTATTATTATTATTATTATTATTATTATTATTATTATTATTGTTATTTGTTATTAGCAGGCAATAGCAGATGTAGCTGTATATGTAGCAGGAGTCTGTCTTTTGTTTTTATTTTCTTACTTAATACTGGAGGGTCTTTACATGAACAAATGTACTACAAGGAGTTTGAACTGTTTATGATATAGTCTAATATGACTTACATGAGGAAACAAGAGCCAGGCCACTGGTTATTTCCTTGTCGTTATTACACATATTGTTAATGCCTGTCAGCGGGTTGCTTACCAACTTATCCTGGCTGGAAAAGACACAACAGTACTAACATGTGACCATCATTGTGTTAGAGTTATTGATCTTACATAGTCATAAATTGATGCATTATGTCGTCAAGCCAACACGTTCTCCCTCCCAACACGTCAAGTTGTTTTAGACACCAAAACTACTTGGGAAAGTTTAGGAAAAGCTTTCTTAAATTAGTAAATACATGTTTGTTAAGTTGACTCTTGGTCAGAAACATGAAATTGGCCTAATGGCCTTTAGGCGACCATCTGGTGTATGATCCATCCAACCAGCCTCTTGAGTCTCTTTAAAGTACTGCACTGCAATCGCCACTACAACAAGTGAAGCTGAGAAAACTACAGTGTCAAACTTAGAGATGTATACACACATACATACATACACACACGCTCCACGCCTGATCAAGATCTTTTACACAGGAAGGAGTGGTGCTCATACCACTCATGTCCACCAGGGCTGCCAGAATCAAGACAAAATGAAAGTTCTTTGCAGCAGCCTGAATGAAGGGAAGATTCAGGTTCAGTATTTATCAATGATAGAGGCACATAGGTGCCACAATAATCCATAGCAGATATGGGTGTTCTTCTTCTACTGTGTCTTAAATCTCTAACAAAAATAATATAATCCTATTATTCCAATGATCAGTACAGAAAAAACTGATCTGTGATTGTACTTTGTTTCAGTCACAAGTCTGATAAAGAAAACGAAAGATAACATGTTCTGATCTTTCATCCAACAAAAGGCATGAAAATGCAATAAGTTGTAGGAATGAGTGATAAACAATTTTAGACAATATGTTCCTCCATTTTGGTTCTCATGCTTGTCTATCTTCGCAGATAACTGAAGGCCTGCTAGAGTGCATGTCTATGTATGGAAAATAAACGTTTTAAAAAGCTTGTGAGAGCTATTGTTCAGCTCAATAACAACATCACAGTTGTGACACTTTGGGGTGGGAAGTGTCAAGATGCAGAAAAGGCGCAAACATTGAGACAGAGAAGTAGCACAGGAAGTGACTGAGGTCTCGGTTAAGGCAAAGAAACGGTAGTGCTCACCCAGATGCTTCGACTCTCCAACCAGACGGCGCAGTGCAGCAGACATTTTCTGCTCAGAGGATCCAACCGGTTCTGGTTGGTTAGACGAACAGGCTGGAGGGAAGCCTCGGGTCCAGTCTGCTGAGGAGGATTTCTTCCAGGTAGGTCCCTAATTGGTGTCCTTTTAGCACAGTCGTGACAATAAAGTACCACAAATCCATACGCGTGTGTTCCTATGGCTCTGATTCTGCCAGTGGTGGATGAAGTATTCAGATGCTTTGATAAAGTAAAATTACAAATGACACACCATGAAACTACTAAAGTACAAGTCCTGCGTTAAAAACCTGTTGGATTTATGAACTTATACTGATCATAAATCCAACAGGTTTTTAATGCAGGACTTTTACTTGTGCTTTAGTATTTGCATGGTGTGTCATTTGTAATATAAGTACTCATTGTGTAGTAAAATGTTACCTGTCAGTGTTTTCCTTTTATATCTGATGTTTGTGGATTAACATTACTGCTGCATTAATGTTAATGCATCATTTTACTGCTGCTTACATTTAAGGTTATCTTATCTTAACTGCTGTATACTTGTGGTTAGTTCAATCTACAGTGACGCATTATAAGATCATTCGAATGTGTGTAGCGTGGCTGTCCTGTGAGAGCCACGTAACTCTAAATAGGTCATCTGTCATGGTGTCAGAACACGGCCTGCTTTCAGCGTTGTGACATTTTCAAGCTAATCCAAGAGGGATTTTACATTTTAGAGTTTATCTTGCTTACACATCACAGCAAACATTCAAAATCAACACATCTGGAGATACGTGTTTTGCATAGACAGGAAGGGTATGAAAATGAGTCTAAAGCTGCCAGATAAATGAGAACAACATCTTCCTCTGCGGTGTAGTAAAGCAGAGGCATCAAGTTGCATAAAATGCACTTCATCAATCCATTTTAATGCTGTTTTGTGTGACACTGAGCGACTGTGTGTCTTCACTACACCGGTCAGCTGAAGGAGAGCTTGAGGGTCGTCATCGTCAACTTTGTCTCATGTGAGAACTGATGTGAGGTGGACTGATTTGGGAATATCAATAAATTGCCCAGTGATTTTGAGAATGCTATGTAGTATGACACAATGCAAAGATGCGACATTAAGTGGTTTGGCAGTTTTAAGTGGTCCTTGATCCACTATGGAGAGAGGTGAAGATGACTAAGTCAGAGATTACAAAGTAAAAGAAGTAAAACATCAACAAAGACCATTTTTATTCTTCAAATTCCACTGTCGTCAATGTGGAGACAGTCATTCACACATTTAACCAGCTCGCAGATAAAGTCCTCTGTATCAAATGATTCTCTAAATGCTGTAAAAACAGCTGCAATGAAACAAATACGTCTCTCAGACCACAAGCACAGAAATGAAATTACCGTGGGTCCTATAAACAATTAAAAGATAACAGTGCAGTTATAGAGCAACAGAAAGTGTAAAAGGAACAACAGATAACTAGTTAATGGTAACTGAATGAGACAAAATACATCCACAGTGTGTTAATATTTCTGGTGCTGCATGTGCTTACAAAATATCATACCTTTAACTAGCAACAGTGAAGCCTCTGGCAAGGCTGATTGTATCTGGTGATAAGCTACCTGGAGATTCAGACTGCGACACGGAGGATGTTGAAAATGAATGTTTTACTGTCAGCAAACCTACTAGATAAATATTCATAGAATTGTCACTGTCCAGATTATGTGATCTATGCATATTGTAAGACACGAATGACCTTTAGTCAGACAGTTGATGCTGTCTCCCAACGAGCCGGGCCACATCAAATATGGTGTGAAAAAGAGAACGTGACAGCATTGTAAATTACTTTTTATAGAGGATTTTTTTTAGAGACAATTCTGTCTTGATTGTTGAGTGAGACACTAGTGCAAGCTTCTGTCATTAAACTTTTAGGACAAGCTTTTATAAGGAAATGTAGTTTGTAGTCTCTGAAGGCTGCTCTTGAAACCAGAAATAATGAGGATGGTGTGGGAAATGATTAAACATGTTCATATTTATCCAACATATGAGTCTATTCTAGTCATTTGTAAAATCAAAAGTAAATTCATAAATGATCAAGATTTATTCTTTAAATTGAAAAAGTTGAAGCAGGCTTTGGAAAGTAACTGGAACTGAGTACTGTCAGCATTGTGCTCAGTGGCTGAGGGTAATAATGGAGGAATGCAGGTGCTATTCATTTTCAGTGACAGCTGAATAGTACCTGAAAGCACACAAGGTAGGAGGAGAAGTAAAGAAAAAAATAAAACGTATTTATATAATGGAATGCGCAGAACGAGTTGAGAAGTCTCCAGCAGCCTGAGGAGAGAAGCCGCCCTGTGGCCTGCTGGGTGCGGTGGGCGTTGGGTCAGATCAATAATGAGTCATTTTACAGAAGTGATATTTTTAAATTAACATGGGAGCACACAAGTGAACTTCTGATTATACTTATGCACAGGTCTGAAAACTTCCTGCAGGCGACATCTTCTGGGGTCAGAACAGCTGACTGTGCAGGTCTATGTCTGTGTGTCTGTGTAAAATCTGTCCACTGAAGCTCCTCTCTTGTCTCCACACAGGAGGTCTCACCAGCGTAACAGAAGTCCACAACCCCAACAAGAGGCCAATGAAATGGGGTAAGACAGTTTTTGGGCTGTCAGTGTATAATGGGAATTATGAACCCAATTACCTCAGTACATTTTAGCTAGGTATGTTTCTGCAAAGCCACAGAACAGAACGTTTCTTTATGCTTCTTTAATTATTCTTTATTTCTTTATGTTTCTTTGTGCTGCGACTTTACAGATGTTTAGGCTAAATGTTCTATTTCTCTCTTTTCACAACGGTGTGCGCTTAGTGTTAGGCGCAGAAAGCACTAGGTGAGGGTTAGGAAAACAGCATGGTTCGGCTTAAAACACCTTTTATGGATGCCATGATCGTGGATGGAGATGCCTGAGACACAGTCGGAAATGTTTGCAGGTCTCCAACCACCGTCCCCTCTACCTCCTTAAGTCACAGTCAGCTTACAAGTATATAACGTGAACTTGATGTGTCACATTTGCCAGTTTCACCTACATCTTTAATTATTTGACTTCCTGCATACTTAGAATTCTACAGGATGTACAATGAATCAATAGCTGCTGAAAGTCTAAACTGGGTGTGAACACAGAGAGATGCTGTGTATATGTCAAGACCTATTAGTCATTTAAAGAGTAACAGCAGGTTCCAGTTCTGTGTTTGAAATCATGTTGGTTGGCTATAGGTCAAGTTTGATGCTAATCAAGTCAATTTTCCATTCAAAAAAAGACTTATATAAACTTTTTATTTATTTCTGTGAGTAGTTTCTTTAACTTCTGATTTGGCTGAACTTACTGACAGTGGGTAGCTTGGCAGGAAATAGTTTCAGGAGGGGAAGTAGTTCACTGGTTCCTCCTTTTCAGGTCGCAGGACAAGCAATACAGGAGGACTTTTGGAAGCTGCAATGTCAAATGCTTCAGATTAGAGAAGGTAAAAGTGCAGCTCTCGGCCCAGTAATGAGTCATGGTCTGCTAAAATGAAACTGAAGGAAGTGGTAGCCTACTTGCGCTCAACCTCTTAGACGTGACAAACTGCCAAAACAGTGTGTGAAACTGTCAAAATAAAAACAATGTGTTAAATGCACTCCACTTGAGTCACGAAATGAGACTGTGGTGAAGGATGGGGAAAATAGCTGCTCTTGAAATGACCTGCACCTCATCCTCTGTAGGGGAAGTGGAGATGACAGCGGGCCGGGGAGGCTGAGTCGCAGACTGTCTCGCCTGAGCGGCAGGCATCAGAACAGAGATCCTCCGAGACCTCCAGCCCAGCCAGAAAGACCCCCTGCTCCTCCACCCGACAGGCCTGTTCAACAAGGTGTGTGTCCTCACCGGCACTCAGTAGATTTCTGATGTTAAAACTGATCTGATAGGAGAAAGAACTGAAGCTGCATTAGCTTGAAGGCATCTATACAGACGAAGACAACTACAGTATGTGAGACAACAGAAAGTGTGCAAGTAACTGAGTACATGCGTTTGTGAACCATACTTAAAGGCAAGGTTAAACCGAAAATGTTGTCCTGCTCAACCTCATGACAATGAAAAGTGAAGTGACGTACTGTAGTCAACAAAACACCTCTGGAGCTTTCACAGCGAAACAGTGTTGCAGTATTCTCCCAAACTACTGAAGTAGCTGGGGACTCGTTTTAAAATGGAAAAAACAACAGAAACAAAAATGGCTCGGGTGGAATCCAAGACTCCGGAAGCCCAGAGATCCCAAACTGATCTGAAAAGACGTTATTTACACCTTTGACTTGCGGTCCCACTTCACACGGGGCGCACGCTAACACTTTTAGCTTTGAAGCTACGCTGAAATTTCAGCTTAAAAAGGGCGGTTTTTTTTAGTTTTAAAACAAGTCCCCAGCTACTTCAGGCCTTTGTTAAGGAGAATGCAATGCTGTTTTGCTGTGATGCTCCAGAAATGTTTTGTGGACTACAGAACTTCACCTGCATGGGAGGGAAGGGATAGAATAATAGTACTGAATATCTAATTTGTGTGAACTTTTCCTTGTACGATTTTGAGATACCTACTCACTTATACGTATTTCCATCTTATGCTACTTTGTTTCTCTATGTCAGAACATTTCAGAATGTATCTGTATTTGTAGCTGGTGGTTAATTTTCAGACAAAAATCTGACATCACCTGATCAGTTTACGAAATATGATGCGTTATCATAGATTACATAAGAAGTAGATAAACTAGGTCAAGTAGAAAAAAGTAGATACTTTCACATTTTGATGCTAACTTCTGAGGTTACAAGAGTAGAATAGCGGACTGGTAGTTCTAAAGGCATCAGGAAGATCATTAAACAAACAGTCGTAAATGTTTTAGTGGCTGAGCAGTTCAATGCACTAATCGAAACTTTCCTTATCTCTAAATATCTGTTCTTTATTTGAATCTTATAGATGACAGACCTCCACAAGCCCCCTCTCCGGCCCTGGCTCCGGCTCCTGCTCCTGCTCCTGCTCCTCTCCCCATGGAAATGCCACCTAAGCGTCCAGACAAGGCCACAAAGCCCAAACTCCCCCCTCGGCCACTGTCTAAGGTGTTCTGTAGTGGTGAACACGGAGCAGCTGTGTTGCAGGTATAACTGTGGTTTATTAATCAACCGAGTGGCTCTGGGTTATGAACTTATTCTGGGGCACAAATATGAAAATAAACAACTTTTATGAATGTCGTTCTACATGTTTAAAATACCCAATTTCTCCAATTGGTGCCACGGTGCTTCATCAGTTGCACCACAGTGGTCTTTTTTCTTTTTTCTCAACATAACAACTACATTATGCTCGAAGCATAATCACTCCTGTCTTCAAGGGGATTTTATTTCTTTCATTAAAAATAATTTCACTTACATCTGCACTCCACCAAATCCAACACCATGGACACAGTAAAGAGGCAGAGAAGACTGTAGTAAAGGCCACCAGTTCCCAAAAGTGGTCTCTGAACATTTTATACAACCCACAGGGCTTTGATACTTTCCGGGCAGATGCGACTCTCTGTGATGTCATCTTGGTTCCTGGGGACAGCAAGGAAACTTTCCCAGTCCACAGAGTCATCATGGCGTCATCCAGCGACTATTTCAAGGCAATGTTTACTGGTGGGTTCCTCCCTTTTATTAGGCTATAAGCAGACAGTGTGGGAGGTTAGCAGGGCTGCCAAGTTTACCAGAATTTAGAGTGATGTCTTATTTTGAACTGACGTTAGGTTTAGACTGTTGTGATGTCATTCTCTCACTCACCTCCATGTCAGCTGCTCTCCCTGCCCTGTTGGCCTCTTTGTGATCTCTCCCTCTCTGTCTTTACTCGGAATATCCCAGTGAGCAAGCACGAAATATTATCAGTACATTAAGAATGTTCATACACATATTGTACGTTAAGATTAGACTGCTGTGATGTCATTTTTCAGTTTGATTCAGTCATTATTTCTCCTGCCTGCACACACGCAATCACCATAAATAAGAGCTGGTGGTGCATGTGGTGATTTGGTTGGCTTTTTAAAGTGCCACTGTAGGTGGCTGCTCCCCTAACAGCCCTCCACTTTTTCCCTCTTTCTATTGTCTTCTCCACTTTTTCCTCTGCTGTGTCATCATCCGTCTCCTCTGCTCTCTCATCCTCTGTGTCCCCTGGAGTCTCATCCTCCTCCACTGTGTCAATCCTGATCAAATTCAAAGTCTCTTGCACTGTTTCCTCTGGCTCCTCTGACTCCTGGCATGTTTTCTGGCAGGGGGTGGCTGACCCCTCGCCGGCCAGAATGAAAGCTGGTCTTTCTGCTTCTTCCGTGACTTCTTTGTAACAGAGAAAGAGAACTGTCATGTGTTGTAAAGAAATTACCCACACAGTCTCAAAAACTAGCTTCTACCCCGTAAATCCCATTAGCTCATGGTATCAGTTAGCTCACGAGCAAATGACTGATTTCTTTTTTTAAATCCAATCTGAGAATAGGGCCCCAAGTACGGCTAGCAGCAGGTCAGGGAATATATTAGAGGGGGGAATGATAAAAAGTGGCAATTTATTTGTCCTGAGGTTCGTACTGTAAAGGCTGTATCCTCTGTTTTGTAGCAATTTTAGTACATCTCAGATTTAGCTTGTCAGGCCATCATTAGCATGCTTACATGTTATTTCTAGACCTTCAGTTGATAGTTGGGGTCTTTTGATGTGTTGGGTTGTGATGAGGTACTAACCCTTTATAATTTCGATGAGCCATCTTTTAGGATGCTGTCGGTCTCTTTCAGCAGTACAATGCTCTGCATGTCTACTGCAGGTAATACAGATAAATACCTCATACAGCTCTACATCAGAAGAAACCCAACAATCACTTTGAGTGTCACTAGTGAGACACCGTGTGTATGACTGTGCAGCCTCGTAACGACCTGACGTTACCAGCTCACATTGCGATCCTTACAGCTACACCACTAGCTTTGCTGAGATAAACAATAACAGTCGTCATATTTCCATTTTTAGATTAACAATCTAAAATAGTAAAAGAAAAGAGGAAGGACTTGTTCACGCTCTAGCTTCTGCATTCACAGCTTTTGCATTCGACACCATCATTAACTGCATTACTATCACTATCCTCACATTGTACAAGATTAAGCTGCCAGGATTTACTGTGTCAGCTGTGTCTGTGTCGTGCTGACTGTGCACTCTGACGTCATGCCTGCGCCATACAAATCCTCTGTAACGAGGCAGAATCATTCATTGACCTTGTCTTTGTACTTGTTTCTCCTTGTGCAGGAGGCATGAGGGAGCAGGAGATGAGAGAGATCAAGCTGCATGGGGTCACTAAGTTGGGTTTAAAGAACATCATAGACTTCATTTACACATCCAAAGTCAGCCTGGACATGGGTAATCTCCAGGATACACTGGAGGCCGCCAACTTCTTGCAGGTCATGCCTGTCCTGAGGTTCTGTAACCAGCTCCTGAGCAGTGAGGTGAGAGGCTTTTGTTTTCAGTGTAATGTCACTCACCGGTGACGTCGCAGAAATTCATTATTGAAAGGTTTTTATATTCAGTTACGCTGGAGGTCTAACTCATTAAGCTGCCAAATCCCTCAGAGTGCTTCACTGTCCTTCAATGCCCCCAATTATACTGTCCAGAATACATTTTTGAGTGACCTGCTTATGTGATGATTAACGCCTGGGGATGCAAAATATGGAAAGTAATGAAGAGGGATGCAGATAATTGTTAATTAACTGAATGTATTCCCTCTGTTTTTCTTCGGTGCAGATCACAATTGATAACTGTGTGGAGGTGGAGCGAATCGCCATAGACTTACTTCTGGAGGACGTGCAGCAAAATATAGGTGACTGTTATGAAACTGATCCAAGAGCACAGTAACAAGAATAGAGCTTTATTCAATCTGTATAACATGAAGATGAGTTGAAAGGTAGAGTTTGATCCTCAGAAAACCCCAAAACTAGTCAATCCATCCAATACTCCATATTTATTTGTCTGCTAAAACATATACTATGAAAAACTCAAGATTAGACCATGACAATCAGTGTTGATCCTCTTTGCTGTGACCTAGGTGAGTTTGTGAGCCAGAACCTCTCAGCACTGGTGGAGTGTGACCGCTACCTCCAGCTCTCTGAAACCACCATGGCCAACGCTCTCTCCAGCAACTCCCTGGAGGGTTTCTCTGAGATGGAGCTCTACCACATCGCGCGAGGATGGCTGGACCATGACCAACCCAGTCGCCGCTCCTCTGTCTACAACTTGATGCGGCACATTCGTTTCCCGCTCATGAACCCTGGCGAGCTCATTCAGATCTCCCAGGATGATGAAGAAGGGGGAGACTCCATGATGCGCTCTGAAACGGCCTGCGTGAACCTCCTGCTGGAGGCCAGTAACTACCAGATGATGCCCTTCATGCAGCCAGCGCTGCAAACTGAGAGAACACAAATACGCTCAGACGCCACGCACATTCTGGCACTGGGTGGTGTGATGCGACAGCAGCTGGTGGTGAGCCGTGAGCTGAGGCTGTATGATGAAAAGAGTGGCCACTGGAGGGCCCTGAAGCCAATGGAGGTGCCACGTTACCAGCATGGTGTGGCTCTTCTGGGGGGCTTCCTCTTCATTGTTGGAGGTCAGAGCACATACACGTCACTCTGTACACTCAGGACGATATTCAAATCAAGCTGTCTATTATATTTCTATCTATATCTGCAGAGGGAACGCTCTCCAACATTTTGCATCGCCACCGCAGTGTAGGTGAGGCGAGGCATATTTTGTTGGTTGCAATCTGCAACCTCACCACTAGATGCCCCCAAATTCTATAGAAACATGGGCGTTTAATTATGGACAAACACATGTACAATAAAAGAACACACAAAGAACACACATTTCAGGCCTAACGGATGCTTTTTGAGTTGAGTTATGAGCTTCAGTTTGTAGAATAGTTGACTGTTGGGTCTCATTCCCAACTCAAATACGATTTATTTTGGGTTGTGGCCAACCAAGTCGTAGCATAGCTGTCTTTTTTTTAAATTGGATTGAATCACAGGTTGTAATGTATCCTTCATTGTATTGACCACTCTTATTTTTATTCTTAGGCCAAAGTACATATGACACCAAGGGTAAGACGGCCATAGACAGCGCCTACCGCTACGACCCACGATTCGACAAATGGCTTCAGATTGCTTCACTCAACGAGAAGAGGACTTTCTTCCACCTGAGTGCTCTAAAGGGGAAACTGTTTGCAGTCGGAGGAAGGAATGCCTCAGGAGAGATCGGTGAGCTGCTTCTAATCCTTGTTCCTTTTTTTACTTACTACTGTCAGCTGATCAACTGACCATTTTTTTTCGACATGTTGACATTTATTAATGCAGTTTTCAAACTGTTCAAATCAGTTTATCTTGCAATCATTTTTCTAATCTTTTTGGCCACTTGCGGGCAGTGGAAACGATCTGTGAACACAGCATTGACATATTATCAGCTTTTTAATTGACATTATTAATCAACATTATCATTCATTTGAAGTGGTGTTTGCTCAGTTTTAGCTCTGTTATTGGTCGCTAACATTTTCTGCCCCTCGCATTGTTTTTGAATTATCATTTGATTTAAAAAAAAAAATTAAAAAATTACAAATGATTATAGCCACTCTAACATTAGCATATTAATATTTCTTCAGATTATCGGTTCTGAAACAAATATTTCTGTTCCCCCCACTGCTGCTACTATCACTGCTCCTTACTTCAGTTATTACTGCTGTTAATGCTGCTTATGGTTTTTCACTGGTCAAAAACAAATATATGTGAGTCAGAACTTTTGTATTGATGCATTCTTATCCCAAACATCACTTTGATCAGACACGGTGGAATGTTACAACCTGAAGAAAAACGAATGGACGTTTGTGGCCAATATGGTGGAGCCTCACTATGGACATGCTGGAACTGTTCACGGGAACCTCATGTACATTTCAGGTAACACTGTTCAACACGCAGTCAGTGTTCATTTTTACTGCCTACGAGTGTTTTATGACCAAACCCAATTTTTTGTCTTGTATGAACCATGTGAGCTTATCCTATTTTCCCAAGACTGATACTGTGAGAGATTTGTAAGGGCTACTTTTGCAGTTCAAATTGTATCCAAAAAATGAAGAGAAATGGGCTCTTCAGATCGGTTTGAATGGTAAAAATGAAGAGATGTCAGAGTCTTAAGTCAATGGAAGTGGCTTGCCTATGAATTTAACATAAATCAGTCGGCTATAACGGTTAGCGGTTCATGGATTTGTCATTTTACAACACCAGGGTTGCAAAATGGAACTGAGTTGAAGTCCCTTCATGCAACACAAGAGAAAAAAAACTCCTTCTGTCATTGTTTGTAATCTGGCCGGTAATGGTGGTGTCATCTACATACGCTTCAATAGACTTCTGCTGATGTCAGGGAGTGCAGTGATGGGTGTACAGTGTGAACCACAGGGGGGTGAGCACACAGCCCTGGGTGCTCCGGTGTTGCACTCAAAACTGTCGGTTAGAAATTTCTGATCCAGGAAAACACACATTAAACATTTGCTGAGAACATTAAACCAGTTGAAACACCCCTTAAATGTGTGATATTAGGAGGATATTGATTAGGGGAACACAGGATGCTTGGAACATAGCTGCGCTCCCATTCATTTTCACTGCTGTGCAGTCTGAATATATTCTCCCAAAACAGCCAATGTACTGCCTTGTTAGTTGTATCATCTCAGGAAAATTTACTTCAATTTGCACCCAGTTGTGCCTCTCCATTGACTAATTACATCACATTGAGTTACATTCTGTCTGAAAACACTGTTAATTGTAATTTGCTAAGTTTACATCTATTTGAATTAAACCGTCATAAAGTACCAGAGATGGAATAAAGATGCAGATTAAAAACTGCATGAATCGTCATACGCAAAAAATACTAAAATGACCCTTCTGTCAGTGAGTTGCTAAAATACCACTATGACTGTATTAAAAACTGACTCATGTAACCATCTGTTCTGCTACCTCTCTGGTTAAGTTGTGGTCAGGTTTAGCAAGAACTCTGTGGTCAGGGGGAGATCATTGTCAGGGTTAGTGTGACAGAAAGCTAGGCCTTGTGGTAAAATGAAAGCTACACTGCCTGTAATCAGGCAAGGGGGCGTGACTTTCTCACACGGTCTCCAGTGCTGATGACATTCTTTGAGCGTTTAAGCTGACTTCCTCAATTTTGTTACAGCTATCTGACAGAATCATGCAATGTCTCCCACTGGTACTGACAGAGAGAACAGTCATCATTTACACAATCAACACAGGTCATGTCACCAACAAAGGTCCTTTTACAGATATCATTTGTAGGAATTCTGCATTGTAATGTCTAAAAACTACTTGACCTTTGTTGTTGTATTGTGTACTTTACATTATCCCAATTGTTTCATCAATGTCCAAGCCAGAGAAATACACATAACATAACAAGCGATGACTGGTCTGTATTGAGGTTACTTACACAGTGTTTATCCACCCCAAACAGCCAGAGTACTATACTGAAAATTAAAATAAGCTGACATTAGCAAGCAAAGGCACACACCAATTCGACACCCACCAGAGACTCTGGTTCCTGCTCTCTCTTTCTCCTCGC
Source organism: Diplodus sargus (assembly GCA_903131615.1). Classification (NCBI taxonomy): domain Eukaryota; kingdom Metazoa; phylum Chordata; class Actinopteri; order Spariformes; family Sparidae; genus Diplodus; species Diplodus sargus. The sequence continues at coordinate 2,137,893 of CAEMYA010000106.1, forward strand.
CTCTCTGTAAGTTTACGTTCATGAAGAAAAATACATTTCTTTCCTGGGATAGTGTGAGACCATCTGCAGTGTTTTTTGCATGTGGGTCCTTGTGCATTTGCGCAAGATAAACACAACTGGGAACCAGTCATAGAATAACTTGTCTTAAGCACTATTAGAGGTATAAAAAAAAAAAGAAAAAGAAAAATAATTGAAAACTTCACAGAACATCATCAAAATGATAAGGAAAGAGAACATTTTGACTGATTTCAGCATTGTGTTGTTGGCGGTAGAAATAAGGGCATCTTGTTTGTACTTTGTCTTCATTCACAGCTAAAACTGTTTTCTGAAGGGATTGTCTAAAAGTGTGTAAAATGTTCCATTTTGATGCGATGAATTATTGACTTGCTTGCTTGGCTGACCTATTTGAAACCACTTCCTGTTTAGCAGCAAATTCTGTTGAGCTGATGTCAACCTGCTCTCAGACAGGTTTCTGAGCAACCTTGGACAGGAAACTCAGGTTAGGCGCGGAAACGCTAGTTTCACGTACAGGACGGAGAAACGGGAAATGCAAAGACCTGTGGTTAAAGTGCTTCACAGTACCGTGCAACAAATTTAAAGCCCACGGCTTTCAGAAGCTGTGGGGGTGTCATACTTGTCACTCAGAAAATACAACACATACTGTGCTTTGCCACAACATATTGTATTTAAATCACATACTTATTCTATAACACACTCAGGTTTTGTATAATTTAATCAAAAAAGGTAGTCAAAGGTTAAAAGCTACGGGACAGTTGTTATACAATTTATCATTTTTACATCTCTATGTAGGCATATACATGATAATCTGCTCCACTTGAGAGAAAGATTCATAAACAAACCAGGGAGCCTTGAGCTTATCAAAGTGTTATGTCTGCGCGGCATACTTTCACTGACAGCAGAAACAGCTCAACATGAGCTCTCCTAGTAGGAAATACAGTATCTTGTGATCTGGCCTGGTTTGGTCTGCTTCTGAGAAGTAGATGTGGCTCTCAGTGGGTTGTTAAATGTTCAGCTACAGTATACTCATGCAGAAACTTAATTTGTGAAAGCTCCTACTGGAAGCTGCTGCTCAGTTTTTTTTACATGAGGCAACATTATTTCCATTTTGTCAGACAGAATAATCAAAACAGTCACATAAAGGTGACTAAAATCTGCAGCCAGCAGCAGAACGTTAGTGGGGAAATAATATTTTCACCTGCTTTACACTTATAAAACAACAACATAATGTATTGATTTTAGGTGAATTCAACTTTTTCACTCTTTTTACAGACACACAGGTCATACACATATAAACAGGACCTTTACCCTTGCACTTGAGTATATGAAGAGATTTTAGAGTAAGGCGGCTGCCCTGTAATCTGGTGCCCCGGGCAGTGAGGGCTTTGGCGCCTTGCACAAGTGCGCCTCGCTAGTACCCAGGAGGTGAACTGGCATCTCTCCAGCCATCAGCTCACACTCTGACTGGTCCCCAAGTCCCGACAGGCCGAGCTACATCTCCCCAAAAAATGACCACGTTGGATAATTAGTTGTTGAATATTGAAAGAAATTGGGACACAAAATCTGCAAACTTTAGAGCCCCTGAACAGCTGAGAGAGCATTGGTTTTATTTTGTGCACACATGAAAAGCAGCTTATTGCACAACTCGGTCATTTGATTCAAAGCCACCTTAAGAAAGTGTTGCATAAAGAGTTGTTTGATTCATTCACCCAAAGTCCGGAGAAGAAATTGATAATGTTTACAATGCTGCTATCATTGATGAAGAAACATTTCATGTTACTGCAAGTCTACATGCTTGTGGAGAGGTTGCACCGTGTGTGGTAGGTAATAGATGTAACTTAAAATGATGTTCAGTATAAATCAATAGTTCATTTCTCACACTTGGCTGAGAGCTAAATTCCTGACTTAAATGCCTTAAACACAAGAATGCAAAACACCTGTATGGGAAAAGGAAGTGGTTAAGTCACCAGACAAGAAAATGTGATTTTGCATGTTGCAGTCTGTTAACCCTAACCCTACGAATAATATATTTTGCTGTAGGGTTAGGGTTACCTGTTCTTGTGACAAGGCCTGCCTAGATGGAAGGAAGTTAGTGCAAAAACCTATTGTAGGCTTTGGAAACGGATCAGCAGTATAAAGGAGACACCGTCTGTTTTTGTTTGATATCGACATTAAACCAGTGTGTTGTCTTCTCAGTCAAGGAAATTCCTGCACTGTTGTCAGCCCGTCTTGGCAGGGCTGACACACATGACTCCATATGGTGTATTTTTTGTTGAAAGAGGATTCTGGGCCAGAGACTTATCATTTGAAGTGTATCATGAATATATTTTATATTGAGGATGGCCTTAGGGGTTTGTTTACGCCTGTTGAAGGGCATTTTCCAGGAAATACTGGGTCTTTAAAGTATCATGCTTGGTTTATATAACAATAACTTTTACAATAATGTTGAAAGAACAAGATCTTTAGTATCAAAGCATGTAGTATATTTCACTGTATGTCATTTTGAGAGACCACTTCTGAGCCAATCAAACCTTCATTGTGTCTGTAGAAGAGAAACATGACGGATTAATCCTTTATCCTCTTAACACCCAACACATAAAGTGTTATAAAACAAAAAAATAGCAACAGTGTTAGTGACTTCAGTGTGAACAGTTTGACCTTTTAATGCATCTTCCTGTTCCTCTTTGCAGTAAGGACAATAACAACCTTGAGCTTTACAGAGGAATGATCAGAACTATTTTGATATCAGATGGTGTTTTAGAGAACAGAGAGTGATAAAATAAAGCTTCAAAATAAGTGTGTCAGTAAAAAGTGACCACAGGAAAAGAAAGACCTCATTTTTAGATGATCTATAGATGGCAATGTCTTCAGAGGGTGAAAGCAGGTGCGTCGGCCACATCTGTTTTTATATCTGGTCAAAAGAAAGTACCTGAACACTCATCCACATTAGAACAGAGTCATGCATTGAACCCAGAGTGACCGAGACAACCTTGAATCAAACAGACGAGCTTTGTCCCCACATTAAGAATGACTTGTATACTCTGATGCTAGAATAAATAATTTATTAGTTTTTTCATATATGGACATAACCTTTTTTTGGCCACTTTTCAACAGTTAACCATATGATAATATTATTTTGGTTTGTTGTAGCTTGAGTATTTGTCTTTAGTTTCACATTAAAAACAAATAAATCATTTTTTTCATTTTCTACTTATTTATTATGACTGTTTTTAATGTTTGCTTAACTTATCTGTCAACGCAGTTAAATGGATAAATAGCTAGAGACCTAAAATTACATATAACAGATTTTTGTGCCAAAAATGTTCCACTATCCAATATTTACTACTTTAAAATAAAACATGCTTAAGTACCTGCAAGATCTTTTAAGGGGGGATATTTTGAACACACTGTTAATTAGTTTGATTATCTTTTGTCACACAGGAGGCATCACCCGTGACACATTCCAGAAGGAGCTTTGGTGCTACGATCCTGTCGCTGACACGTGGAGTCGACGAGCCGACATGATGGAGCTCCGCGGCCTTCACTGCATGTGCACCGTAGGAGACAAACTCTACGTCATGGGCGGGAATCATTTCCGAGGCAGCAGCGACTACGACGACGTCCTGGGCTGCGAATACTACAGCCCAGAGACAGACCAGTGGACAATGGTGGCGGCAATGCCCCGGGGCCAGAGCGATGTTGGTGTGACGGTGTTTAACGGGCAGATCTACGTGGTGGGAGGGTACTCCTGGAACAGCAGGTGCATGGTTGACATTGTGCAGCGGTATGATCCAGAGCGGGACGCGTGGGACAGGGTGTTCAATGTGTTGGAGCCTCTTGGCGGGATCCGTGCCTGTACAATGACAGTTCACCTGCCGGAGGGATCAGTGGATGAGGCGCAGATTCAGGATTGTCCGCTCCCCACAGCGAAGAACTGATCAAGCACCACAAACAGGGGGTTTCCAGCCTCTGCCTCTATCAGACCAGATTTGGCAAGAAGAAATTTGCTGAAGAGGGCAAAACAGGAAGGAGTGTGGGTGGCAAACACAAGCTGCAGGTGCAAGCGTGGCTAGCTAGTTAACAATAGCATTCAACAAATTCTGCACCTTTCTGTCAAATACTTTATGTCATTTCCTGTCCTTACATATCCTGTTAGCCGTGCAGCATGCCTCCTGCTCTGCTGCTCGTGTTGTCTCAGACTGCAGTTTCACTCAAAATGTCGCTAGTTAAAGGTCAAACCCACTCTCCCTCTTAGCAGCGCTGCAAATCCATTCATTGGACATTGAGTTTTGTTGTTTCACAGATCAGAGTTCAATCAGATTGATTTCTGAGGCAAATAGATGTCAGGCTGTAGCCTGGAGTGTTATCCATAGGCCAAAAGACCACTATACCAAGTTCTGAGCGAGTTAAAGTGACAGCAGATGTGCACAGCTGTAATGTGAGCTTATTGTCACGCAAGTCAATAAGCAGCAACACAACACTGATTCTAGTCTCTCCATGAGTCCTTGTGTAGTCATGTGTGCGAGCGAACCAAACCATAACATATTGGCCAGTCATTTGAATACATATCCCAAGTTTGGGGAAATTCCTCTGAGCTACTGTGGTTCATTTAGTAACTCATGAGAGACTCTGACATCCCCTCCACAGCTGAAACCTCTGGAGAAAATGTAGAGGGTGAGGCTAACACGCCTAACAATAGCCAACATCATGCAACAGCTGCCGACGTGTTTATTCATGGGACCAGAGGCCCCCCCGTACTATTAGTTATTGTCGGCCAAGTTAAATATGCAACAGAATTCTATACAAAAGGTATTTGGGGGTCTTTGCTCTGTCTCAATCACCTGAGGGGTTCTTGGCCTGAAAAGTGTTCAGTTAAGCTGCGTGAATTGATCCAGTCTTTTCTCACTCTTGATCTCATGAATAGGTCAAAAACATGTCCTATGATGACGCACAAGCTGAGAGGAACAAACTGAACTCTCTGTTTCATCATGAAAAATCAAATGTTAAAAGCTAATTAGTTATGTGTTTTTAATGTATTTTAATTATAATGGATTTCTATGGATAATAATTCATATGATGAGAGCTGCATTGTGGCTGTATGGAATGCAGTGCACATGTGTATCACATGAGCCAAACCCAACGGGAAACTGCCAATTTTGAATTTGATGCTCCTTTTTTTTTTTCAATTTACTAGTGTTGTACTTTACTAGAGGTTTAACCTGATCTTAAATGTTCTCAGGGTAATCTTTGTGATGAAGATTCTAATGATCCGCTCTGAAACAGGAAGTTCACTCAACTCTACAAGGTCCAATTTACCCACATCTGATTTATAATGAGACACACATCCTGGATAACATTACATAACATACTAGGACAACCTAGTGGCAAAAAGGAAATTACATGTTTTTTATCTTGATGTAATCCTCGTAGCCGCTTGAAGAGATCCAATTCAAATTAGAACAGAAAATGGTACATGGTGAATATTGTGAGTTTTCAACTGTACATGGTTTAATCTTCCCCAAATTTCACTCACTTCATAAAGGACCAGCCTGAGGACTTACGTCTTAACTATTTGAAGCTCTACACATTGCGCCACCTACTGGCAACAGGAAACCTTTCCTGACAATCATCATAATTCATATGATATTTTCAAAGTGCAGTCGTCCCTTAGTAGACTTGAGTCTGAGGAAGAGTTAATTGTGTCGAATGGTTGCTATCCGGCGATGGCAAAGGCCCATTCCACACTGTTTGCAACTTTTTATTTAATCATCTTTTAGACCTTCAAAATGATTCTCCATTTGTAATTAACACAAACAGTCACATTTCCTGAATAAAACTGAGTGAAATAGCCAATTATAAGATAGAAATGATGCACCAACAGAAGTGCACAAATGGGATTCCTCTCAAAGAAGATTGTTAAAGCAGATTACTTCTGAGAAGGCTCTTGCAATGTAGTTAAATGTACTATTGAATTATCTATACTGATTGCATAACCTGTGTATATAAAGCAACACATCCTGTGCTTTTTAGAATATCAGCCCCTTTGATGCCCCCCATAAAGGATTTCATTTCTGTACCTCATTACTATAACACAAGCTCAGTCAGCTACTGTCGCAAGAAAAATTAATGTTGGATTTTGTATATTTATATTGATATTCAGTGTTTTGAGTTGAAAATAAAATACTGATTGTGATCTCTGTGTTACACAAAGAATCACATTACTGACTAGAGGCGTTCCATCCTATTGACGCACATGTGTTATAACACAAACACACACACACACACACACACACAGTCTTTGGCAAATCTATTTCATGCAATTGCATGACGATGAAGCCACCCCTGAGGCTTCATCCTTCACCCCTAGATAACACAGCAGACAGCGAGACAACCACTCCGCCAAGGACGACAAATACTGAGGAGCAGATGGCCACAATACAAGGGTAGGCTTTGTGATGCATAACATGTTATTGAAAATACTAAATCAGTGTAGACCTACAGCTGCAAAACCATGCAACATTCAGGCTCTCCTTCTTGAGCTATCGTATCATCAACTGATCAGTCTTTGATTTGGCCATCTGGCAGACGGATGAAACCTTTATATGTCAGATCCTGTTTTCCTTAGCAGATCTAGCCATGTACCTTCGTCTGGAGTCGAAAGCACTTGGTATAATGAATATACAAGAGTACGAATCTGATCTACTCATCTTTCCCTTTAAAGGAACCCTGTATAACTGTTCCTCTGAATTTCTAAACAGAGCAGTAAAAAGGGCACTGAAGATGTAAAAAAACGTACTGCACTGCAAAGCAAAGCTCTCCTGTTCCCTCTGCTGCTGTTGTCGAGCACTTTGAAGATAAAAGTTTAAAATATACAAAAAGGGGAATTAGCAGTGTTACATAATGCTGAGTTTTGTTCAAGAGAGAAGAGACACTCCACAGCGTTCAGGCGAAAACAGAGACGATGTGCTTCAAAAAGAAAGAAAAGTGTTGAATAGCAGCCGACTGGAACAGAAGAACAGAAGTCTCAAACTAAAGCAACTTGCAAGAGCTGAAACAACTCTCCGGGCAAATCGCATGAAAAATCCAACAACTACACCTCCCTGAGCTGATCAGCAGTGGTTGAAGAAATGCTCACATCTTACATTTAAATAAAAATAAGAACACCACAGTGAAAAGAACTGTTACAACTCAGTATCCTGTATTCAACTCTCTGGTACACTGCTGGGTGGTTTCAGCTTTATGATGCATCATAATGGATTCATTCATCCCATGTTCTAACTCATCATCTTTATCTGCCAAGGATTTCATAAAATATCTCTAACAAAGAAAAAATAAACAAAACGATCACTGTATGTATAAAATCTTGAATTACTAACTATAACTATACGATAAATGAATAGTGGAGTGGAATGTACAACATCTTCTATCTTCTATCAAGACTTTACACACATCAAACATACAGTTCATTTTTAATTAAAGCGAAACTCTGGCCAAAATGCAACTTTTTTTGTGAATGTATATGAGTCAAACCTTCCTGTAAAAGCATAATTACGACGAAAGAGGCACTTTTAAGATTTAATGAAAATATCTTTTTTCGGGTCAAACTCATTTTCATTGGGAGTGCTACGGGCACTACTGTGATAGCATCAAATTGCAAAAATCACTATTTTTAAAACACTAAGAAGGCTCGACACAACATGAAACTTTGCTCATAGTATCACCAGGGTCTCTACACATGAACACGAGCATTGAGAACATTGTTTGTGTACACAGAGTTTACTAAAAGAGAGTTTTTGAACAACTCACCTTAGCAGTAGCTTGTTCCGCTCGCCTCCGTCCTGCCAGCCAGAAGTGTCGATCTCCAAATGCAACGTAACATGGAGGACAGTTAAGGTGGAACGCTCCAAAAGCTTAGTTCCATATAAATGCACGGATAATTTGTTGTTTTGTAGTTAGGGAAAACCATTTTGACCTTGAAGTTGAAAAAGGAGCCTCATATGAGAAGCAACACTAAAATAAAAAGCTGGAAAAGTCACGCGAGATATCGCGTCGCGTTGTTGCCAGAAGACAGTAGCGTTCCACCTTAACTCTCCTCCATGTTAAGTCGCATTCTGAGATCGATACTTCTCGGCTGGCAGGACGGCAGCAAGCGGAACAAGCTACTGCTAAAGTGAGTAGTTCAAAAAGGTTCTTTTTAGTAAACTCTGTGTACACAAACAATGTTCTCAATGCTCGTGTTCATGTGTAGAGACCCTGGTGATACTACGAGCAAAGTTTCATGTTATGTCGAGCCTTCTTGGTGTTTTAAAAATAGCGATTTTGATGCTATCGCTAAAGTGCCCATAGCACTCCCATTAAAAATGAGTTTGACCCGAGAACGAAAATACGGTAAATCTTAAAAGTTCCTCGTAATGATGATTTTATACGAAGGTCTGACTCGGGTACGTTCACAAAAAAAGCCTAGGTTGCATTTTGGCGAGAGTTTCACTTTAAATGTGTATTGTTATAGATCAAACGACCGGCATAGAAAAGTTTCTCAAATTGGCCTTTACCTGGCAACATTAAAATGCTGCTAACACGTACACATCAGAGAGTACAATTATATATATACACTATGATAAATATGACACGCTGTTGAGCCATCTGGCATAATTAGTACTTTTACTACTTTGGTATTTTGCTGCCAGTACTTGAGTAGATTAACTTATGTAAGATATCGATTGGGAGTGTAAGCGTTAGCAATATAAGCAATAGTCTGAGTAGTTTCACACTGAGTCCTGTGTCAGTTGCATCATTTCATCTTGGTGAATGTGTCTTCAGAATGAGGCTGTGTATCACATGCTGTGTCGACCTTTTCCCTGTAACAATCCGCTTTTTCTAGTTAAATCAAACATGACAACCGTCCCTGACATGTAAAAAATTCCCTGCCCCACATCGTCCAGCCCAAGAATGCATCACATTCTCCCAAAGTAGCGAAGCCCGTCCTCTTTTTTTTTCACACTGCCTTGGAGCAGATCATTTGTTTTTTTTCCAAGTCCAGATTTGGCTTTACAAAAGGTGGATGTGCTGAGGCTGGGAGGGCAGAAGGTGCCGTCGCTCTCCTGCAGACAGAAGCAAAACATCCAAGGACAAAAGCTGTAGTCTTTTATTTCAGCTTTCAGCTTTTTCTCTCGAGAGGCTCTTCAATAGCCCCGTTTCCAAACCAAGAGAGGTTTTCAGAATTTTTGTTTGTTCTCATACCAAGAGAGAACTAAGCGGTGATGTCTCTGAGGGGTGATGTGTGCGTGGTGACGGGAGCCTGTGGATTCCTGGGGAAGAGGCTTGTGAGGCTGCTGCTGGAGGAGGAGAACATGGCTGAGATTCGCCTGATGGACAAACACGTACCACCCAAACTTTTAGACACTCTGGAGGGTAAAATCTGTCTTCTTACAAATTAATCATCTTTTCTCTCTCTCTCTCTCTCTCTCTCTAATATTTACTCTGAATATTATGAGGCTGTAGAACACTGATATCACGGGAACACTTTGTGATGCCAGTAGTGTCACTTGTTTTATATTATATAGACTTAACTGAATACAGGAAGCCGCACTGAGAACCAAAGTTTTCCAGGAGTGTCCAAGACAGATCAGGCAGTGATTACAGACTTATAATGTTGAAATGATTGATTATTGGAGTTCTTATCGTTCTCCCAACTAAAATAAAAGACTTTGGCTGGAAAAAATGTTGAATTCTCAGAGTATTTTTTAAACAACCCATTATATGAACTTTAACCTCTGACGAAGTGTGAAGTGCAGTGTTCTGTATTATTTGTGACAACTTTACAGCACGAGAAAACACTGCTGACATGACTGATTCGTATGATAAGCGAGCCATATATTGTGTTAGTAGACGGGAGTTTATTCTTGATGTTCTGTGTGTCAGACTGTAGAGGGGGCACAAAGCTGAGTGTATTCGAGGGGGACATCAGAGACGCAGACTTCCTGAAAAAAACCTGTCGAGGTGCGTCAACCGTCTTCCACATCGCATCCATCATCGACGTTAATGATTCAGTGGAGCCCAGTGAGATATACGGGGTCAATGTCAAAGGTAAGGCAACAGCTTTAATCCTTTAATACATCGTCCATAGATATGACTGAATTACTTTAATTAATCAACCTATTTAAGCTCACTGGTACATTTTACTGTTTCCCATACAGTGACTTTTTCGTGCTTAACAGAACTTCTCACAAGCTGCCAGTACTCTTTCCTGCTCCCTCCGTGTCAGGTTCTCTGGGCTGATCATAGTGGCCCTAAATAAACTGCATTAACCGGGGGCACTGCTTAACTCTAATTTTTTATCTTTTGCCTACCTTCTATCTTCTCTATTGATGTGCTTCAATGAGATAAAGTTGATGGACAGTGATTCAGATTTTCTTAGTTATTTTATGAACTATGAAGAGTGTCCTTGCATTGCAGGAACGCAGCTGCTTCTGGAGGCATGTATTCAAGAGAACGTGGTGTCCTTCATCTACACCAGCACCATAGAGGTGTTGGGACCAAACTCCCAGGGTGAGCCGATAGTTAACGGCAATGAGGACACAGTTTACGACTGTGCTCTGAAGTTTAACTACAGCAAGACCAAACGGGAGGCAGAGCAGAGAACCCTGCAGGCGCACAGTGAGGTGCTCCACAATGGCGGTCGACTGGCCACCTGCGCCCTCAGACCTATGTATATTTACGGGGAGGGCTGCCGCTTCCTGCTGGGCCACATGTGTGACGGGATACGAAACAAGGACGTTCTCTATCGTATGTCTCTACCTGACGCCCTAGTGAACCCTGTCTACGTGGGAAACGTGGCTGCGGCCCACCTCCAAGCATCCCGCAGCCTCAAAGACCCACAAAAAAGAAATGTCGTTGGAGGAAAGTTCTATTACATTTCTGATGACACTCCACATGTGAGCTATTCAGACTTTAACCACGTCGTGATGTCGCCTCTGGGCTTCAGCATTCAAGAGAAACTCCAAGTGCCTCTCAGCCTCTTCTACATCGTCTGCTTCTTAATGGAGGTTCTCTGCATGATGATCCGACCTTTCGTACGCATCGTCCCGCCGCTGAACCGCCAGCTTCTCACCATGTTGAACACGCCTTTCAGCTTCAGCTACCAGAAGGCGAAGAGGGACCTGGGATATGTCCCCATACACACCTGGGAGGATGCACGCAAACGCACCATTGAATGGCTCGCCTCACAGTTGCCAAAGGAAAGAGAAAGAATAAGAGCTAAATAATTGCTGAAAAGTTGTTAGAACTATCACTCGCCAAATAATAGACGAATATACAATAAGAATGTTAAAAAAGTTATCAGTTTGTCTGTTTGTGACCTTTCTTTTTTATGCATGACTGACACCATTGTCCTGTGGGTACGATGAAGGTAAACGTGAGGAACTCAAGAGTATTTCAGAAACATGATGGTCATCACTGTTGATGTTTTTTTAAAAGCACTATTGGTGTTTTGTTTTGTTTTTCTGTATTGTTATGGCGTCTTTCAGATAATCTGGAAATGTTTAGCATTTCTTTGTGTTTGTTTATCTGCTATTACCACTAAGACTCTCCAGATTTACTCCTACTCCCCAGGGATTAAAGGTCCAGTGTGTACGATTTAGGTTGATTTAGTGGCAGAAATGGAACATAATATTGGTAATTATATTTTCATTAATGTGTAATCTCTTGAAACTAATAATATTTGCTTTTGGGATACCTTAAAATGATTGCTGCATATCAACAGTTGGAGCAGGTCCTTTTCCACAGACTGCCCCGTGGCACGATCATGTTTCTCCAGTAGCCCAGAAAAAGCAAACCAAACACCGGATATAGAGCATTTTAGGTTATTCGCGGCCGCCGTATGGGAGGGTTTGGCGAGGGGTGTTCAGTTGCAACCACATCGCTAGAGATGCTACTAAGTCCTTAACACTGGACCTCTAAACTTAAGATAAGTTGTATTCACTCCTTGTTGTTAAAGCACTCAGTTACCTCAACTTCCGAAGAGGCGATTAAAGGTAGACAGCAGAGTGGTAGAGGCAGGTAGAGGAGGGTCATAACACACTGAAAGCTTAACGATAAAACTTTAGATTTTGTTGCTTCGACTCATGACTCATGTTCAGTATGACCTGTTGTTCCTGTACTGTATTGCCATATGTTTTGAGTGCTATTAAAGCTTATAGTGAAAAAAACATCCTCACTGATTGTACATTTTTAACTTTTTAACCTTTTAACATTTAAACCTAGTTTATGTATTTATTCACTGTCCACATTATGTATGAAGTGTGCAGACTTACTTTAAAGTAGATCTAAATAATTAACATTATTCATAGGTAAAATGTGTTTTATTGCGTTCAACTTACATCTTATATACTGGTCATTAAGCTCTAAATCCCTGTGTGATTACACAGAATGACTGCCAACTGCAAAATGTACTCCTGACCCAGTTTCCATGAAATGAATGACATTTTTTGTGTAATTACTTTAAAACTAGAAACAAGAACAAGCGAAGCTTACTGTTTATTCATAACTGTAGATAATTACACAACCACTTAAAAAACACAATGATTATTAAATACGATAAACTGATTAAAGATTAAATATGGGGATTAAATCAAAGAAATTCCGCTGACTATTTTCCTGCATATTTACAAAGGGCATTGTTTATGTAATGGTGGAACATTGAGGATAATCGATTTTCTCAGAGACAACAGGGTTAGTTCTACTCACTTTCTATTACACATTTCGCAAACATACACACAACTGTAGACAACCACACACCAACACACAAACCAGCGGGCAGCCAGGCCAGAGTCCAGCATTTAAAACAAACAGCCATTGAATACCAATGAGGTCATGGATTCATCGCCAGGCAAAGAGCTTCAACCACTTGACGGCTCAGTGGCAACCCAGTCTGGGAAAAAAAAAAAATCCCCCACTCACAAATGTGATGACTGAGTAAAAGGGAAAAACGGGACAGCTAGTTGTGGATTTGCTCAGGCTTAAAGTGGAGCTTTACAAGAAAACAACCATAGCAAACTCTTCTGGGATCATTAGAAACGTTTGTTTTTGAAACCCTCTGGATGGCTTTATGTGGATTCCTGCCTTGCTTCATGACCACTGTTTGCCAGTTAAAGTAGTCGTGCCAGAGTTACAGCACCGCACAGAGCCGGGATTTCCTCAAGCTAAAAGCTGATTTCCTTCTAACAATCTGGGGCTAAACAGAGCAGCTGAGCACAGTTAAGCACCAGCTCAAGCTCCCGAGCAGTCTCTCTCCCCATTCAGCTCTGTTACTACAGAAATGCCTTGGGAACACAAAACGGTCCTCCTCAGTGTTTTGACAGTCTGCATCACATCTCTGGTGGTGGGTAAGTGGCCTGCTCATTCTGCATCATTTCACTGGTACTTTTTGTGCAATCATTCCAAACAAATATGCCAACATGCTTCATTGAAACAGAAAAAAATGTACGTTGTTAGGAACCTGTGCAAAAGTCTTTTCAGAACACAGTGACACTATGATGACTTACCAACTCATTTGTACCAGTGTTGTAAAGAGAACCCAAACGTCAGACTAAAAGTAAAGTTATTGTGTTAAATATTACTTTAGTATAAGTGAAAGTATGTTGATATAAAATGTATTTAAGTACCCAAAGTAAATCATACATATAGTATGCGTACATGTATGAGTATTGTGTATATCAGATTATCGTATCTGATATTCAGCATTTTACAGATTATTTAAAAAATCATATATAATTATATATCATTTTTCAAATGTGCTGCTTTTGTGCCTTGGCTCTGATGCAGCATACAATTGAAGTAATTAGTAATTAAACGAATGAGGAGTAAAAAGACAGTTTTGAGGTATTTGTACTTTACTTAAGTACACTTGATTATATGTACTGTACAGTTTAATATATATTTCATCACTGGTACTTAATATAATAGAGCGCTGAGAAACAATTCAATTATCCAAGCAAATCAAATTTGCTGATTCTGAAGAGAATCTGACATGGTAATTGAGATAAAGCAAAGAGATAAACCCTCTGACATTAAAAAAAAGTATGTTATGAAACTATAGAATTGACTTTGTATTAAAAATCACAATATATCTTTTAATCACGATTAAAGGTCCTATTTGTGAGAAAACTGATTTTTGTGTATCACGCCCAACTTGTCAAGAACTGACTCTCTGTGATGGCAGACGCTCTGTCCCACAATCCCGAATCCATCATCAGTATTTGACATTTTGGGAATGAGACTCAAAAAACAACTTTTCTTACAAATAGCACCTTTACGGTCAACCCATGAGACACTGTATCACAGTATCACTCAGAATACATTCTTTTGTTTCCACATGGACATAGTTCATATCTATATGTGACACGTTATGAACAATCTGATTTCGCAGTGTTTGTGCCCTTCCCATACATCATAATAGATGTTGGTCCATGGATCTTCATTGCAAATGGGGAAAATGACTGGAAATAAACAAACATGGGAGAAGATTTTCTTTCCAACACCTGATTAACACTGTGAAAGTGTCTATTTGAACCCAAGCCATCTTTTCCTACACCTAACCCAGTAGATGTGTTGCCTAAACCCAACCAAACAGCAACAAAAAAATTTGAGAAACTCAGTGAGATTCCTATACTTAATCCAACAATGACAAATTTCTCTAGATGCAGATTATATCAGTCCCAATCATGATCCAGGGAGAGTATTGATAATGATGTCTGGGAACAACACCAACATGGTGATATCAGATACACGAATATTATGCATTATCAGAGATAGCAGAACAATCTTCCAGATGAATTCAGCGTCAGATGGTGTGTGACGTGATGCATGAGACCAGCACTCACTGTTTAGGCCCAGTTAGTACAACATTATATCCCTGTAACGGACCAGGTGTAGAAGAGAGGCAGAAAGATGAGTGTGCTGACCTGAACAACACCACCTGGCTGGAGTACCAGCAGCAGAGAGTCAAGGTGCAGGTCCAGTACCTGCTGCTGACCAGGAGGAACGTGGACTGTGCACAAATGTTCACACAGGAGACTCTGACTGACACACAGCAGCCCTCGTACCTCAACACGTCCCTGCCCACCAAGGTCATCATCCACGGGTACAGGTGAGGAGAAGACCCTCAGAATGAGTCCTATCATGTCTCTAGACAGATTTCTATATTTGTGTTTTTGTTTGTGTGTTTCTAACTGGTTTGAAGTGAATGTTGCTCATGCACCAATCAGGACTCAGCTGACGTGTTGTTCAGTCACTGTCACTTTTAGTCACAGATCTAAACAAACCGCACCCACACAGACAAGCAGCTTAGCTCAGTTTGTGAGGGAAACTTTAATTGCAGCTTATTTATTCATAAATATTTGATGTAAGAGAGAAATACTTTGAAACCAAGTTTAAAAACGTACTTACGTAACCCCAGCCCAAAAGCCCCGAAACCTAAATTAAGCTGTGAGTTGTTTTTGGAAAGTCCCTCAAAGTGAAAGCACTTTTCTTACAGCTTCAGCTGTACACCCTAATGTCTGTTATAAATAAATAAATAACTATAGTCTTAAATTGTGTTACTGTAACTACTTGCTAAGTTCAGATTAAGTAGGATTTACTTAAGTTTGGAAAAAATGGCAAGTGATCTTTTCCTGTTTCTAACTGTAGCTATGAAGAAGTGAGAGATACATTCATTTAGAAGAAAAGTGATTGGGCCACTACTGAGCCATATACAACAGAAGAGACATTTAAGATATTGGCGAAAAAAGACAGCAAATAATCTTCATCCAGGCTAATGGCTTAGATATTTACAGATAACACATACATCAAGATATCATCTATCTATAAAAATGTTTTCCATAAAGTGTAATATCATCTTTTAAAAACACAGAAGAACCCCCCAAAACATAGTTGAACAATCTCAGAAAATGAAAATTACAAGCTAAAACAAGACATATTCTAAGGTGCCCAAACAGGGAACATAAACCCCAAAGCATCAGCCGGGAAAATGATTCATAAGTTAAACCAACAACATTAGAGTTATAGTGTAAGTTTTTCACACAGATCCTTTTCTGGTTTTCACACATCACTTCAACCTTAACTCTCAGATTGTTATTGGACATAGACAAAAGCTCATTGTGTTATTTTTTTCATTTGATGATGTCGTTGCTGTTGTTGTTTGAGATATAATCGATGAATACTCTCCTACATTCTCCCACATCTTCCACATCCCCTGCTTTGTTTCCACCCTGCCACCATCCCTGACTTGACCCTACTCCGCTCGACCCCCACAGGGCCATTGGCAGCAAGCCGTCCTGGGTGAAGGAGCTGGCCCGGGCCCTGCTCAGGGTGCAGGATGTGAATGTTGTGGTGGTGGACTGGGTGTACGGTGCCTCCTTCGCCTACAACCTGGTGGTGGAGAACTACAAAGAAGTGGCTGTGCAGATCTCTGTCCTCATCAACCAGCTGCAGGTGAGATGTTACCTGACATTCATCATTTAATCTCATTTTCAGTTGCTGATAGTGGCGTGTAATAACATCTGAATATAGCTAATTAAGATCTGATTAAAGCTGCTGTGAGTGATTTTTCCTCATTGAAGTAAGTGTTATAGCTCAGTGTTTGGTCAGTAACTCATGTCTCTCCTCCTCCTGCTCATGCAATAAAAGAGAAAGGAAATGTTCTAGTATCCCTGCCAACTTTATCCAATCAGGACAGAGAACTCTGTAAAGAGGCGGTCCTGTCTGGTCGGGAACGTAGATTACAGCTGCACGTTCATATGGTGACTAGAGAGGATGGAAGGGGTGTTGACTGCAGAACAGAAAGGAAGTTTTATTCATATCTCAAGAGACACGTGTGAAAATATATATTAAACCTACATGCAGTGTAATCACAATGTTCAAAACCCCAAATCCATGAGTTTTATCAAACAAATGGTCCATTTCATTTGTTTTGTCTTTCGCTATTATTTCAGGAGAAACATTCGGGGCACAATTAATTGGAAAATGGTGTTCCCCATTTCTTGTGGTTTTCTCACATTTCCTCAGAACAGTGTGAACAGTTATCACAACAGACCTGCTGTGTCAGCGCTGAGCAACACCCAACGAGCAGCAGCGTGTATGAACCCCACAGTATTAAAAAGGCAGTGTGCTTGCAAAAATAACACAGCATTGTTTCTGTTTAACAGCAGCCTTTGTTGAGGCTGACATGGCCCAGATGATACATGACAGAGTGAGGAAGGAAAATCTGCAGCTTGATTAAGATAAAGTGAATAGGACTTATAGAAACATTACAGCGGCTGTTAGGATTTCAACCTGAGCCGCATCAGATTTAATCAGCAAAGATGTTTGTTTAACAATGAAGACAACAGCTCCCATGATGCCGCGAAACATCATCAAGCCACATCTTTTGTTTTCATTGTTTCGATTGAGAAGCAACTATCAGCAGAAGTTACAAACTGTGTATTTAAGGGTTATTGTTTCTGCAGTTTCAATTTAATGGAAGCTGGCTGGTTACTAAACTAAACAGCATCAATTAAAAAATAAAGAATGGTGAAGGTTGCCACATTCTTGTCCAACAGAAACACGGATGCAAACTAGAGTCCTTCCACTTCATCGGGATCAGTCTCGGGGCACATGTCGCTGGTTTCGTGGGGACTCTTTTCGAGGGAAAGATTGGAAGAATCACAGGTGAGTCAAGACCACCTCCGTATCAGTACATGAGTCTTTTCTGACGACTGATTATTTTGTTGCAATGTAAAGGTGAAGTGTCATAATGTCTGACTTTGACCAAAAAAAGATTTTTAAAAAGGTAATTCAAAGTTTTGCTGAACGGATCTAAGTCCTGCTACATCTGTGCACAACTTGAGATTTAAGAAACAGCTTTACTGGATAAATATCAAAACCATTAGCACTTGCACAATATGGTTATACTGTGAAAAATCAAAGGGTGCCGGCAGCTGGTATGAAAGAGGCAGATGGTGAAGGTGTCCACAGCTCAGGAGTCTCACAGCCTGCATGTGTTTCAGTGTGACCTTGGAAGATTAGCTGGGCTCTTCAAAGGACAACGGCACTTTGATAAGAGCCACTCTGAAGCTGCGTGGAGAGGCCCAGTCCTCTCGTCTCCAGAACACACCACCCAGCACAATGCACCACTGTTCACTTGTTTATGTCGGGTCTTTTTGTCTGAGAGGGGAGGCTGGTGCAAGTTTGGCTGACACTACAACACAGTGGAGCCAAAAGCTGCTGACTGGAATCTGGTCACTCACCAAAAAACATAAGTCTTTCACAGATCAAATAAATGGCAGTAATAAATATTTACTGCTGAGGAGATCGCAAATAAATATGATGTAAATCAATTTGACCAAACTGTTGCCAGCTCCCAAAAACGGTTAATTTTGCTTGCTCGCAGAGGTCAGTACAGCTCTTATTTAACACTAGGAAGTTCAGGTCCTTCAGAGCTTTGAGAAATACCAAACATTCTCAATGCATGTATGTTTGTTTTCCCATCACTGTCTCATTAAGATTAGGTACAGTAAATGAAGAGGAAGTAACAGGAAAAGACAAAGAGTATTTTCTTTTTCACATTTACTTCCCTTGCTGCTGCTGTGCATCCCAATTGTTGCTCTTTTCTAAAATAAAACACTTTTATACTAAACATTTATACTGAGAGAGCAAAGGCCTATGACAGAGCCGACAACAGAAAACTAAACTAAAAAGCAGGCTCCTCAAATGAAGATGCTGCTAAATTTACCATGTTACGGGAAGAAAGGCTTTTACGATATAGTGGCATCACGTGCATACTGACTCTCTATACTTTGTAGAGATTATACACAAATGAAAACACAATTCTGAATATTATATTACATTTCTGCCGATTGATCTCCCTGAATCCCACACATTTAAGTTCAAGATGTTCCTTTATTGATCCCCTTAGGAGAAATGTGCAGGTAACACAGCAGTACATAGGGAAATAAGTAGCAGCACAAGATTAAGTCTCAAAAAATACAGACAATAATAGAGACATATTGGAAAGAATAAATTAACAATTTGAATAAGAAATCTAATAGGTCATGTACACCTTGTGTGTACATGACGTATGTACATTTGACCTTTAAAACATAAAACCTTATCAAATCATTGTCTACTTAAAGCTACAACATACTGATTACTAAAGGAAAATGATCCTTTTGAATGATTGTCTTCCAATGATGTGATTTCCATCTTCCATTGTACCTTTCAAACTGAGCTCTGTCCTTCTCCTTGTCATCCAGGCCTTGACCCTGCCGGGCCCATGTTTAAAGGAGCTGACACCTACGACCGGCTGGACCCCTCTGATGCTCAGTTTGTGGATGCCATCCACACAGACTCTGACTGTGAGACAACCTGAGCTTACTATAAAGCCTTAAAATGATGCTCATTGTTTCCATTTCCACTTGAATATTAAAGGCAAGGGGGCTATTTATATGACAAAGGTTAATAAGAAAGTTATCCTGTGGTGATTACCCATAAAAGTGAGTATTAACTTCTGGAGTGCTAAGCAGCCAGATATGTTTGAAGAGAGATACGTATAGACTTGTTACACAAATTCAAATTAATCTAAATGCAGAAGGTTAAAGTGAGACTGTGTAACTTCTTAAATGGCACATTGAATGTGTAAGTGATAAAACAATCAGTGGACTCTGTTACAGATTAACCTTCTGGTACAAGCGTTAGCTTATGAGGGCTAACGTTAGCAGACTTTTCAGTGACCGTTTGCTGAGTCAGTTTTCTGTACACTTCTCTACATGTGCTCTGATTAAGCATGTCACAGCTAGAGTCCAGTGGTTTTCTCAGGAAAGCAGAACAAGACAAACATCAGCAATACACATGTTTGCTGTTTTCCTGCTCGTTGTGGCGCTCCCCTCGCTCACCCAGGTCAGCAGATTACAATGTCGTTGAAGCAGCTGACTCAAGAAAGTCTTGGGAAATTGAAGAAAAAAATAACTAAAATGTGCAAATATCCTAAATTGTGGGCTATTTTGAACTAAATTATACAGTCCTGCTTTGATCTGTTTCTGTTATACACATACTCTGAAGAGTGTGCCACTGTAGTTAAACGAGTGCCTGCTGTCTTTTGGGGTGTAGTGTGGTTGGAGATGAGGCATGTAATAGTGGATGAACATAGAGCGCTAAAACAGACTTGATTTTGGAACATGTAGTTTTCAGTCTAAATTCTATAATCATTTTTTCCTTTCAGCTCGTTGTTTGCGCGCTCAGCGAGGAGTGAAAAGACCTGCTGCAGAGATGGAACGATGACAGGACTAATGAGTTTTTCCTCTGTAACAGACTTTGGCATCTCCATCCCTGTCGGCCATGTGGACTTCTTTCTGAACGGAGGAAAGGACCAGACGGGATGTGCCCGCTCCAGGTTTGCCTCAAGTAAGTTCAGCGCTCAGTGAAAGCTGAAAGCTGGGGAATAACAGCAGGAGGGCAGCTGTTTTTTAATGTTTGTTGCTTTGGCTGATGTGTTGTTTTCATCAAGAAGTTATGCATAACATGGTAATTATATACACAAACATATTTAACCCAGCTTCACATCTGTGCAAATTGTAAAATAACTATAATCTTCATAATGACAGTCTGCAGACATGTGGCTCCCTTAGTGTTTGTGTGTTGTCAGTTCTCATTTACTTCCCAGTGTACGGCTATGTGATATGTGACCACATGAGGGCGCTGCATGTGTACATGAGTGCGCTGAATGGCACGTGCCCGTTAATTGGGATCCCGTGCTTCAGCTATGAGGACTTCCTGAATGGACAGTGCGTCAACTGTGACGTCTTCAAGGGGCGGTGTCCAACGATAGGTAAGAAACACCTGGAGTCCACCTGCGGCTGATGTGTTTTAATGATGTACTTCTGTCAGTCTAAACATCAAGAAAGTGATTAAATGTATTGGACCTTAAAGAGACAAGTGTTCTTATTGTCACTGATAATACGGCTGCTCTTATTGCCATTTTTGACCACTGCTACCAATTACGGTCCTGCTAATGCAGCTCCTGAAATCATGAATACAATATACAGTATAAACCACTTTTGGTTAGTAATGGAAAGTGCACAAAATGGGAGTCAAATTTGTATGTACTTTATTATTTCAGTATTTCATTTTCTGCTTTTTCCCCCAAAGCTATTTGGGGATTTTTTTTGGTGTTGCTGTTGTTTCTGGCAGCCTCTGTGGACAAAAGGTCACGATGGGGAAACATATTAACTTAGTTTCAGTGCCGTGACACCAGACTACAGAGCAGCTTCTTCCCCCAGGCCGTGAGGATCTGCAATTCCTCCTCAGTACTAACCCTAACCCTAGCCCATAAATTAATAAATAAATAAATAATATGATGATTGATGAATGATAACACAGAAATAGCCAATCAACAACAATCATCCAACAGTAGTAAAAATAAAATCGTTATATTTGCCTCCACCTCTACGAAATTAGGTACTGCGTACATTTTAGTGCATCATTGATAATGATCCCAATAAATACAACTATCAAATGCAGCTACCAAAGTTAAGTGTTTCACTCTGATTTGAATTAAGAAACCTGTTATTTGTTTGAGATATCTGTTTTCTGTCTTGACTCATTTGATAAGATTTTGGAAGGATATTTTAATGTAATAACCATTATGCAAATGTTTGTGTTCATCAAAAATCCCTACACGTGTTTGTAGGGCATGCAAAAAACATGCTGTGATGTGAGTCAGACAAAAATAGAATTACACATAATAATTAGATTAATAAAACTAACTCTTTCCCTCATTAGAAGTTCCAGAATACATATGAAAGCAAGTAGCTAGTATCTAACTGCTGGGCACAAGCTGTTTCCTACTTAACTGTTCGTCCATTCTCAATGCATGTTCAATGGAGGCCTCAAGTTTCCACAACACACTTACGTACGCTGAATATTGGATCAGAATCGGCTTACAAGCCATCTGTGTCACAATCATGCACGTAGCCCCGCCTCTTAAAACCAGATTTGTAATGAGCACAGAGACATTTTGCACTTCCAGCGATGTCTGTGAAAACAGCCGTCTAGGCTCAGACTCCAGATACATCAGTCTACACAGTGAAGGTCACACATTCAACTTCAGGAAGAAGAAGAAAAACTGGAGGTTTGGCTGGAGGAGGATTTGAAAAAAAAAATTTTGGTTAGGGTTAGAAACAGAAAAGTCAAATTAGAAAAGTAAAGTAAAAAGGATCACATTTTTACACAAACTGAGGTCTTGTCAGTATGGTGAACAACAATCCTGATGAATAATTTCCTGTATGCCAGCTATCACCATCAGTGGTATGGTAGTAGTAGAAGCAGTTTGTAGAACTATCAGATGACACACATTCTCTGTCGCCAACAGTGATTTCATTCAAAGTGTTCTTCAACATCTCCTTACTTGGTTACAACATTTTACTGGCTGTAGACACATTGTTCTTGTGCCCTCACAGCGTCACAACATCAGAGACATCTGCCCTCTGCAGCCCTCCCCCTCCAGGCTGAACCAGTTAACATAACGAGTGTAGTTCAGTTTTAGAGCAACTTGAAACTTGCAATATCATGGTGGATAAGAGACATCTGTTCATACTAACAACGACATAGCTATACTGGAATAAAACATGGTTGTGTTGGAGATAAAAGGTGTGTCATATTGATTATTGCCGTAAACCAGAGCGAGACCAGATCGAAAATAGAGAGGAGCGAAAAGGGGGAAGAAAAGAAAGCGGAAGAGAGAATCACATAGTTCATCCATTAACATAATTTT